>JBBMOI010000001.1:68295000-68547500 GCA_038088405.1 Porites divaricata | reverse complement strand
AGTAAAGCCCACCGCCGAGAGATGAGACTGCTTCAACTACCCCGGATCTTACCCCTATATTAAGTTATATCTATTAGGTTACTGTGCACAGCCCTTTTAAATACCATTCTTGGGTGTGGTCCCATGTTTAAGTAACCAAAAGCAGAGACTCTAAGATGCTGTAAAGTATCACAATTGTCTTCTTGTTAAATTAGCAAGTAACAAAATATAAAAGTGAAGAATGATCATCGCAAAATATAATATGGCGTGAATGCCTATGTAAGGCCAGAAAGAAAATAAAAAAGGAAGTCGATCTGCTTAAGTCCATTCTGTAATATCAGTTTTTACTAAAAGGGCTGTCATTATTAAATTCTGAGCCTTAAAAAAAAAAAATGGTTAATTTTCGAATTAACCTGATTTACACCGGTTCTGCCTTATTTCTCCTTCGGAAATACAGCTCGAAATTATCCCATGAAGCGACATTCTTACGTGTATTTTCTTCATCGGCGCAACTGTTAGATGTTTGCCACCATTTTCGATACAAATCCTCGAGAACATGAGTGTTTTGAAGACGTAGAATGGCCAGTGTAAATTCCTTGGTATGAGGATCATTTGCTTGAAGAGCGAATGCAAACCCTTTGGTTGAACTTAAACCTGGAACTAACAAACAAGAGCCATTCGTAGAGAGAAAGAAACAAACAAACCAAATAACGTAATAATGAAATGGTTGTGAAGCCTGGCATAGCCTCGAACATGCATTTTCCACAGCTTTTACTTCAGTGTCAGGATGGCTTTCATGACCTTACATCTTACACATCTTATACAACGACCACAGCAAACAACTGCCAACTATTTTTGCGCGGTGTGTTTTATCAAACTTTTTTCTTAATTATTAATAAAAAGGGAAAAAGTTAGGTTTAAGTGTGATAGGTAATTGTTTTTGTGAAGGCAATATTAGATACGATAGAATAATAAGTTGAGCGGGCCGATTATACTGATGTTATTCTACAAATTACCATTAACCTTACTGGTATATAGCACAGTCTTATTGGAGTTGGGTTACAGTTTTTGAGTGAATATTCACATGCACTCAGGTAATGCGATAAGGACTAAAAGTTTCTTAAATTAATTTAATTAACAGACTACTTTTTTCAACCAGTGTGGAATAATTACCTGTTTTTAGGTTACATGGTGGCTCCTTAGCCGCGTGCTTAAGAGTGGGTCCTTCAGAAATAAAAACAAATCTTTCCCGTTCCCTGACCCATTGAACACCTTCAGCTATGCTGGGGGGAAAGGTATTGGCAACCTTCATCCTATGCCAAATCGTTTTGTGTGTCTCGTATTGGCTTTCTTTAAATTCCTGGTAAGTTGCTCCTGAATGAATGACTCCAGTTTCATAATTCGACTTTGCCAGGTCTTCCAGATTGTTAATAGGGTGCTCCGCGTTTTTCACCGTAAAGAAGGCGGCCAGATTGGCAGTGTACGTTGAAACCCAGATTAAAATACAAAACCAGTAACATCCGGTCAGAATTCGGCCTAAGGTAAAAGGAACAGTGAAAAAAGAAAAACATATATTGTTGAATCAGCATTATAAAACAGACGAAGCGAAGGTCAATGCTTTTAAATTCTGCTTTTTGTCCTTCTAAGTTGCTTAAGATTGCACTACATGGCAGTAGTGAGGACGTTGATTGTCATATAGTTGTTATATTTAAATTAAACACTTTCCAGTTATTTAGTACAATTAAAAGCCGTCATCAAAGAAACTTGGTACTTTTCCTTATTACTAGATTTTATATTTTGCATATTTTCCGTGGGTTAAGTTAAGTTAACTTTAATCTAATTAATAACAAGAACGAGAAGGAGGAAATACCTGATAAGCTTCGTGGCGTATTATCACCACCTTGTTGCAGCATACAAGCCACGGCAAACCACAGACTATTGAAATAGCTGAACTCATCTGAGGTTCTACGACCACTTTCGTCTTTGTACCCATAAGGACTGAAGTAGTTTATTCCAAACACGGCCACAGATATTATAACCAGCGAGCCCAAAGTGCAGAACCAAACGCTATTGTGAAATGGGCTCATGAATTGCAGCAAATCATGGTTTTCCTTTGAAGATTTCTTCATTAAAATATCATTAGTGTAAAACATGAATGGGACAGTAAAGTCCACCACCTTCGCCCTAAGTTCGGTGACAGTTAGTGAAGCTACGATTACATCAGCTCTCTAGGAGAAAAAAAGAGCAAATCCTGTTTATGAAAATATTGTTACGAAGGGAGGCAGAAGCTCATCACCTCCCACCAGACCTCTATCTCCCTCAGAGGGCAGTGGGTCACGCCAGAAAATAGGACTTCCAAGCTTAATTTGTAAAATTTATCTTTCGCGCTCAAAAAAGCGTTTCAAGTTTAACAAATGTGACAGTTCACTTGTGAAAATAGGGCTATGTGGCCCTGTGATTGAAAAGTTCGTAAAATAATTGCTTTACTTCCGATCGCCGCCAAATTTCGCCCACATGAAGTAAACAGTTAAAACCAATTACAGGGCCAGTCTCAGTTCCCAACCGTTGATATGCTTTACGCAACAATGTTTTGAAGATCACACAAAAATGGAGGGCGACCCGGTAAAGAATTTGTGGCAGCCTTAGCCATCAAGAAATACTTCAACCAAATATGTCCTTCACAATGAATATAAAAGCTTTTTGGATCATAAACTGGTAAATAGATGCAAAAGTCGAGGTAAGAAAAGGTTTATCCCGTAGGGTGTTCTTCGCCGTGAGTTCATTCTGCCACATATGTACATGTTCATCAAATTCGATGAAATGCTTCTTAGTTTGGGTTTATACAGTCAAAGCCTTGCTTTTTCTCATAAATAAAGTGTTCGAATTCATATTTGTGTGTTTTAGCTTGATTTATGAATGAAAACGGGAAGAAAACAGACTTTTTCTGTGAGTAATCACTGAATTTGCACACTAATTTGCATAATATTTTTAGCTGATTGGTGGTCTGTTTTGCTAGATAACTAGAGAATTTTTTTTTTTTTTTTAACTTTAAGCTCAATCCAAGTATTATCATTGATATTATCATTGAATTTTTCCATAAATAATGAGAAAATGTATCTTGTAAATTTTATCAGTGAAGTATTATGTGCTTTTGGAGGGTAAAGTAGTTTTTTTGGAAAGTTTATTGTATGTCCTTTCAAATGAGGTATAGCTTTTTAAGCTATGGTAAATAACAGTGGAGATATGGTCATATTTGCTGTTTACGTGCTTGTCAGAAATGAGTTAATATGCATAAACAGAAATTGACTAAGTTGGGATTGCAAAAATTACTTTTTTCCTAAAATGACTAAAATGGAGTCTATAATATGGCCACAGAATAGACTTTGATGATTTTTGTACTAATTTAATGCTTTTTTTACTTTAATTTGTAATGTATTGTATTTTTTTTTTTCATGGTAAACTCTTGAAATAGTGTAATAGATATAAAAAAATCTGATAAAAATTAAGCCAAGTACTCCCCTCCCAAGGGTCATCTAGTGCTCGTTTCTGAAGTCCCAACCTTGGTGTCACAATCTTTTGGGTATAAATTTTCATAAACAAATTTATCTACCTTTTCTATTAGCTCTCCAATCAAACCGTTCCATGTTCCATTTTCCGTTTTAGCGCCATAATATCCGTCAGGTGTAGGGTAGAACTCATATGTAAACTTGAGAATTTTTGCCAGTTCTTTGAAAAGATCGATGCAATATCCTTCATACCATACGCTGTCACCATCCTGTTTCTTCATAACAAAAGGTTTGTTCTGTGTTGGAGAAGAAAAAGAAATAGAAACACCAATTGAACGCACGGCTGCGTAACATTATACTAAACATACCTCAACTCAATCACATACAAGTTAATCCCCCCTTAGCATTTTCTTTGAATTTGCCGTGTTATATTATTCATTTTTTGCTCCCATAGCTAATCTCGTAATCACAGTTTTAACTAAAGGCCTCTTTACCTCCACTATGACAACTCTCAACTTTTTCCCTTCCAATGTTTCTGCAGTAGATGAAGGTCTTGAGTTACGTAAAATATTTCCAAACATACTAACACCTATCGCTGAATTCCACGTACCTATCTACGAGCGAGAATGGAGTTTAATTATCATGGCCATTCAATATTGCTACTTCATATAATAAATAACTCTCAGACAAGCAAATACTGTGCTGGGTAAGGATGTTCAATACAAATATGTTTTGTACTGTTTTTAAGAAAAGCAAGAAAATATTTACCTTAAGCCTCACACTCTCACCAGGCCTAGTCCGCGGCAGTGTCTAGGCCTAGAATCGTAATTGTTAGTTTTTTATACTTAGAAGTATATTATATATAGAAACAAATATTACGATTCTAGGTCCAGACAGCAAATAAATGTCTTAGCTTCATTCTATAAAATTACCGTCTTTTTAGAAACAGTCAAGGCACGATATATGTTTTCTCTCCTACAATGTGTCTTGAATACACACGATATACTTTTGCACGCCAGCAGTTTTGCTGACGAAGAAGTACACCACATAAGCAAGTTAAACAAGGGAGAATACTCACTCCTCTAAAAGAATTGTTTTGTAGGTTCAGAATTTCGAGATTAACCTCCTTTCTACTTCCTTTCTCGTCAAACTTGATTTTTCCTGTTCTGCCTCTCATATCGACCTGTTAAACACAGTGGTCATGGGTGAAGACACAGAAGTGACGACAGCCAAGAGATTAAAAGCTCGAGGGACGGGCAGTTAATTAACAATTAATGAATGAGGCTGAGAATCTTATGAAGAATTATGGAGATCGAGGAGGGTGAGGGCGATCTCCATAATTCTTCATATGATACGAAAACCGAATTTAATAATTGTTTTATTATTCATTCAAAATAATTCCTAGTTTAAAAACATGGCTAAAATATGCTTACCTCCATCGATCCATCGATATTAAGGTCATCTTCGATAGTACACGTTTAGGGTTGTGCAGCTCCGGAAATACTCTCCGCAAATATTCGCCCTTCGAGTTGTCTTCCCGCTGTTCTTACCATGTTTTTAGCTATTTTTTCGCCTAGTTCTTACTCTTGAAACGAGTGAAATGTCCGCCATTTTTATTTTCACCACCAAAACAACTCAACCTCGTCCCCAGGTCTCCTCGGTGAACAACCTGCAAGAAAGCTGCACTTTTGACGTCATCGGTTCATTAAACGCAAAATTTCTCCAAATTTGGTCATAAGTAGCTACTCATGGTGAATTATGTGTGTGCTTTTAGCCAATCAGAATCGGGGAAATATTTTGAATGAATAATAAGACTAATTAATAAATGAAAAATTTAAATCATTATTGGAAGTCAAGCTCTCTTACCTTAAAATACCTTTTTAATAAATGACAATGTCCTAGATAACCCATGGAATCAAGGGTTTTTTGCTAATCTAGCTAAAAAATATACTTAGCTTCCATGAATTCCCACCCGGAATTGAATTAGATTCAAGTTCCAATTGCCGAAATCAGTTTCATCCAGGCTAAGATTCAATTAAGTGTATACTAGTTTGTAAAACGTCTGGAAAAGAATTAGCGGAATCAGACTTTCATATGATACCGTTCCAATGCCTTTCAACACTGGTTACCTTTTTTATACAAGCTAATATTTCCGCTGTATCGTTCATAGTAACGGCCGTGCCATTAATAGAAGAGCATGGCTGTTCGTTCAATGCTTGTTTTAGAACTTGGACGGAATCGTAAGCTAGTGCAAGAAGCCCCTGAAAAAAATAAGCATCTCTCGATTAATTCAATCGGAAAACTGAGGAATATATACGACACTCATAGATTCATTATTAATTTCTGAGCGAAATAAAGTAGGATACCCCAGGGGGGACTCCAATAAAGTGACGTGGATACTTGTCGTCTCAGTCACCAGTTAGGGATGGAAATTGCAGATTTTGGCCTCGTTCGGAAAGCCAACACTTTTACTCATAAAGGAATCGCTTAGGGTTGTGCGTAAAGACAAATCGATGCTAGAAAAACATCAAACGCCGTTAGTAACTTTGTAAAGAATTGTAATCTTCGATTCTCTAACTGAACGCTCGCTCACTGTATCAAATCACAGCATAGCATGACATACCTTGTTGGTATTGTTGTACGTTATTTTGACGGTGTTCTCCATCTTCTCAAAAACTTGGTTTTTGATGTATGGAATATTCATTGCTAGAACCACATTGTTTTCATGGCTGCTTAAGTTTGTTGAAATCTGAAAGTCAAACAATATATATACGTCGTGTTGAGGAAAATGAAATTGGACTGATCAATATCAATAGACTCTTTCTAAGAAATTGTATGAAAATCGAAGCGCTATTCGCAGTGTGCTGCGTTGACAATTTTTTTCTTCTTGCACATATTAGTTTTGACCATCGGATTATTTCCGTTCGCGATGATCGAGTTGATGGTGATGATGATGATGATAATGATGATGAATTTAAGATTTATAATGATGATGACGACACTTATAATGATGATGATGTTTATGAATTAGCAGTCTTATTCTCTAAAATTTTTTTTAAGGTCCTCACTTAAACAACTCCCTTGTCTTACCTCTTTCTGAAGTATCCATTTGAAACCTTTCTTGTGGTTGCATGGTTTCTGTGTGAAAGAAAATAATGATATACTTTATTCTACCACAACAACAACAAAAATAACAACTGTCGATACAAAATTTTCTATGTTACTTAATAACATAAAACAGTCTGAGGAAAAAAATCCTGATGTGAAGTAATGAAATAATTCATTTTGAACTGCGGTTGTAGATGAAAGTGAAGAATGATCATCGCAGTAAATTTTCCAATTTAAGCAATTGGAAAGAAGAAGCCTGAAAAAAATCAGGGCTTCAACGGGATTCGAACCCGTGACCTCCGCGTTGCCGGTGCGTTGCTCTACCAACTGAGCTATGAAGCCACACATTGGGAGCAAGGTCACTGAAAAAAATCCTGTTAGCTATTTGAACATCAAATAAAAAAAGAACAGCAACAACAACAACAACAAAAACAACAAAAAAATGTCTGGTGTCTTCTGATCAAATTCAAGGGTCTTAAAGAACATATTGCTCACGGAAAATAATGCTACATCGACTATTACCTGTTGTAGAAAGAGTTCAGTGCTTTCCCTTGTAGCGTAGAGCATTATTATTTCGGGCTCAATACTTCTTACTTCGTCCATCGCTCCTAAAATAGATCCCATTCTATGTTCAGGTCTCCCTTGCCCAGTAAAAGAGATTATGCTCACAGATAGTGCTGGTGCCGATGATTTTCGAGACAGCGCGTAAAAATAGCTGGCCTGGTATATAAGTTTCTCTAAAAGGAGATAAGATAAATCTTTTTTATTGTTTCAGCTTTTCTAGAATCAACCTGGTTTCCGGGAAAAGGAAAAAGAGACAATAAAAAATGAACTGTTAAGAGAGTACTGTTCGTTTAAGAGAAATTGAAACTTCTCCTATAGCATCCTTTGTAGGTATTAGGTTGATTCCAAAAAGGAAAAAAAAACATATTAAGTCTTCCACTATTATTTTATTGCCCCCCACCCCCTCCAAGCTTTAAATAGCGTTTGCTATGATGGAGTAAGTCATTTGTACTAACCATTTGTACATGTGACGTCGACGTTCTTGCAACGAGCTATAAATTCTATCATCAAGCTATTTAACATACAGTGTAAATATAAAATGCAGTTCTTTGAATAGACAAACCAACATAATAACTACTCCATAAAGGCGTAGATATTAAAACAGAAAATCTCAAGCTGAATTTTACCATCAAATACTAATGCAATCGTTTGCCATTGGAATGCACTCAGGATATCAAGTGAGGCATGCGTAAAGTCTCTGTAGTCCGCTGCCATCTTTATTGCATTTCCACATTGTTCGAATGGATGGCTGTTTTCTTGCAGCTTGATAAGAGGAATGCCAGTTATTATAGAGAAGGCGCACGCTGGGGTTTTCGCGTTGCTTCCCTCTATAAGAACAGCTATGTTTTGTTGAATAAAATTTGATGCTGAAAGAGATATTATTGCTGAAAATTAGCAAATAAGCGGACCTCATCATAAGGAGAAGCTTCTTAAGGCCCAAACCGAGAAAAGTGCTTTCTTTTCCCCGTTTATTTTGTCGAAATCGGATGTCAAATGAGACTCAAAGGCGGTAGAAATTTGGCCATGACAATTTTGATTTTAATTGTCCGAAAGTATAATTCAGATTTACAGTAACTGTTACGCTTTTAGCGATTTTCCGTTTACACAGGGTCAGCCGGGGGCGGGGTGGTGGGGGTAGTTGAATACCAAAATACCCGAAATAAACCTTCCAATATACCAAAAATTATGCTAAAAACCTTGTAAAATACCAAAATTAAGAAAACCACGATATTCGTTATACCCAAACTTAGTCGTGAGTGAATACTTTATACCCAATTTTAAGCATAAAAGTACTGTATACCTGAAATTAAATACCCCAGTATACTGTATACCCCAAAACCCTGGCCGGCCCTGTTTACAGACCTTGTTGTCAGCATAAAAACTTACAAAAAGAATTTACTTACTATAGTAGGTTGACAACATCGGAAAAAAAATGCTTCAACCTTCCAGTAATTAACTCAAAGATTTTGGTCCTGGCTTTCTGGGGTATATTTTGTGTTATTTACAAAATAATGTAACGTTTTTTGTATTTGTTTTCACCATTCTTGACAGCATTAATTACTCCCATTCATCATACCTTGGTTAAACAGATGGGAACTCTCCGAAAAGTCAAACTTTTGCACGTTGACTGAAATATTTTGTATGATTGACGAATTGCTGGCTGCAATTTTCAGTGCCTCATATTCCACTGAGTTTGCATTAATAATACCTGCCGGGGGGAGAAGGAGGAAAGATTAAAAGTTACTGAGACAGCAATTTGAGTTGAGTTCTTGAAAATCCGCTAATCTGAAATGAAAATCGGACTCATAAGCTTAAGTGAGTAAGCTTATTTTTTCTTTGGAAAGAAGAAAAAGAAGAAGATTAGAAGACGGAGCTTAACCATGGTATTTAACCATATGAGGCTGAGTATTATGGAGATCGAGGAAGGTGTTATCCGTCTTCATAAGATACGAAAGCCGAATTCAATAATTGTTTTATTATTCATTCAAAATAATTCCTAGTTAAAAACATAGCTAAAACATGCTTACCTCCATCGACCCATCGATGTTAAGTTGACCTTCGATAGTGTACGTTTAGGTTTGTCCAGCTCCGCAAATATTCTCCGAATAGCCGATGTCGCCCTCCGGGTTGTCTTCTTGCTGTTTTTGCTATGTTTTTAACCAATCCTTCGCCTAGTTCCAGCTGTAGTTCTTACTCTGATCTTGAAACGGGTGAAGTGTCGGCAATTTTAATTTCACAAAAAAACAACTCAACCTCTTCCCCAGGTCTTCTCGGTTAACGGTTCATTAACCTGTAGAAGGCTGCATTTTTGATGCCATTTCCTCCTTAAACACAAAATTCTTCCAAATTTGGTCATCAGTAACTGGTTATGGTGAATTATGCGTGTGCTTTTAGCCAATCAGAATTGGGGAAATATTTTGAATGAATAATAGTCAGTATTAATGAGATATAAAAAGAAATGAAAACAAGTACCATATAATTTACACATATTTTTATGACCTATATGCACCTTATACGTAGTTATTCGGTTCGACGTATGAAGAATAATATAACATTGGGAGACACCCTATACAAAAACCACCTGACAGATTTCTAGATCTGTGTTGAATTTACTACGTTTCGTGAAAGCTTACCGCATGTAAACATTCTGCTTCTTGTTTTCCCCGTGGCTACAATAATTGTTGATATGTAAATGCTGATTGTTAGCCATACCATCTTCAGTCTCTGAAGTGAATATAATATAGTCATCAGTTTGATTAATAAACTAGTAAAAAAAATCAATTGTCAAATCGAATCGAATCGAAAAAAAAAAAAAAAAAAAACGATTGTAGAAATTAGATTCGATTATCGACTGAGTCATTTAATTTGGAAACTTATTTGAGTATATTTAAACTTGTTTGGTTAGACAACAAACAAACTTGTTTGGTTAGACCCCCACACGTACAACACCGAGACTCTCTTAAGCAACGAATGTTTAGCTTGAGATTTAATATAATTATCATAACGGTAAGGTAATTTAAGGTGTTTGGGTACAGTTCTTCGGAGACCATATCGATATTTTTCAATCGCCTTGAAAGGGATTTTATCCTTGTAACGATCGCTACGAAATTTTACGAATACCGACTTAGGATTTAAGATTGTCAAAAACTGTAGTTTTAATTAAAATCGATATCACTAATGGGTACAATAAACAAAAAAAAAATTAATCGACAAAAGCCGAATTTCGCGCGATACATATAGACCTGCTACTGAAAATCCGACACCAGGGAGTTTAAAGTGTGGTGTAATTATAGCAAATAACCTCCGTGAGAAGTAAAAAAAATCTGTATGTTTGAATTCAAATAGAACGTAAATATATTTCAAACCTTATATTTTGATAGTTGTGATAAATTGTTTCATCAAGAAGTTCTAAATGACACAAATTCGTCTTAAGACGCTTCAGAATGCAACTTAGTAATGTCATATTTCGCTCGCTGTTTGGAAATATCTGCATGGTCTCCGAAAAACTGTATCGAAACACCACAACTCGAAAGAGCAGATTTTTAGAAAGGTCTTGCTCAACGATGGAAACAAGGCGGAAGGTACTGATACAAAGTACTTTTCACATCAACAGTAATTACCGAACGATTATATTCTTGAGATCGTATCAGCTCTCGTACCTTTTATAACTCTGGCTCCCTTCTTGTTTCAAAGTATCTGTTTCATTCATCAGTGGCTCAGCTAAGCGACCTGTCTTGCAAAAAAGAGGAAGATGGAATCTGACGTTGTCAAACACCTTTATGAGGTTTTAAATTTGTTCGTGACGGTTGTTTTTGCGATATATCCGGAATATTATTCGCCTTGCCTTGGCCTTGTTAGTTTCTTTTCTCCCTTGAAGTTTACGATACCTCATAGTGCGTTGCTACCGCGTATCCCAAACCTTAGTAACAAAACCAGTCAGTTATGAAAAAAAAAAAAAAATTAAACTTGAGAATATTTAGGCTCGTCTTTATGTACATTTATTTATTGCAGTACAGTTATTGCGGAAGTCGTAATCCTTTGTAATCTATAGGAAATGATGATGATCTGGTCCGCAGGCATTATTATTAATTCTTTTTTATTTTTCATCTTTATACTTCAGAAGCAGACCTTTATCGATTAAGTTGTCCTCTAGCTGCTTCAGACGCCATTACTAATCGGCGCACAAAGGTGGCGTCTCAGCTGAAAAAAAAAAGAAAGAAAAACACTAATTGTAATAAGTTACAGGTTACAGCTTATGTCTAAGTTGTTATATAAGGTCCCTGCTAACTAACCTGAGACTGAAGAGTTTGACGGGCTATCCTACTGATATTATGCCAGGTTTTAATTTCTTGGGGGAGAATTGCAATATACTAATCTGCTGGAGCTTTATGCCCTGTTGTGGCTTTTTTCAATCATGCAATACAAATTCGCACGAAATTATCGAAAACAGCTGATTATTTATTAAGCACTAAATTAAATTGTGGACCATCCGAGGACAGTGCTTTGGTTTCCTCTCAAAATCATTTGAAATATCAGTGTTATTTGGATTTAAGACAATATCCAAATTACAAAACAATTACCTTGCATACTTGCAGTCCATATTCTGGCTTACTTCCAGTAGTGAAAAAAAAAACGAAAACAAAAAAAACAATAACTCTTTTGTGCGAAATAAACAAGAACGGTCGCCTCTAGTTAATCTTTTGCATTTCATTTCAACCAAGCAAGCAGGTGATAGAAATATTTGAAAAAAAAAAAAAAGGTTTTGGCACTCTACGGCAAGGGACATTTTAGTAAAAAAATGGGATTATACTTACTCCGTTTTTAACTTTGTGTACGCAGAACATTAACCCTAAGTAACACTAAAGTAACTTATTAATTAGAAAATGGGTTGCTTTTAAACAATGCCCCTCAGTCAGAAAATAATTTGACCAATACAGTTAATTAAAGTACAAGTGACAAACGGGCAGAAGGGTGATGGAGGACCATAAGGCAGGCAGCCTTTTTTTAATTGTCCTTCCTTTTCTTTTTATTTCTTTTCTTTTTTTGTAAACGATAACAGTTACCTGTCTGATGAATTGTAAATGTAATGTATTGTAATTATTTGTGTGTGCGAAATAATAAAAAAAAAAAACTTGAAAAAAAAAATCATTAATTAGAAAGCTTTACGTTTTGAGACGAGGACGACTACGAGTGCGAGATTTTCGGGTTCACCTCGGTGTAAGAACCTGTGAACTTTTTCTTTGCTTTGTAACTTTTGTTTTTCTAGGTTTTATTGAGTTGACTTTTTTGTTTTCTTTGTTTTACGTCACCGGTGAGTTTAACAGGTTCTTACACCGAGGATGAGCCAGATTTTCTCAATACTGAGTATTGCTCAATCTCGTTCCCAGGTTCTCTCTCCTACCCGTCGAGAGACCCTGGTTGGGTTTGGTCACGTGTCTCCCAGAATATGGGAGATTACAAACAAACGACTTGGGGGAGGGGCGGATAAGTGTGAGATTTGTCTCTACAAAGCGTAGACGTCGAGATCAGTGGAAACCTTGTCTAAAGGGTCCTGTTTTTTATAGTTCCTGGACTAATCAAGACAAAACCTCGAACGCCGAATCCTTTAACAGAGAAAGCGTAACTTCCTGCAGAATATCTGGATGTTTATCGGATGTTGCAAAGGAAATCACGGATTCACCACTTGTGCTGTCAAAAATATTTTAGGCGGTTGTATTCATACCGAAACGCAGTAGGCTTAAATTGCCATTTCTATGTTATGGAGGCCACCTTTGGAAAGCAAACGTATGTATTTTCAAAACTATGATTATGCAGTTCGAAGCGGGGCCGAAAAGATGTCTCAAGCATTGGACCATATACAAGAAATCATTTCGCTTTGGAAGGTTATCACTGGGTTATGTTGTCTGTTTTGTCTCTGTTTATACTATTTCCTGTTGTCTTCAGTGTCGCGTTTTGGTCATCCTTTGCTTATGCACGTACTATATTATATTTTTTTACCTCTATTTACCACTAAAAGCGATACGTTTTTTCTGTTGCCGCATCATATAAAAGGTTAGGGGTAGGAGAAAGCTGATATTTCAGACTGCAGCTTTCCGTTAAGCCATTAGAGCTAAAATATTATTTTGACCGTGAATGTAAAATGAATCCTCTGCTCTTGACGTAACTGCTTTGTTTTGTCACCGCTTGGTTTAGGTTTTGCATGTACTGATTCGGACCGATTACCAGCCGCTGTCACCGACAAGCATTGATTCTTTCAATGCAAGTTCAACGAACAGGGATTTTCCCTTCAATGCGGATAAACACGCGCTTGTGTCTTACTCAGGATCGAAGATTTTAGTATCTAATTGTTGTCATCGGTTTAACTGCGATAACACGAGCTTTAAAATTTCTCTGCTGGTCATTCGCTTGTTTATCTGGTGATAGCTCTGTTTAGGCAGAAATTTCCCGAATTTCAGTTATAGTTGGAGGCTTAGCAAATCTGTCTTGCCCTTTCGATCATTGCGTGAACGGTGAAAACGAACCAGACAAAAAAAATTGAGAGACAAAGGACTCCTCCCTCGGAATTAATTTTGTTCTGGGACCACGTGACCAAACCCAACCAGGGTCTCTCGACGGGTAGGAGAGAGAATCTGGGAACGAGGTTGAGTATTGCTAACGCGTAAAACGTGATAGCCGTCGTCATTCTTCAACAAATTTTAGCGAGAATGTCTTAGAGGCGGGAACAAGTTATCAAATGTAAAAAAAAATATCATTTTGCTATCGGGAGAGGGCTTAACCTCCTTTAGTATAAATAACCGTACTAACTCTTTTGGTGAAAAAAAAAAAGAGAAAAAAAAGTAAAAAGAAGTTTTCCTGGGTATCCTCTTTTGAGATCACGCGTAAAAAACTCTAAGGCCCGGTTCAGACGCCAAACTTTTCATGAGCCGAACCTAATTCGAATTAAGGCCGACCCAAATTATTAAGACCGGCTGAATTGATTCAGAGGCCGATCTTAATTCCAGCTGAACTAAGTTCAAAAGGAGAAAAATGCTCATTTCCGTCAAACTACTTACAAAATACGTTATAATAATTTATGCATTAGGTTCGGTACATGAAAAGTTCGGCGTCTGAATCAAAGCCGTTCCAAAGTCGCTCCAGAGGCGAAATTCCCTGCTGGGCCAGGCGAAAAGAACGGCTGAGCCGTTCCAAATTGAAACAGGCGTTCCTAATTGATTCAGACGCCGAACTTTTCATGTACTTAGTTCAATGTATTAGGTTCGGCTCATGAAAAGTTCGGCGTCTGAACCGGGCCTAAGTTAAATCTCGTTCTCGTTCCCGTTCCCGTTTTTGTCCTCGTCCTCAAATCTAAAGCTCTCTATTCACTTCCCCTAGACTTTTTTGGACATCAAGGTTTGAAGATTTTCTGAGGAGAAAGGTAGCTGCCTGACAAGAAAATAATTATGATTGCATACGGTTAATTATCAAGTAATTATGACGTGACATAAATTAGTTCACGGCTGTTGACCGTGCTATAACTCAGAGCTCCACATTGAAATTTATCTGTTCAGCTTTATATTGGAGAATCTTTTTTAATGAATCGTTTTTTTTTTTGCCAAAACCCAGGCTCTTCAAGCTACTAAATTAAATTAAAAAGTTTTGGTATCTCTGAATATGGAAAGAAAAATGAAAGGAAAAAAAAAGTATGATTGTATTAGTAATACTGCGGAGTAGTTCCGGGGAAAGGGAATTCTGAGCTGGGAGTTCTACAAGGACTGGCGAGGACAGGTGATTTCTATGGAGCGAATTAATGTGCATTGAACAAGATTGGTTGCTTTCCAAATTCTGAAATGGCGCTGATGGCCAAATGGCCAATTACCAATTGATCCTGGAATCCTAGAATTGAGGTACAGGAAATTCGATTGTTACAAATTATTAAACCGAGAAAATACTGAACAGCCGACCAGTGCAGGGGCTGGTCTGCAGAGGGAAGGTTTGACCTCTAGTAATAATGGCTAACTATCGCAAAATATCACCGAAATTGATATGATGACACAATAATTCGTCCTCATTTTCCGAAGAAACAATGTAGTGGGCAGTCTACGCTTCTTTATTTACAGCGTAAGATTATTGCATCGCGAGGAAGACAATGATTAATTTTTCCTCGTATTAGGTACTTTTTTTTCAAGTTTACTATACGTTGCTGGTTCATTGGGCATGATATATTTTGAGTAACAAACAACAGAAGTGACTATGAATTCTACGTTAACAGCTCAGAGTTAATCAGGTAGAAAAATTAGCCTGCATCCGTGTTGAATTCGCTATATTGAATTCCAAAATGGCGGATGGGCCGAGTTAAAAATACGCAAAAATACGCTTGCGTAATGCAGGCTATAACAAATAAGTGACCGAGCATTTTTTTTTTATTGAGTCACCCCCTTCTCAGAACCACGAAATAATTAAGAAATTGAAAGCAAATCGTGAAGAAAGGTATATGCTTTAATTCATAATAAGATAGAATTCAATAGATAAAACAAATAAACAGGAGTTAAATAATTATATGCCCAAAAAAGCACTTGTCCTAGAGCGCTTACTGAAAGTCAGAACTGGCCCGCCGAACTATCCCTTTTCAATATGAAGGAGTAGTCTTTTCTCGGAATTTTCTCTAACACCCATTATTTCTGTGCAAACCATTTAAAATTAAAAAGATCTTGCTGAATGATACTTAATTCTCTTTAAAACTGTATCGGTCTAGCCAGCCCGTTCTGAACAATGGTAAGCGCACGTGGTGTCAGAACAGTCACCGATCTTTCTACTTAAAAAAAGCTGCACCTCTTGCTATAGGGATAGCGCTTTATTTTGAGCTTTCGTTGACTACTGACAGTGCGAACAGTCCTTTGGAATGTTTAAAAGTCACGAATTTCTAAAATTCAAGTCATCTTGGAGACCGCGTATCTCGTTGGAATGCCTTTCTCTCGCCCCATATGTAATCCGCCTGTCCCCACGTTTAAGCGTATTGTTTCCTCTACTCATTGAAGCCGCCAAGAGAAAAAAAAAAACTTGGCGTTATTCCATCTTTGTTTTGCAAATACCAACGTGTAAAAACTATGGAGAGTGTTAAGCTGATGCACAACTTTCGCGCGTTTCTTTTATTCCTCATAATGAAACGTTCATAAATTGTACAGTGACTTCTCCATACAACATAAATTATCTTAAGCTTGCATTACCATCTCTTACCTAATCAAGAAACGTTCCTTATAATTGATTCAAATTTAAATTTTAGTTATCTAAATATTCTTTCTAATTACTTGTGATTTACTGTGTAATAAACTCAGCACTTGTTGGCTGTAGCACGAGAAATCGAAATCATTTGTTATTATTTTTTAAAACTGCACCCGGCTATGGTTTGCGAAGTTCTTGAAGTTTACCTTTATTAGTCTCGTTCAACGAACTTGCACGTTTGTTTGCAATTATTTAGGTCACTAAATAAGTCCCATCCCATACAAGAACGAAGTATAATACAAATATGCTGAAAGGCGTTCTAAGCTCTCATTCAGTTTGTTCGTGGGTGGATGCGTATCGATCGAAGATTTGACCTGGAAACAAAAGAACATAGGGGAATATTGTTAACTCCGAAATTGGCCATTGCTCTAAGCGAGCGGAGAACTGGTACGACTTATGACCCCAAAAGGCTCCATGGATCGTTTAGAGGGACAGCAAAAACGTGGAGACAGCAGCAAGCGACTTGTTTAGGACGCATTCAGGGTTATTCTGATTAAAGAGGACATACCTGGTGCATTAGTCTTAATGAATTCTGTAAAAATGAAAATCAGTTTCTGTTGCACTATGGAGCACGGCACTTATAGTGCACCATGTGTAATTAATTTGCTACCCTTCATTCATCCAAATCCGAAGAAGAATTGTGGTTCTTCATTGTTCCCAGCTTTTCTACTCGTTTAGAACTGATGAGAAATAGATGCCTTTGTTAATCTTTCGTCATACGGAGACCGAACAATTTGGAAGTGTCTCCACGTTCAATTAAATTCCCTTTTGACTCGTAAATTGCACTGCTTAAGGTGGTCTATCATTCTATATTTTGTAGCGGGTGAGCCAAATTTAATTAGGGAGGCAACGATTACATTTCCTCAGTGATCAATTAAACATGTATATTGCCTGGTAGCCACTAACCTTGTCGTCTTGAGCTTTTCTTTGCGTTTCCAGATGATTTCTGCGATCAGCACTACGAATGACAAGATCAACCCAACGCCCAAGACAATATACACTCCCGCCATACTTGTCAAGCCGATACGCTTTCGGGACAACACTTTAAGAAAAAAGACAAATGCTTAGATTTACAAAAAAATCATATGACACTAGGATGATCTGCCTTCTGGGATCTTCCTCCCGTCACGTGAGCCCCTCAAGTTGAAGGTGCATAAAGGAGGCATACAGAAAGGAGAATTTTGTATGTCCTTCATGGAGCTTTGCGTTCGAAACACATCAAATTGATTGATCACGTGATATAGAAAGTTCAAGACGGACGCTGTGGAGAAAAGGGCATACATATGGGCATACAACATGATTTCCATTAATAACCCTCATCAGAAATGAGATGATTTTTCACGGCGTAATTTGTCAGGATTCAAGAACAATAATAATAATAATAATAGAAAAAGGTGAGCGCAATAATTTTACGTCCCGACCTACTAGAGACAGGACATCCATTTTAATTCTCGGTGCTCATCCGAGGCACAAGTAGCCGTTTTCAGAGAAAATGCCTTTTCCTCAGTTATTTTCAGAATTTGATGGTATTGCTCTAGATTCATGAGAATGGAACCTGTGTCCTCAGTCTTGGTCTGCAGACCAGCCCTCAGCCAACTCAGCTAACCTAGCGTTGTACGAAGCCGGAAAAATGTTGGAGGCTTCCAAAAGCACTGAGGACTCCGCCGCTTAAATTTTCCCGGAAATTGTTCAAGTGAGCAACCAATAGTTGACAAAGTTAAACCGGTCGTTAGCCTACTTTAGTTGCAACTCACGACCGCAACTTCTGCAGGAAAAGCTTTCCACGGGGCCACCACTCTGTTACAATTGTAGGTGTATCAAAAAAGAGTTAGGCAACGTATGCATCCACTAATGTGGACACTTCAATGTATAATATACAGTGGAGTCTTACTTGTCTCTTGCTCTTGAGGACATCCGTTAGAAGATTCCCACCATTTACGTTTCAGGTGCTCTAGGAAACTGTTCTCATGTAAATGCAGGATGGCAAGTGAAAAGTCTGTGGCGTCTGGATCATCAGCTTGGAAAGCGAGGCCAAGTCCTTTGGCTGTGCTTAAACCTGGAACTAGAAAAAGAAAACGTCGAAAACTGGTTTATGTCATAATTATCAAATTCTCCGTTGGAGACGGGTGGGAAGTGTTTCCGCGCATTTTGGGCTGCGGTGTAAGACTCCCGGGAATTAGCTGAATCCCTGGAACTCAGAAGGGAGACACACAAGAGTTTTCTAAAACATACGGAAGATAAGAGGTGTAGATTTCGTTTTTTGTGCCACTATACGTACTTGTAGTCTCTTAAAATGAATATACTATGAACCATGCCATGCATTTTTATAAAGCCACCTTCGGTTCCGCTTTAATAATTTATTTCTTTATAATTTGGTCTTTGACGTACGTGTAGTCTCTTATTAAAAATAATTACAAAGCCTTTCCCTTGATCGGAAAACAAATGGAAAAATAAAGCATAAATTATGTACATACCCTGCGAGCAGAGGTTACATTTCGCTGTGTGAGCTGGCGAGCGAGAAGTGGCCTCTGCCCATAACCGTTTAATTTTATATCGTGCATGCGTGAAATTCGTCACGCGATTCGCGAGCAAAATTAGTCGTCAGGTCTGTCGTCAAATGGCGCAAGTTTCGCGTGAATAAAAAAAACAAAGTGCGACAACGCTGATCTGCTACGCAAGACTCACGAAAGACTCACGCAATGCTCTAAACCGGTCAAGAAAAAAAAAAATATTCGTCAGGATCTCTGGACGGATTTGAACGGTTCTCGTTTGTTACATACCTTTTTTTAAACCTTCAAGAATAATATTGTAAACTCACCCCCTTCTCCCCACTGGTGCTCCCTATCACCTTCACCCTCAATTTCTCATCCCAGTGTTTTAAAATTTTGAGAAATAACTTTTACCTGTTACCAGATCACATGGTGGATTGTTGGCAAGATGTCGAACAACTGGCCCGTCATAAATGAAGACATAATCATCCTTTCCTCGGACCAATTTAACAGCCTCACTTGTGTTTCCAACAAATGAACTGTGAGTTTGAATTCTGTACCATATCTTTCTATGAGTTTCATATTGACTTGTCTGAAAAAACTCGTAAGTACTTCCATATTCCACTATGGTAACTTTATAAGATGATGTAAGTATGTCTTCCAGGTTATTAATGGGTGTAGCCGCATTTTTCACAGTGAAAAAGGCTGCGAGATTTGCGGTGTATGTTGAAACCCAGACAAGAATGCAAAACCAATAACACGCGGCGAGAATGCGACCTGGCAAGTAAAAACAAACAAACAAACAAAAAGAAAGAAATCCAAACCATTAATCACTGCGCACTGTTCAATTGTCAGAACTTACATATGTTTTACCATTTGCTACTTGATATCATGGACTCGAGTTTCACTTTACTTTGCTTTTAGGCTCATTACAGCCAAGCAACGGTCATCTTTAGCGTGTATAGAGGCATGCGTGAGTCATGGAAAGCTTATTTTCTTCATTTTAGGAATATAGCTAAGATAAGAGACAGTCTCTCACAGATCGAAAGACACTGAAATCTTAGTTCATGCTTTTATTTCCTCTAAATTAGATAAATGTACTTCTTTAGTCTATGGCCTTCCTCAATCTCTGATTGTTCGTCTACAAGTTGTCCAAAACTGTGCTGCACGCCTTGTAACTCGTTCCAGGAAACATGATCATATCACGCCTACTCTCAAAAAGTTACACTGGCTTCCCATATAAAGCCGTATCAAGTACACGATACTTCTGTTAACCTTACATGGGTTAGCACCTTCCTATATTACAGAAATCTTGCAACCCTACAGACCATCAAGAAGCTTAAGATCTGCCTCTAAGTAGCTCCTGACAATATTATCAGCAAAGTTAAAGAAATCATTCTCATTTGCAGCACCTACAATTTGGAACTCACTGCCAGAACTCATAGGCAATCATGATGACATTTCAAAATTTAAAACTTCAATAAAGACTTTCTTATTCAAAGAACATTTTAATTAAAGTTCTATAATGAATAATGTAGATAGTGCAAATATTGCAATAAGAGTTTTAACTTGTATTTTTATTAATATTTATGTTTTATTATTGATGTAATTTTTTTAATATAAAAAATTTCAGTTTGAAATATTCAGTTGTAATACGCCATGAGCCTATGGATATGGCGCTGTAGAAATCCTTATTATATTAATTATTATTATTATTATTATTATTCATTATATGCTACTTGATTCAGTAAAACCGTTCTACCTGCCATTTTAACATCGAAACTCACACGAACGTGCACATTGTGACAAAATGAGTCAACACAACTCAAGAGGGCCAACGGGGAAGTCATCTTTCTTTTAATATAAGGTACTTAAAGAAGAGGGAAACTCGTCAAAGATTCTGCAAACTAGAACGTCACAGCAACACACGATGCCGCGTTAGTTTGACTTGTTCAAGCGTCTGAGACTCTATCAGGCGAGTAATCACGTCAGTAAAACTGATTTCCATATATTTAACAATTAGTCGCCGAAGGCGACGTGAATATCGGCGAATAGTCACCGAGACGAAGTCGAGGTGACTATTCGCCAATATTCAAGTCGCCTGAGGCGACTAATTGTTTTAGTATAATTACACTGATGATCATTCGAGAAAATAAAATTATTGATCAATTTCCGACCCCGAAACATCAAAAAATGTGGCTGCCATTTTGAAAACTGCTAGCCTTCAATGCTATAATCACCGCGCGGTGATTATCGCGGGATAGAGCGAAGCTCCTAGCCAATCACAGCGCTCTATTTTCGATAGTCATCGATGTAATTATACTAGCATTTTATAATACATTGTGGGAAGACATTACCTCCTCCTCTCAAGGCATTATATCGTTGATTAAAAATCCGTGAACAGAAATATTGACTAAATTCTAGATACATGCTTAAATGTTTACCAGTAAGACATCGCTGGAACTGACGTTGGCTTAAGCGAAACACTTTCACCTTACAGTACCTGACAGGCTTCTTGGCTGGCTCTCAGATCCTTGTTGCAGCATGCAAGCCAATGAAAACCACACGCTGTTAAAGAAAGTGAACTCTTCAGAGGTTCCACGGTCATTCGCATCTTTATGACCGTATGGACTAAAGTAGTTTATCACAAAAGTTGAGACGGAAACCACTACCAGGGTTGCTAAAGTAACAAACCAAACTTCAATGCGAAATGGATTCATAAACTGTAGAAAATCAATTGATCCGTTGTTGAACGATGCTTTCTTGAGTAGTATTTCTTCAGTGTAATACATGAAGGGGACAGTGAAGTCCACCACTTTTTCGCGGCTTTCAGTTATGGTCAAAGCTGCAACAGCAATGTCTGCGCGCTATTGAGAAAAAAAGAAAAAAAGAAATGGGGTGGTGGATTGTCAAGTAAATTTTTACTGCAAACATGAACTAATGGAAGTTTTAGCCCTTGAGATAAGAAAGTCTTTTCGTTCTTTATGTTATCACAAATACTTTGTATTCACCATACTTTAATAATTACATTTATAAAATAACTAAGATAGTACGCGCGCTCCGATTGGCCGAGAGGAGTGTTTGCATGAGAGTATGTAAACATGGTTTTGACGTCAAGATGTTTTGTTTTTCACGCGCTAATCACGCAAGCACGAATTTGAAAACGTTTTTCGAGTTCAAAACTCGACAAGATTACTCCATTTACCCATTCCTTTGTCGGCTGAAACTTGGAAAATCGTTACAAAGAAGGTGTGTCAATTTTTTTTTTGCTTAAGCTGACATTCTAAGCGAGAAAAACCCGTATTTTGGAAAGCATCTTTTTTGCAAAACAAAGACTGATTACGCATACAAGCTTCGAGTACAAGACTTTGCGACTGGTAAGAATTTCTCTTTTAATCAATGCTTTAAACAAAGGAGTTTTGCTTTTTTTCTGTGGAAAGTTATTTTATAAAGCAATAGAAAACGTTTTCTATTGCTTAAATGACTGGTGACTTTTTTCAAAATGGTGACCAACTTAGCGGTATCTTATTTTGTTCGAACCATCACTATTTAAGAAAAACTGTCCCGGCATGATTGAGATTCGAGATCAGTGTATAATTAGTACACATTTATTTTGCTGTTTTTTTTTTTGCTACATGAAACAATTATGCTAACCCTGGCAGATTTGGCTGAAAAACATTGGTTGACCACGTGGGCTCATGACTTCATACCTCGTAAATGTTGCAACACACTACGATAAAATCTAGACAAAATAAATCTGAATGAAAGGCTAATAAAGAGGGAATACCGTTGGTCAATTTATTTTGAAAGGAGGAATAAATAGCATTCATCCACCTCTCGACTGGCTGTTAAATTGATCTCAGCCTGTGTCAAGACGCAGGTTGTAGCTCTGGCACTTTGAAGGAGCCGACCAATCTCGATATATTAAAATTAATACTTTGTACGGAGGCTTGGGGAAGAAGAAAAAAGAAATGTAATATTTATTGCTGAGCCTCAAGATGATTTCTTTTGTTCTATTCCCTCGTGCCTCGTAGCCAATTATTGATTATTATTGATCGAAATTGGTCTATTGAATGCAGTGATATTTCATACGTTATGTAGAAGCTCTCCAATCATCCCGTTCCAGGATCCATTTTCCAATTTCGCGCCATAGAGACCGTCAGG
This sequence comes from Porites divaricata, assembly GCA_038088405.1. Classification (NCBI taxonomy): domain Eukaryota; kingdom Metazoa; phylum Cnidaria; class Anthozoa; order Scleractinia; family Poritidae; genus Porites; species Porites divaricata. The sequence goes on along the minus strand of JBBMOI010000001.1, from coordinate 68,524,432 downwards.
AGATGTTTTAATATGATATGAGAAATGAAGTCTTTTGGAAAGTTCTCGTAGCAGGTCGATGCAGTACCCTTCATGTGTAATGCTTCCATCTTCTTGTCTTTTGAGGAAGACAAACGGCTCATCCTGTTGAGGTTGAAAGGTGCACAGTCATTTTCAAGGAGTTATAATTAACTCCTCTAGTGGGGCTAATTTAACGCCTTGCAGTGGGGTTCAAGTTTTTTAGGGAGTTATTTTAACTCCAAAAAGGGGTTTAAAGATAACTCTTTTTCAGGAGTAAAAGTGACCCCAGATATTGAGGAGTTAAAATAACCCCAAAAAAGGAGTTATCCTGTACCTAAAATTTTCACTCCAGTTTCAGAGTTAAATTAACTCTAAAAAGAGTAAAAACAACCAATGTAAGGATTAAAAATAACCCCATTTCGGAGTTATTTTAACTCCAGACTGGGAGTAAAAAGAACTCTTTTTCAGGAGTAAAAATGACCCCAAATTCGGAGTTAAATTAGGAGTTCTTAAAAGTAACACCCAAAAAGGGGTTATCCTGTACATAAAATTTTTACTCCATTTTTGGAGTTATAATAACTCCCTAAAAATTATGGTGAGGACTCTTTACACTTACAGTGTATAAGGTACTTAACAATATGTTTTCTAACCAGAGTAAGGAATTACTAACTACATGTACCTCAAAACAGTAATGATTTGTTCTCTCCATTTACGAAAAAACGATAATATTTGATCATCCGGTATTCTTTAAATGTAATTGGTCGACATCTAATTAAATATCAAGACCATTTAGGGTTATATTGAGTAATTATTAAAGGCCGGTAACGGACTTCTTGATTGAGTACATTGTATTTTTGATCAAGTGAGTTAATTGCGTTCTCCGGCCAAGGATCGCTAAGAAACCTCTTTTTAAATGGGGGAAAAGTCAATACAGTCATTGCATTCATGCAATATATGATGCGTACCTCTACAACAACAACACGGAGAATTCTGCCTGCTAGACCACCGCCATGTGATTTGTCATTCATATTATGGTGTATATTTTCGAACATCACTGCTTTCGTCGTTGTATTCCATGTCCCTACCTGACGAAAGAAACACTATAGCGTGAATAAAAGAGAGTATTAAGAAAAATCTTAGAAATGGTACTTCATACCTCAATCTATTTAAAGTTTCGCCCTCACTAAATTTTTGCCTGTTCCTTGACAGTTGTGAAGGGATCTTTATAGCAGAAGTTCTTCAAGAAGCTGCGGTCATCTGTTGAGTAGAGTTGGTATTCTTGCTAAGAACATTTTTTCTGGCAGTACTTTGGGTATTTCGTCCCTTGCATAACGCGTGCAATTTCCCGCCATTTTCTCCAACTCTGCCGAAACAACTGTAAGGTACCGTTCTACTGCTGCCCCTTTTTCTGTCGATATCTATACAATTGACGTCAATTGTAATGATATCAGCAAATTTTAATGACTTTAAAATGTTGTCAAAGGTCCCTAGTTGAAGGTTTTGAGCCAATCAGAAATGGAGAAATATTTTACTAACAATTCGGGTGCTGTATGATGTTGAATAATAACTTCCGCCTATTAATTAATTGCACATTGCTCCTTTGAGGCGTATAGTCTTTTTCTGCACTTTTCATTCTATGTCTATTCATTTGCATTGCATCGAGAGTGTTTTTTCCTTTTTTTTTCCCAAGGAAAACTGTCATCGATTTTAGAGCTACTTACTTTCCTAAAGGAATCGTTTCTAAGATTCAAAATGTCCAGTTGTATCCCTGCTCTCTTTCCATCCTGACTAAATCTAACAGGTCCTGTTATGCCTTCAAACTTAACCTGTTGAAATAATTTAATAGATCCCAGTTATTAAAAATGCAAAAAAAAAAACAAAAAAAAAAAAACACTTATTACCCATTGGGTTTTAATTCAGTGGAAAATAATGGTTTCCTTTTAATACTCTTACATATCTTATGTTGATTATCCTCATTACCCTCATTATCGCTAATTCTATATTATATTCTCATTAACAGATTTGATGATTGAGGAGTATTCAATAGGAAATTAAATGAAATATGAATTAGTTCGACTTGGCGATATCTGGCATTCAGATGTGCAAACAGAACCAGGTTCGCATGGCCAGAAATTCCGGACAACGCGACGGCGCACGCGCGGGTTTACTTGGCAATATGGCCGCCAAACACTCAAAGGAAATGTATGGCAGAAATAAAACAAAATAAAATAGAGCAAGTTCTGGCTTACCGGGAACAAGTGCCGCGATGCGGTCGAGTTCTTAAAAGTTTCCTCGGCTATTCTGATTAGTTGGTTTTCAGAACCAATTATTACTGGCCCTGCTTTTCATCGATGTTTATTTTCGAAGCTTGGCTCATACAACGCTTTATATTACAGAGGCTTGAAATCCAATATTTGCATCCCAAGCAGATTTTGATCCGCTATAGCAGACAACATAATCGGGATATCCCAGGTGCCGCGATCGCTTGAGGAAAAGCACCGTATGATGTACTATTGTACCAATTTTCACCTTCGAGGCTGATTTCATCGCCCTGCTAATTGCCTTCAAAAACAGTTCAGAGTAGCACAAATCAGCTCTACCAAAAGAGAAGATATCAAATGCCACGCGAGCGTCTTGTTTGTGTTGATCCGAGAACCACATGCCATATTTTTGGGCAAAAAACTCGCATTTTGCAGCAAACTCTGCCATGTTTGGTATCAAAATTTTCAGTGAAAAACAAGCTTTCTAATGCAGTAGAGAATTGTGGGATACAAGGACAATAGAGAGTACTTTTGGCCAGTAAATATTCCCATGGACGCGTCACATTTTCGCGGGAATATTAATCTTTTTTACGCAACCACTAGACCGGATCGGTTTTTGTTTGTTAAAAATGTCAGATAACTTAGATTTAATTCAAATTGAGAAGTTTAAGAACTCTGCAAGTGTTAGCGATGATCAGTGCTTGCAATATGTTCGTAAACAATGTGTATCATCAGAAGACATAATTTTCACTGTACACATCGGATACGATTGTTTGCGATGTTTATGCATGGAGCGAAGCGAGAACGCCTATTACAAGAGCCATGTTGCAGCTATGTCTTCTTTCTTTTGGGTGTGTTGTAAAGAACGACAGAAGAAAGGGCGTTTAGCTCTGAATAATCAAGAACATTTCTTTATCGACGGCGACTCGTATTTTCCGCCCTCTTTATTTTAGTGGTAAGACCGCAGATAGAATGCGGGCTCAGATGTCCGGAATTTCTGGCCATGGAGAAACGCTCATAACACAGTATGTGTAATTTCGTCTGAGACCTTTTCATCAATGCAAGCTTAAACACGGGCGAGGGGAAGGAAGGTAATTCGCTTAAAAACAATACATTGTTCTTCACCTTAGTCAAGCAAGAAAACATTGTGTCGCGGTCTTTAGAAGTAACGGCCGAGCCGTTAATTGACAAACACGTTTCTATAGTTTGAGCCTTCTTGATTACTTGCACTGCATCATAAGCAACCGCAGCAAGTTCCTGCAGGGATATTATATATTGTGAGAATTAATACAAATGATGCGTTTAATTTGATATATGTTATTGGCCCAAAAATAAAAATATCACTTTTGTTTGTAACTGTCTTCGCTTATTCGCCGATGTGCTTGCTGTTACCTTTCCAGAGTAGTCGGTGTTGTCTTCTTTTTCCAATTCCTCAGGAGCAAGATTCTTATTATAAGGAAGCTTGTACGCTAAAATCACATTCTGTGGTCGACTACTTAGGTTTCCTGATACCTGTGGTGAATTATCCAAAAAAATTAAAAAGCAAACAGTCAAACAAACAAACAAAAATGGTTTGTAATTTCAACTTGAGTGCCCCTAAGCCCTTACCGTTGTTCATCATTACAACCTTACACTTAAGATTGGGCAAAACTAATATTTAAGGAAGCAGATGATATAAATACTTTTAGCACTTCTAATCCCCTTTACGGTATTAAGTGCCCAAACGCCCTTCCGTTCTTAGCTTGGGTATAAAACTTTGCAATATGACCTCCCGTAAATACCACGACCCCTCGGAACGGTCCACCAACGACCCTGAAAAATTCATCGATGACAGGGAAATGTTATGAGGTGACTTTTGTTTTAAAATTTCCCTTTGATTTCTTGTAGTCAAAATGTTCTAAAAAAATTGCTAGCTGTTAAGTCAGTTAACAGACCTGTCCTTGGAGTATCCAGGTATAGCCCTCGACGTTTACACAGCTCTTCTGGAGAAGCAAAAAGAGCCAATTATAGTCCGAAGTAACAAATACCCTAAGGGTATCGCTCGTGTTCATGGCTGGTACTGTGAGGTACAGAAACTGCTTTACAAGTAAGGAGAATAAGAAAAGGAAAAATAAAGAAATGGAAAATGAAAGTACAAAACTGTACCTTTTTCAGAAAAAGTTCCAGAATTTCCCTATTAGAAGTATAGAGTAAAATAACGTCAGGTATTAGCATTCCCATTTTTTCCATTGCTGTTGACATCGTTTTCGCTTTATCGTCCGATTCTTCTTTTTCAGCAATCTGGACGAAAGTTACGGTTAGCTCCGATCCCTGGGAGATAGAGTAGAAGTACACAGCTTCCTGCAAGAGATCCACTAAAAGCAAAAAAAACATAAAGTGACAAAAAATGTAAATGTCATGCATTTATTACATCTTGTGTGCAAGCGTCCTTGTCTCCTGCAGAAAAACACCGCCGTCCATGTTTCACGTGAGGGAATGAAAACAAACAAAAACAACAACAACAAAAAAAAAAAACAGGCAAAAAAAAATGGGGAAGGCAGGAAACTTCTACACAGGAACGCAGGATATTAAAAACAAGATAGACGAGATTTATTGACCTATATTTGCTCAGATAAACACGTCGTATGTCTTTTATTTGACGATTTATTAATAGGAAGTTGGTTCGGTTATCTTTGACCACTGAGATGTGAAACCGGTAACGGCGACGAAAGTGTAAAGTAGCTGTAATGCAAAAAATATATTTTTTAATTTATCTTGCCCTCTAACTGAATTTAGTTCTTGCTTCAAGTAAAGTCAAAATTTCTTCTTGGAAGAAGAAGAAACAAGTGTATCGGGTATGCACATTATCTAGTCAGCAGCTGTTTAAAAGCCAATGGTAAGTACACTGTAGTTACTATAAACAAGATTATTGGCATACTTGAACTATTTTGTATAATTACAGAAAAATTTTCTTGTAATGATTTGTATATATTCCAATCAATGGAAAGTATAGATATACAATGTAAAGAAAAAGATATCTGATTGGAGAAGCAAATGGTAGGTTTAGGAGTACAGTTATTATATACCGAAATCGGTAAAATTGGTTTACCTTCATAAAGTAATGCTATATTTTTCCATTGAAATGTGTTCAGGATGTCTAGAGTAGCATGTGCATATGTCCTGTATCCTGCTTGTATTTGCACCGTTTTTACGCATTCATCAGTTGGCCTCGTGTCTCCCCTGAGGCTGATAACAGGAATACCAGTTACTGCAGACAGTGCGCAAGCGTCAGACGTATTAATATGGTTTCCCTCGATCATCGCAATGACATTTTCTTCAACAAGCATTAAAGCTAAAAATAGAAGTAATAGAAAGAAAAAAAGTAGCAAAATACACCAATAAAATTTCAACTCGTATTTTTACGATATTGACGATATATATTAGAACAACCATTCAACAAGGAACGCTACCGATCTAACGGTCTGGTAATTGACGGTCTTAGATAGTCACGTGAGGTGTAAATTAAGCCGCGACACAATTTAGGTGCCATCTTGGCTCCTCAATTTCGTTGCTCTTTTCTAGTCTGCCAATGAGGGTAACAATTCAGTCTTCTGTTTTTTGTTTTTTGTTTTATTTTTTTAACGTAAAAACAGAGGAATGTTTAATTGTCATTTTCTTTTTTACCTTGCCTCACTCGCTTACTTTACCTGATATCTTACCTTGGTACAATAATGTGGTATTTTCACTGATAATAAACTTTTTCAACACAACTTCATCAGAATAAGACGCGTCATTGAATGCATGTTCAATAACTTCGTGCTCTACTAAAAACTCATGAAAAGTACCTGTATGAAGCAAAAACAAACAAGCAAATAATTTGAGAAAAAAGCCAAGTATGTTCGTCACACTGCTACGCTAGGTATTATTGAACATTTATTTAGTATTTCTAAATTATTGGCATTTCAGTGTCGTATATAGTGTATACTAAAACGCCAGATAAAAAAAGTAATATTATTCTTTTACAGCAAGGTATTACTATTTTATTTACAGCAAGTGACGCTGTATTAAGCGAATAAAGTTACACATGGCACGGCGACAAACCTCAGTCTGTATATACCAATGCAAAATAGGACATGGTCAATGTCAGACAGGGAGGGGGGAAAAGCAGGTCTTTTTTGAACGTTCTATACAAAAGGTAGCACAAAGTCTCTCACATTTTCCAGCTAGAGAGGGTTAAGTTCCTCTTTACTTGTTGAAAACTCAGTTGCCGTTGAAAAGTTCTGGTTTTGACGAGTTTTGGGAGAAAGAAATTATAAATTTCTCATATTTGAGATGAACTCTTTCAATAAAACAGCAAACTAACATACAAAAGAAAAGAAAATCATAAATCTTAGTTTGTGAAATGCAATGGTAAAACAGCGGTTACTCTTTGTAATTCTGAATTTCTGAGGCTGTTAGTTTCTCCAAAAAATGGAAAACACACTGCATTCATTTTGTTGGGAATGATATCAATTCGTTCTTTGTTAGACGAAATCTGTTAATTGTAGCATTCTTTTAACAGCTAGATTCATTTGAAGGAGCGCCGAGCCGCCCTCGGACAACCCCTCGCCTTCCTACGCACTTGAGTGCAGTTGCACCTGCACTTCAAAAACTGCTGCATTGGCCCTTAACCGTAGTGTTCAAGTGGTGCCCTTATACGAGTTACAGAACGGTAGCTGGATGTAACTTACCATACGTTAATGTTCTGTTCCTCGTCTGTATCCGAACAACACTCGACACAATTGTAAAGAAAGCGAAAAGCATTCTCCTTCTCATCCTCGATACCTAAAATAACACAAAATATAGTCTCTCCCTGGGAAAGGTACAGTACTATACTGTCTAGCACTACTTTACTAACTCAACGGAATGATTACGTAATATTTTTTTTTTTCCATGAGATGTTTTGTCTTTATTTCTTGATGCCTTTTAAATGGTGCAAATATTACTGATCAAAACATTGCAATAAGTGAAAATGAGCCAAGCTGATATCTCTTTGTTATATTCCATCCGACCAACTGTTTCCACATCATACTGGTAGTCTGATTAACTAATTCTCTGTTGTATTGCAATAAATAAAGTTATTGCAATTGAATTGTTTAAGTATGGGATTTCTTCCAGATGTCCTGAGGTTTCCTAATTAATTTCGCCTAGATTTGGCGAATTCCCTAAAAACAGTTCATTTCTTCGGGTGCGGGTTTAAGATAATTTTACTGAAGGGCTTACAATTGTTTATCTGCACCCTCATATAATCACGATTACGAAACGTTTTGAAATGGTATTTGTCTTGTAACCAGCTTACCTATAGGTAACTTTTCTGTTGAATTTATTGAAAAATAAATTAAAGTAAATACGAATGAATAAATAGCGTCGATGAACCCTTTCAAAGGGTGGCGTTAGTATTTTTAAATTTTGTGAAGCCGGTGCAATTTAAGGAGTTTGTGAAAGCTAGACATTTTTACATGTTTAATAGCAACTACTCAAGCTTTTCAACTGGAGCGAACGGTAGCCTTCATCTTAACTTTTATTTCTGATTTAGAGGCTCTTTAAAGAAAGATGAAGAGAAATACCCTGAGAATTTCTCCCGGGAATATCTCTCATGAAAAAGCGAAAAACATTGTTCCGAGCAGGATTCGGAACCACTGACTGATAGAATTTGCGACAGTGTGGATGAGACCGCAATGGTGCAGTGCATATCATGCCCAACTAGGAATTACTTAAAACACCTTCTCATTTAAAGTAAACAGACTGTATAGACGAAAAACACTTACTTGGCACATTCCTCTGGCTGAAGTGTTGTATACGTATATAACACTCGATCGCAAGAATCATTATGCTGTGTAACTGAATGAACATCTGCTTTACTTCATATATAATTGCGGCGACGTGCTGGTGCAAAGTTTATTTATTTGGTAACAGGTTGCCACGTTGATGCTATAGGTAACGGGTCATCTTTCATATGAAAATGGGGTTAATTTACAAGCACGTGTACTTAGAACTTATGTAAATGAATGTTTTTATCAAAGAGTTAAGCAAAAGAAATAACCTTTTTACGAAGTAGAAGAACTATCCCTTTGCACTTGAAAATTGCTGAAAAACGGATATTTTTTTGTATGGAAGCTGACTTTGAGCGCGATTTTCCAGAAAGCAGCAACAAAATCCTTTAAACCAAGGACGGAATATGTTAGATTGGTCCTTCATTAAGCAGAATACGTTTAAGCTTTTAAAATTAATGGACAAGAACCACTATCCCTGCGGGTTTGAAAAAGTCTGGTAGAAACGTAGCCTACTTAAGACCAGCAAGGTATTGTTTTAACTCTAGTAGGAATAACAATGACTGTCAAAAATAACAATACGCAATTGAAAACCACTCGGTTGTGTAGTAAGCCATTAGCTGTTGCCGCGTTCAACTTTAAAATATCTATAAGCCGCGCAACTAAAATTAATTTAATCTAATAATCCAAATAATCCAAGAATCTCCAAGCGTATGCGCTTCACTAGTGAAATGAGTAGAACAAGTAAAAGTTTACTCATTGACTTTGTAAATAATAACATGTTAGCTCGAAATTATTTTCCTTGAACCGCGAGAACATAAGCATTCTCTAAAACCACACTTGCGAAAAACCTTTTTGACAAAACTCAAAGCAGTTTACAGGAGACTGTTGTTCGACCCAAGTTCTAAAAGCATCGTAACATTCGATCCGGTTTAAGCGATATGCTTATTCTTGTAGTTAACTGGCCTTTAAAGACCTCTACGTTTGTGTGGTGACGCTCATTATCTTTTAAGGCGAATTTTTTTTTTCAAGCAAATTGTTTTTATTTAACGGGAGTTCGGCTTTTAGGCTTGGCTAAGTCGAAGTTATAAAAGGCAAGTCGATTGAATTGAAAAGAAAAGGAATCTTAGACAAAATGAATGAAATAAATATCAAATCCCATAAGTGAAATATCAGCCCCATAAAGCCCATATAAGGGACTGCGTATAATAGTACAAACTAGATTGACTTGCTAGCTGCAGCTCGTTCCAGATAGAGTCGCGACAATTTAGGAAAACTCTTGACTACGGGCATCGCAAAAGAGTCGAAGTTCAAAAGTAGCAAAGCAGCTAAACATATTCCTTGTGAAAAATCGGACCCTTTGAAAAGTTTACTTGTTCAAATTTTCATCAAGTATCGAGACGAAAAGACTAACTTAGTCAATAAAACGTATAATCGTGAGTTTAATGATAAACAAAAACAAACAAACAAACAAACAAAACAAATAACATAGGCAGAAACGAAAGCAAAAACACCAAAAGCAAGAAATAATAATAATAATAATAATAATAAATCTTAATAGTAATAATAATAATAGTAAGTAGGCGATGTCGGTTGATCGTCCGTAGTCCTAATTAGACAAACTTGCTTATCGCGTTATGCGCTCAAAAAATTAAAGGTCTTCGGCTAAAGTGCTTTAATTTACTTGTACTTAGCACTTACTTAATTTCTAAAATAAAAGGGAGTGTACTAATGGATCGGGAATTGCTGTGCAAAGTTACCTGAGTGCTGTTCAGCAAATGGCAAGGAGACTAGGCTGCGGTTGAGTCTCAAGCATGTTACCATTTTTTACATGCAATTTGAACGACAATATCCTGGCTCCAATTTGAAATAGCCTCGACTGTAAACTCGCTCCAGTTCCCTACCGAGGGCATAATAAATATAGGGCGCTTACCATTTGACCGAAAAACCCTGTAGGGTTCCCTAGTGGCATAATTGGCAAGCAATATTTGATTACCGCGGGAGTGTAAAAAGCGCGAGACTGGGACTGAGAAAGTGGTATGCATTAACATTCCTTTTACTTCATGATACCGACCTGAAAAGATTACCTCAGAACGTAGTCCTCAATTTTATGATAGAGACTAGTTGAGACTGTCGTGTTAACTGGTATTCCCTGTTCACTTGTTTGTTTGTTTCTAAGTTAAAAGTCTTTACATGGGTGGTCTTTGCAGGTTTAAAGTAATTGTTTATTGCTACAAGTTTTTTGACAATATTAACAGAAAGCCAAGAGAGATCTTTCTTGCAGAAAGCTCAAATTTTAGGCTTGGCGTATATAAAGATAATATAAAAACGCTTTGTAAAATATGTGATCAATAAAAGCAAGGACTGAAATAAATTAATTGGAAAATCTCTCAAGTAAGTGACAATTATCCAAGAAACAGCGCCTGATTTTGTACATGTTATAAGAAGTCGCAGTTAAGTCGCCGATTTTGTGTGCTGGCTGCTTAGCAATCCACACAGACCGCTTTATTTTGAGTTTTACTCGACTACTGAAAGAGAGAAAAAGTAGAATTAAAAAGATTGAAAAGTTGCGAGATCCTCATATCCCTTGTAGAAAAGAGGAGAATCTTTTCAACCGAGTGCACCCCAAATCATATAAGTTCAAAGACCATTTTTAAAACGTATAACGAACACTTTTTTGTGCTTTTCTCTCGTGGACTTATTCTCTCGATGAAGTCAACGATCTTTACAATGAATTAAATTACATATCTACACACAAATTGTCTTTACAGGGTCATCGAAAGCGTTGATTCAGTCGCAGGTGGGCGAGAGGCCTGCAGAAAAAAGAACAGACGGGGGTTATGTTAGAAAACAAAATCGTCATAACGGTCTAACGTCAAAACTGACGTACGCCTGTACTTGGTACATTCATGTACGTGGTTATCAGGGAGACTCCAACAATCTGGGAAGGTTTTTATGATCCTTTAGACCAGAAAATTAAATTGGACTTTGAAACTGTAAGCAGAAGTAAAATTTTTCCATTGACTAACCGTGACCTTTAACTTTCTCGCCTTCAGTTCCAATTCTCTTTTCCAGACAATTTCGGCGATCAGCACAAGGAATGACAAGACCAATCCAACGCCCAATACAACATACACTCCCGCCATACTTGTTAAGCCGATTCTCTTTTGCGACAAAACTAAGGGAAAATAGCGAATGTTTAGATTTAGAACTGAAACAAGGTTCGCAAAGAACCAGGTACGTTGGTGCCCATAGTCTTTTCCCTAGCAAGAGGTTATTTGTTATGTATGCTCATTGCAAGCATCTATCAAGAGCACATTTTCATTTAAAAACCTCATCAGAATGAGATGTCTTCAATGCATCGTTTATTCACTCGAGAAACATATATTGTCAGGTTTCGAAAGATAAACCGGTTAACATTTTTTTATATAATAAAGAGAACACCCCGTGGTATTTCTCAATATATATGGCGGGAAAGTTATAACTGGTTTCACTAGAAGCTATTGCTTTCCCTAACGCAGACGGGTCATTATTATTTTCGCTTCCATTATCATTTTAGCTGTTTTGTAGATCGTACGCATTGTTACATTAATGCGGTCCTAGGGATTAGTGACCTCTCGCTCTATAGCTCTCAGCTGCAAACTGAGCAATCTCTTCCGCGGTGAAGCTACTTTTTCTTTTCTTTCCAGACTATTTTTGCAAATTTCAGAACTAAACATTACAGACTTTGTACTGCGATAGTAGGTCCTTTCCATAACGGGGCGAAATCATTACTATCCTTTGTGGGCCCTAATTTTTTACATGGACGAATGTGAACAACCAGCTCTTAATAGCCTCCTTTGCGCAGTACTAGCCTCAAGCTGTACCGCAGACAAGGCTGGTATTGAATAATTTTCCCGTCCTAAAATTTGACGAATCCAAGAGTTCTGTAAGTTTCTTTTGTGGCCCTTTCAGTTCTTTTTTTTCAGCGTATCAAAGAGACAGAAAACTCTACTGAGGAAAGTTCATGCCTAAAATATTCTTACCTGTGTCTTTTTCTTTAGCGCATCCAGTGGAAGACTCCAACCATTTGCGTTTCAGGTTTTCTAGGAAACCATTTTCTTGTAAGCGCAAAATGGCCAGTGTAAAATCTGTTACGTATGGATCATTCGCTTGGAAAGCGAGACCAATTCCTTTGGCGTTGGTAAAACCTGGTACTAAGAAGAGTTTTTCGTTATCATTTCATTTATGCCATGCACTTTTGCATCATAAAAAGGAAGGTAACTTAAAAAACTGTTTAATTTTCATAATTTAAATTATCCCTTTAAGCCAATTTACTCTAATTCTACGTACTTGAGGTGAGTACATTTGTATTTAAAAGTACCGTACTGGCATTTTGCCTGTCAGTGGGGTGCAACTGGAAAATTGGTGATTTAAAAGCTTAATATGTGTTATTTTCTTGAAATGGTCATCTGCATTGACTTTTTCTTTTTTAAGTTGCGCGCCCTCTTTCTATTTTTGTTTTTGTTATAAATAATACAATTCTCTGTTTTGCGTATCAAAATCCAGAGTAAACTGCTGCAAACTTTATCTTCTCATGTGGCATCCTACGGTTAACGTGGGTTGCATGTATGACTAAATTATAGCAAAACTGAATTCAACCTTTTACGGCTTTCAGCAGTGGCATATGAATCCGCCTCATTTTGAGTTTATATGAAAATTTTGATTCATCATCCAAATGGAGAGGAAGGACATCTTTTAAATTTTTTTAAGTCAGCGAGGTAACAATATATGCCAATTGTTTACTATTCTGCTGCTTTTTTTTGGTTAACTTTTATAACTTCCTTACCCACAAAGTTTATAAAAGCTACTGAAAAAAAATAGTTATAATATAAATTAAACACCTCATTCAACATATCAGTGTGCGTACGAAGACGAGTTGATACTCTTGAAGTTAAAAATGACTCAGTTCTCTCTGAAATTAGTACATAAATAATGTTTGAGTGTTCTAAAAGTCAGTTGATCTTCTACGCTAACCTGTTATTAGATCGCAGGGTGGCTTGTTGGCAATATGTCGAATGGCTGGCCCATCATAAATGAATACATAGTCTTCTTTGCCGCCACGGATCAACTGAACAGCTTCACTTGTGTTCCGAGTTAAAGAGTTGTCAGCTTGAATTCTGGACCAAATCTTTCTGTAAGTTTCAAATTTGCTTGTCTCGAAAAACTCTTGAACAGCTCCTCCTTGTAATGTGGTAACTTTATAAGAAGAAGCTAGCAAGTCTTCCAAGTTATTAATGGGTGTCGCGGCACGTTTTACAGTTAAAAAAGCTGCGAGATTTGCGGTGTACGTCGAAACCCAGACAAGAATGCAAAACCAATAACACCCAGCAAGAATGCGACCTTGTGAAACAAAAGAATGTTAAACATAATCAAGACACTGCAAACTTGGTAATTATCACTAGCGATATCAATCATGACTTGTTAATTGACGGCTAGTCTCATAAATACAAAAGAGTTTTAACAAATCGGTGTGCATAAAAAGTGACTATATTAAACAGAAATATAAATACTCTAGAAATCAACCTTCCCCTTAACTCTGTACCTGACAAGCTTCGAGGCTGGCTCTCAGACCCTTGTTGCAGCATGCAAGCCAATGCAAACCAGACGCTGTTGAAGAAACTAAACTCTTCAGCGGTCCCTCGGCCATTCGCATCTTTGTGACCGTACGGACTAAAGTAGTTTATCACAAATATTGAAACGGAAATAACTACCATGGTAGCTAAAGTTGCAAACCAAACGTCGTTGTGAAAAGGATTCATAAACTGCAGAAAATCAATTGACCCATTGTTGAACGATGTTTTTTTGAGGAGCATGTCTTCAGTGTAATACATAAAGGGAACAGTGAAGTCCACCACCTTTTCACGGCTTTCAGTTAAGGTCAGAGCTCCGGTAACATCTGCATGCTATTGAGGAAAAAGGTATTTTATTTATTAAGAATAGTAATCCTTCTTTCATCCATAATAGGCTTTGGAAGAAGCTTAATGTTTTTATTATTATTATTATTTAAATTTGCCGACGTCAGTTTAATTCTTGAGGAAAAACATTTTTCGTCTAAAAATGAAATGAGGTGAGACGTCCTTAACTCAGTGGTCATATAAATGTGATAGCTGCCCTCTTAAATTTCGCAAATATCTTGCAAACTTAATCAATAGCTAGTTTGTTTTCACCTGGAGGATTCCTTACCGCTTTCATTGCTACTATAAAGTCTATTAATCGTACGAAGATTCCATCAGTGTTTTTCTAACCTTGTTTAGTATCTCTCCTATCATTCCATTCCAGGATCCGTTTTTTGTTTCAACGCCAAAAAACCCGTCAGGGGAGTGTTTGATATGATATGTGAAATGAAGTGTTTTTGCAAGTTCGTTTAGCAGATCAATGTAGTATCCTTCATACTCATCCTGACCATCATCCTGTCTTTTGCTGAAGACAAACGGCTCGTCCTGTGATGTATAACAAAAGAAACGAAAGCTACGACGCCAACTTTAACATAAAGATCATAAATGGTACGTAAAGTTTATCCCACGTGTCAATAATTCTACGTTCCTTACACAAATACCTCAAACACCATTTACCATGATTTTGAATTATCTACTTGAAATCGCAAAACAAAATCATACTTAGAGAATTATCCGAAGTTCAAGGAAATCTAAACAGCAACACGTTTTAAGTTCAAAGCTGCCGGTGCCACACTTAACTTGGAGAAAAGGTATAGGCAACTGAATATGTACCGTAATAATATCTATCCAAAGTCACCGGTATTTAAATTGGTAACTAATGTTGTGCCGTCATTAGTTTATTCAAAACTGACCACTGCGAGGAAGTGAAAACCACAAAATTGTGACGCGCGAGTTACGAGACTTGATAATGGTGATGACGACAATGATAGCTATATTCTGACTCGTAATTAGCATCAACATTAAGCTAGGATTTTAAGCGTATCTGTTATCTTAGAGCTTGGCATAGGCTCAGGACTTCGAGGAACACTTACGCAAATACATTGTGCGTACCTCTGAAATAACCACTCTTAGAATTTTTCCTTCAATGCTGTCTCTGTCAGACTCGTTGATATTAGGGCAAACATTTTCAAACACATCCGCTTTCTTAGTTGAATTCCAAGTCCCTACCTGACAGCCAAAAAAGAAAATAAATAAAGTAGAGTGAGACAATGACAATAACAAAATAATAATAATAATAATAATAATAATATTATTATTATTATTATTATTATTATTATTGCCATTATTATAATTTGTAATAAATCGTTGAAAACGAATTTTGAAAAAGCTTACGTAAATATCTATACCTCAAAATGGAGCTTTTCCTCTAAATTGCAACTTGAATACAGTCATAATTTATGGTAAAAAATAAATAACTAAGAAACGGTGATCTTTTGTCCACGTACTTCTGATACATTGTTATAGATGGTTTAATTTGTTCCTTTTAATTTTTAAGAAAAACTGAGATTTAATTATTGTGTAAATATGAAAACAGTTGATAAATCTTTCCATCTTCGACTTTTCACTATCTTTTCTTCAATTGATGTTAATTAAACAGCTCTAGCCCGTAGTTCGGGGAGGCCTTAAACTTCTCATAAGCTCCTATAGTTTCTGTCAGGTCTCCTCGCCACTTCTTTTTTGTACTTTTCCCATATTATTTGTAATTTCTTTATAGTGTGGCACATAAACTGATAATAACACCTTTACAGTAATATTTATTTATTTATTTATATTTAATAATAATAATCATAATAGTAATAATAAAAACAATGAATATTCCTGCCTGGATACATGACTTATTTGTAGTTTTTTCCTAACTGCTGTTTAACGTTTTCTTAATTTTGGACCATTTTAGGTGCTAAATAGGTAACACCAAATGAATATGAATTGTTACCATTAAGAGGGTTTAAACTCTTTCTGTACCTTTTATGTGTGCCGTTTTCTCAGCTTTTTTTATCATCCTCGCCTCAAAGGAATTGGTTGACCACTTCATGGTACTTACTTGCACAAAGGAATCGTTTCTCAGATTCAAAATTTCCAGCTGTACTTCTACTCTTTCTCCATCCTCGCTAAATCTGACAGATCCTGTTATACCGTCAAAGTTTACCTGTCGGATGCACATGAGATTCTCTGTTATGAATATAGTATCAAAAGCTTTTCATAGGGATTATGCTCAACTTCGGTCAGTTTCCTGCTTAATTTATTCATGAACACTTTAAGATGGAAGAAAAAATAAAATAAGGAAAGGAAAGAAAATCAGTACACTCATTGAAACACTCGGACTACTATTTTGCGGTCTGCACTTGCCCAAAACAACTGGTTTAACCTTACCTTCGTCATACACGAAAACAATGCATCTCGATCTTTGTAAGTAACGGCCGAGCCGTTTATTGAATATAAACATGGTTCTATATTCTGGGCCTGCTTGATTATGTGCACAGCATCGTAGGCAATAGCAACAAGTTCCTGTATGGAATACATCATTGCGCGAAGTCGGTTACAACAACAACAACAAACAAAAATCTTTGTTGTACTCTTGATACTAAAGAAGGAGTAAAGTAATTTAAAGGAAATAATTGCGAAAAAAAAGCAAAGCCACTCAGAAACACCAAAAGCTAATCGCGCTGAGCGGCTGGCCATGCGAAAAATTGAGTTATCCACTTTGTCCAGTGGATAACGCAGTTGCTTTCTGTAACCATTTATCGGCTGGATAATGCTCTCCAACGTTTGAACAACCGGGGCCTGGTGTACAACTGATTGAGGTGACGTGTGTAAGTTCTTCGCCGAGTAGTTGTGGTGTTCAAGTTATCGTAGGCTCAGAAAACTACATCAGAAAGACATTTCTAAAAACGTTTCTACGAGAGCTTCGCTTTAGTAGTTGTGGTGTTCAAGTGATCGTAGGCTCAGAAAACTACATCAGAAAGACATTTCTAAAAACGTTTCTACGAGAGCTTCGCTTTAGTAGTTGTGGTGTTCAAGTGATCGTAGGCTCAGAAAACTACATCAGAAAGACATTTCTAAAAACGTTTCTACGAGAGCTTCGCTTTTGGCCTTGGCTAAATCTTTTTATTACCTTTCGAGAATAGCTAGTATTGATTCCCTTTTCTTTTTCCCGGAGTTCCTCGGGAGCCAGTTTCCCGTTATATGGAAGCTTGAAAGCCAAAACCGCATGCTCGGGTCGACTACATAGGCTTCCTGGTACCTATAAAAAGGTGGACTTATTATTCATATTATTGACCGCATAGACCCTAGTAGGATTAATTATATCCATTTATTATTTTCCAGAAGGAATAGACGCTTTTTAAAGAAACGGAGCAGTAAATATAGCATTTTCTAGACGTTACGTTGCTCAAAAAGTGTATTTTTGGCTAAATCATATTTTCCAGCTTAATGATACTTATCAACTGGACAGATGATTTTGCGGTTAACAAGCAAACAAGCAGCATGTGACAACGACATTTTACCCGTATGAAATATTTCATGATGACAGAGAAGTAGTCACTACATGACTTGTTTATTCTTGGTCTTAAAATTTGCTAGCTGTTAAGGCCATAAACAAACCTGTCCTTCAATTATCCATTTGTAGCCCTTCACTTTTCCACATGTTTCCTACAGAAAACAACAAAGTATCTTCATTAATAATGAAAATGAATAAATTAGGCTTGGAAAAAGAAAGTGCTAAAAATCGGTCACGATGACTACCCTATACAGGTTGTCGAAACGTCAGTCACTGTCAACAACAACAGTCCTATGCAGGATTACGTTCACCCGGGCAATTATACTCAACCTATTCATGAAATGACTGCTGGGCTCAAACCTTTCACAATATCTCTTCAACTATAGAAAACAATGAGTCTTAAGTTGTTTCAAATTCTTGTTCGTCTGGACCAGTATTGCACATGACTAAACAGGCCTTTTTGACGTCATCAGTTATAACGTCACAAAACGAAATTTTGGAACTCTTATCAGACAAGTTTTTAAATATTTGTGCACTACATTTCTGCACAGTTTCAGGTTACACACGTTGACTTTTTAAGAGCTACGTAACCACCAACCATAAAAACACTTTTTAACTCAAATGTGTCTGGAATCAATTATTGTTGTTTGTATTAATTTTAGCTTAATGCTTTTAAAGTATTTTAGTTACAGCCCCGAGCATGTACCTTATCGGAGTCAAGAAGAAGAATCACAAGAACAAGAACAGGAGTTAAGAGGAGGGGTTCTTACATGTTTCAAAAACAGTTCCAAATTTTCTTTTTCAGTATAAAGTAAAATAACGTCCAGTTCAAGCTTTTCTATTAGCTTCATGGCTGTTGATATTGTTTGGGCTTTGTCTTCCAGTTCATTCTGCTTAGAAATCGGGACGAAAGTCACGGTGACCTCAGATCCCAGGGAGATAGAGTAGAAGTATCCAGCTTCATGCACGAGATCCACTGAAAAGATAAAATGATACAAAGTGAGTCAAAATTTACATCAATTAAAATGCAGGATACTAATGAGGCAAACATTACACACTGAAATCTTTAAGATTAGTTTTACCGTCGTAAAGTAACGCTATCTTTTTCCACTGAAATGTGTTCAAGATGTCTATAGTAGCACGAGCGTAAGTCTTGTATCCTGGATGCATTTGGACTGATTTTTTACATTCATTGGCTGGTCTGGTGTCTGTACTGAGGCTGATAATAGGAATACCAGTAACTGCAGACAGTGCGCAAGTGTCAGACGTATTAATATGGCTTCCCTCGATCAGTGCAATAACATCTTCATGAAAAAACACCGAAGCTGGGGAATGAAGAGAAAAACAAACAAACAGCAAACAAACAAACGGGAAAATTGTGGAAAGGAATTATAGCACTTCGTAAAAGCTATTAAGGCCCTGTCTAACTTTAATGTTTGTATCGTTTCTCGAGTCTTTGTGACGTGAACACTACGTCAACATTGACCTCATCATGACAACCTAGTTATGACAGCAATGTTTTCCACCAGATTTCCAGATCATATTATTATTCACATCTATTTATCGAATTCATTATAACTGTTAACGTAATCCAGGCACTTCATCTACTTGATTGAGAAAGAAAATGAAGAAAAGAAAGGTGGCCAACTATGACAAAGGATATGTTTATTTCTCTCAGAATTAAATTACTGGTACATGTAAATTTACTGCTTGATTTAAGACATCTTTTAGTGCACAAATAATATTTATCTAATTTCTATTATAATAACTTCAATATATATCAGGTGCCAGTTAAAAAACAAAATAATATATTGATTTTCGAAACGGCGAATCCAAGATGGCGGATGCTTCCATTTCCGTCGTTCATTAAAGAGATGTCTTAGGGAAAAGAAATAATGGATAAATAAGGGTTTAGCTAATAAATTTAAAAGTGTGGCGTCATAAACACTTTACACCTAGATGTTAATTAACAATTAGTCGCCGAAGGCGACGCGAATATCGGCGAATAGTCACCGATACGAAGTCGAGTTGACTATTCGCCAATATTCACGTCGCCTGAGGCGACTAACTGTTTTAGTATAATTACATTGATGATTATTCGAGAAAATAAAATTATTGATCAATTTCTGACACCGAAACATCAAAAAATCTGGCTGCCATTTTGAAAACTGCTAGCCTTCAATGCTATAATCACCGCGCGGTGATTATAGCGGGATAAAAAGAAGCTCCTAGCCAATCACAGCGCTCTATTTTCGATAACCATCAATGTAATTATACTAATAATGATGAGAGCATTATTGGCTATTATTCCACCACTGATTTAGTGGCCGTAACAGCATGATCGGTTTTAAAGTTACGAGCGACGGGCCTCTGAATCCTACCCCCCCCCCCCCCCCCCCCTCTTCCCTCACCGCTCTTTTTTTTTTTTTTAAAAAAAAACAAAACTAATCTAGGGTGATTCAAAGCTAAACCAAGCCAGGCCTTCGATTTGACGAAAAAGCTTAATGACTTGAATACTACTAAACGGATGTCATTATTACCTCCCTTCTTACGTTCTTACATACTTGCATACCACAAGTATCTTACCTTTGTGGAATAAGGTGGTATCGTCAGTGATGCTAAATCTTTTCAACACAACAGAAACATTTTGAAAAACAGATATATTATTGATTGCAAAGTCGATCACTTCCTGCTCTACTGAATGCTCATGAACTGAACCTATTGGGAGAAAAGGAAATCATGCCATAATTTTCATGCAGATTTAAGGGTGCGCGCG
This sequence comes from Porites divaricata, assembly GCA_038088405.1. Taxonomy (NCBI): domain Eukaryota; kingdom Metazoa; phylum Cnidaria; class Anthozoa; order Scleractinia; family Poritidae; genus Porites; species Porites divaricata. The sequence goes on along the minus strand of JBBMOI010000001.1, from coordinate 68,504,111 downwards.
TTGGACTGGAGCCATTCAGGTTACCACGTCAGATATTAATTCGGATGCAACCTACCATAAGTGAATGTCCTCTCCTTCGTCTCTACCTGAACAAAACTCGAAGAAATTACAAACAAAACGAAAAACGTTTTCTTCGCCATCTCCAAAACACAATCCTTAAAATTGAACAAAGAAAAGACTAATGTCAAGGGGTCTGGAGCAATCTGCCCTACGAATATTTCGGTATTTCAAGCACCGGCAATCGATCATACTTGTGAGAAAGCGATGCCTCTAGTAGTAACACTGTAGTAATTGTAAAGTTAACAAATTAGCGAATTACGAATTCTTTTTGTGAAATCTCTCTGTCATGATATAAGATATTTGCATTCGTTTCTGTTCTTTAAAGGCTACAATTCATCAAATATTGAATCAAGGGATAAGAAGTAGGCTAAGTTGACATCTCATTGCTATTCCACCATTACCAAACTCCAACTGGTGGTTCTATTTAATAATAATCTATTCTACTTCCACATGCAAAATTACAAGCCGCTGATAGCAATTAAATATATGGGATGCCACCCAGTTGTCCTTATTTTTCCTAATATGCAGTTTTCGAAAACTTAATCATCTCATAAACACGATATTAGGATTTTTTGAAGCTATTCAGTTATTGACCCGCCTACATTAAGGTTTTATTCGACTTAATTTGAAAAAATATGTAAATACAGTGGTTAAAAAAGATTGTACACACTTGTCAATGGACTCACTGAGATCCATCGTGGTGAGTCAACAACCTTTTTATGTACGTGACCGTGAACATGATTGAATCTTGCCAGCAAAAGTTTTGAACATTGCATCAACGCAACTGTGAAGAAACTGATGTTGAAATCTGGACTTCTGTACATATATAATTCAATTTGGTAACATAACATATTTGGCGCGTAGAGGTTTGAAAATTCTGTGAAGCCGGGTTAAGTTTAATCGTTATTAGAATTAAAATTGAACCGTAGTTACTTTAATTAGCTATGCAACTAGTACCGAAACTTTAATTATCTATTAAGCTTTAGCTAACTCATGAGTCAATGATTAGAAAATGTTCTATTATGCTGAGACTTCTCTCCACTTTTATTTTCCCTTTCCTTAGAACCATTCTTCCAGATAGGTGAGGAAACCCGCGGCGGGTCACCCACCTACCATGTAAACAGGATTCAGATTCTTTTTCGCAAGATCTATCTAACTTTTCAATTTTAATAATGCGAAAAAAATAATACACATAGGTTTTATGATGAACTTATAAGCCATTCCAAAAATTCGCTCTGCAAATGTAAGGACGAAACTTAACTAATCCAAAGATGTTCAGTGTAAGTGTTTAAATTCCTTTGAGTTTGGTTTCAGCTTCAAAGAGAGTTCTTTCAGTGGCCTTAACTTAAGGCACGAAGACATTATATGTTTCGAGCAGTCAGAGAAATGACTCGATGAAAGAAAAAATAAAACAATAATAATGATAATAATAATAATAATAATAATAATAATAATAATAATAATAATAATAATAATAAAGGAAAAATAAAAACTAATTTGAAAAGGTTTTTATCACAAGAACCCACTTCTCTTCGTGCTTGGTAAATAATAAAAGGATTCCGGTCTGATACCTTACCTTACAACACCTACGTGATGAAAAAGTGTTCACTGATTTGCTAATTTAACGGGCTAGGCAAGCGCATAGGGAAATGTAGCTAATTCAGGTGTTCACTACTTCAATTTTAAAGATATAAAAAAGGTAATGGATCATGAACCGCTGTATTGTGTTATAGTTACCTGGGTTAGTTGTCGGCATTCGCAAGGACAACAGGGGTCTCTTTTACATGAGCATGCGCGACCGCTGACTCGACAAAGAGTACGCGACCAGTGACAGCGACCGTGGTGCATAGTCATAGGAGCCAAATTGTTCACTTTGAAAGCTTGCTTGACTTTGAAATGGTAGCAGAAACTTAGGAAACACCTTCGTTGTACAAGATAAGTAAAGATCTGGTGATTTAAAGTGGAGACTGATGCGCTGAACGAGATGAAAGAGCAAGTTTCTCATGGATGTCTGACATGAACATGGCTGCTTGTTATTGTTTGGCGCTCGACTCGTGTCTTGATTCCCGTTAAAGAACCGCAAAGTTTGGCATAGAATGCATTGCTGATGCGCAGTTATTGAGCAAAATGTTCTTTATTTAATGTTTGTCTATAAATCGGATGTAAATTAGTTTCTCGATACCGTAGAGGATTTCTGTCAATAATTTGTTCATAGCTGATTTAGCCATATTTCGGGAGTGGATTAATAACGATCAGCGGGCGACTACCACGCCGTTATCAGTTGGAATAGAAAGTTGTTCCCTTAAGTATTTTTAGCGATACAAATTTTGTTTATCGGAAAATTGTAGAACTTCTTGTTTTTGCGTGGACTAACATTGTAACGCATTATTAACAGGAATATTCATTTAGCCAGAACTTAAGTGCTGTAAAAATTTTTAACTTTTGGTCGGCATCAAATGTTTACTGTACTTCTTGGGAAACCTAACCGTTTTTGTCACAAGATTCGGCTTTAATTTCGGTCCTACTGAATACAGTTTGACTGTGTTTCATTGATATTCATTTTTTTTATATTTTTCGAGACATACAGAGTGACTACCACCAACATCTCACCAGGTGACTAATCTACGTCTCGTGTGCTGTTAATTTTGTAGCTTTTAGGTGCTGGGAAAATTGTAGAACATATATTAATTCACTGCTGAACTTAACACCGGCTTTTGCGCACTTCGAGCCCTCTCGCTGAAATTTGCTGCATTTTTTTTGCGATATTTCTGTTGTTTCTCATTTCAAAACGAAGAAAATTGGAAGTGTTTACTTGCATCATCAAACGTTTCGGCACTTTTTTAGCCTTTCACGAGGTTAGCGCAATCCTACAGGCACTACATATACACGCAATGTTGTCCAGGTCAAGTGGGGAGGTGAGATTTGATGGTAGTTCGTGTATGTTAAAGCCGGTCAACTTCGCTTTTGTTAAGACCATATTACAGTTTTTTTACAAACTACACATTTTGTTAAATCACGAGCACATTCGCCAAGACCAACGAGAAAAATAATCGCGACGATGGCTTTGAGACGCGCCATTTTGATGAGATCAGCACTTTTTAACCTCTGTCGAAAGGCCCTTGGACACCTTATGAAGTTTACACAACGTAGTATTCCTTATCGCTTTGGATTAGCCGGTTAAGCACTGCGTTTTACAGATTAGGGTTAAGCACTACCTTTACTGATTAGGGTTGAGCGCTGCTTTTACTGATTAGGGTTAAGCACTTCCTTTACTGATTAGGGTTAAGCACCGTTTCGAAACTAGTTAGGTTCCCTTTTTGGGTTGGGGTTGACGCTATGTGTACTTTAGTCTACCTTGTGTAAACTTCATAAGGTGTCCAAGGGCCTTTCGACGGATGTTAACGAGTGCTGACCTTTTGATGAAGGCAGACCCTGTGGTGAGCCTCCATACACATCGCTTGTTCAGCGGTCGCGCATGCTCATGCAGAAAAGACCCCTGTTCGCTAGGACAGTCTCGTGCGTATTAACTCTATTCACATGCATGTATATCGAACGACGATATACTGGCCCACAATAACTTCAACAGCAAGCCCGTCCCAGTTCACTACCGGGAGTACAACTATGAAGTTTTTATCCTCCTAATTATTTTAACCGTTTGAGTTATTAGGTAATAAGCGAATTGTCCTGTAACCGCCAAATTTACGAATATTTTCATGCTATGTGAGCTTGAATACTAGGGTGGTACTGAAATGTAGAAAAGAATAAATGATAAGCGGTGGTATTCTCTTTAGTTCATATCACCTGGAATAGAAGGATTACAACAAAAAGGAATGTAGTGGGAATTTCTGAAAAGGATGACCTTATCATAACCTTTCGGGAATTTTAGTTTAGTGGTACTTGTAGTAAAGCACTCATGGTCTATAAAACCGCCCTCACCCCCTTCCCCTTTAAAACAAATATTTTGCTTATTTTGGGCAATGCAAGTCAGAATACGCGACTGAAAATAATATGGAAGTTTCAGATTTAATGAATTTATTGAAATCTGCGTACCTAGCTGATCACCCAACTAGTTCCTAATAACCCCATCCCCCCCCCCCCCCCCCAAAAAAAAAAAAAAAAAAAAAAACCTCAAAGGCTTGCTTCACAAAGTGCGGTTAAAAATCAGTTCACGAGATTGAAGTTAAGAGAAAAGACCAGTGTCTTTGCAATGGCTTAACGTTTATTGCCTTAAGTAATAAATGTCAATATTTATCGGGAGCTTGGATTCTAGGCTTAGCGATGTCAATATATAAAAATCGTGACATAGGCTTCCTATATAATTACCTACAATAAATAATTAATTAAAACCGAACAATCCTCGAAAAAAACTTCACGCAATATATTACAAAATGCAGTTGAGTAAAGCAAATACAAATGGATCTTCTTACTGAAGGTTTGAAAACAGTCACCGATTTTGATGAGTTTGTATCCTGGCTGCAGCCCGTCGCACAGAGTGACTACAAAATAGTAAAATCCAACTAGTGGTCTATTATCAAAGTTGCGTTTTGATTGGTTGAGCTAGCGAAAAGCGCTGGTTTTGAAAACTAACCTTATGGGGACTGAATCGCGTTTTGCTACCTAAAGTTGTTTTCTTTCGACAATTTTGACCAACTAGTTGGATTTTACTAGAACAGTTATTCCTCTCGCCCTAATGGCCTCTGAGTCAATAGCCCATGAGGCTGGCTATTGACTCAGAGCCCATTCGGGCTCGAGGAATAATTTTTAAATATCATACGTGCGAAAGAATGACTGAAATGCCTATAGTTGTGAACTCCTCATTTTCCCCATGGTAAACCGAATCGTTGAACAATCTGAGGGCATCCTATGAAAGTTATAGGCCATGTTTAAAACAGATTAATATTCTTTCAAAATACATCCCCGTTTCTGATTGGCTCAAATTCCCCAGCTAATTCTTCATAACCAGAATTTGAAGGACGCTTGCAATATTAGATACGATGACGTCAACAGTGCAGGCCATTGCCATAAAAGGGTACAGCAATCTAGAAGACGACAATACATATCAGAATACTCAGTTTATAAGGGCCAGATGGTGATTTACTGGCAACAAAACACACCTGACGCTTTCCGACTAAAGGGAGAATATATTAATACAGTCAAACCCCGTTGATATGGATACTTAGAGGGCCAAAAAAGTGGCCGTATAAACTGGGTGTTCGTATTAATTGGGTTGAATTTAGACTAAACCCTTAAGGGCTAAAACAGAACAATATATATTTAAACAAATTGCCCAATATTTCGGTTTGAAGACAAACCTTCTTCAGGGACTAACAAAAATAAGACAAACCTTCTTCAGGGACTAAAAAAAATGAAAAAAGAAATAAAAGTTCGTTACAAATAAGAATTTGAAAATGTGACAATAAAAACAGTGAATTGTTACTGGTATAGGAGACCAGGTGGTATTATATATGTGTGAATAAGCAGACGTGACGAAACTCACTGATATGTGATACCACCTGATCTCCTAATCTCCTATACCAGCGGGTTTACTTATACCGGGGTTTGACTGTAATTATTTCACCGCACTCGGTCATTGCGTTTGAATGTCTCACAGTTCTCCTTTCGGGGTGTCTGTAAAACGCGGACCGGATACCTGCATGCGGATGGCGGATGCGGATGGGAAAAAACATGCGGATAACAAAAAAGTAAGAGGAAAAAAAAAAAAAAGAGAAATGCGGATGGCAAAAAAAGAAAAAATAAACAAACAAACAATTAAGGAAAGAAATCTTTCTTTCAAGTCGCTGTTACATGGTTGGACCCTTCACATACATACAGAACGTGATGTCAATCGTTGGCACAGTTTTGTACCCTGCAATTCCTGTCATTACACAGAAATAAGGACATTCCGTTTCTCCTTCTTAAATGCACACATACTTGATGCACTTCCCATTTGAGTGTTTAGCCTAAGGCTTGCACACAACAGCTCAAAAAATCGGTCAGCAAAGGTTTGCTTATTTGGCACTGGTCCCTTTTAATATTCTTCCCTTTACCCAATAAGGAGCCAGTGGTCCCTGCAATCACGGGTCAGAATGCAGAATATTACCAGACAAGCATCCTAAAGCGGTGTAATTCACGAAGCAGTCTGTCTTTACTTTCGGGAGTGATCGCTATTTTTTTACACACTACTTTATTAGGAATTTCATGGTTATCACGCTAAGAGGGGGAGGCATGGGTGTTAGTACTTGCAAAACAAACGACAAACAATTTTTAATATAAAATCACTCTGACCTGGAGTTCTGACTTCTTTGCTCTCACTGGATGTAGTGTACTCAAATTACAGAGAGAATATACCCAGGGTAATCAAATCAAGACCTATTTGTTGGAGCGGCTCAAGACAGAAAACATTGCACCGTGCATCAACCAGACAAAAGGCTGAACGTAAAAACGTAACTTTCCGATTTGGCAGATGCCAATCAACTCCGCCTATCATGTGGATTTATTTTTTCCAAGTTCTACCCTTTGGGAATTTATAAGTGCACGAATGATGAGTTCGAATTTTTAAAATTGCAAAATATACTGCAGATTGAAAAGAAAAAACAGACTTCTTGGTCAATCACAAAAGTTATTTCCTGAAAAGGTGTAAAACAATCACCTAATCTGCAAAATTAAACTCCCGAAAAAAGGAGAAGTGTCACTTGTGAACGCATTAATGAAGGCTACTTTCTGTTTCATTTATTTTTGTTTCTAATTTTTCTGCTAGCAAAATAGTTTCCAAAGCATATCCTCAGTGAGTTTTTAGAATGTCTGTATCGAGCAACTTAAAACTCAGAATTCGGAATCAAAAATAATTTTAATAATTATAGTATTCAAATTATTTGGCCAGTTCCCGTCTATCTGCGAAGCAGCAACCAAACACACTTTTCTACACTGAAAGATGTTTAATTATTACAAATCAGGAAAAAAAAAAAGAGACTAAGCTGCTTCTTAAGTAGACTTTAAAAATTTCTTAGCTGTGTCTACACCAGATCAGCATTTTTTATCTGTTGATAGAAGCTTTTCGTAAAACTGTGAAAATGGAACGAACGTCAGAATAATGACTCTGTTGAGGGTGCGGCATATTGCCTGACAATGAATTTCTGTAGAAAAACCCTCATTAAACAAGACCGATTCACACAAAACCGAGAGGAAAATTTGTGTAACAGAAGACCACTAGTGTTACAGTAGCTTAGTTTTTGATCTCAAAAACGGGCTTCTGCAGGTGCCGTCTGCAGTTCACAATCAGTCTATCGACTGTCTGCTACGGCAGAGTCGACCAGAGTCAAGGCAGAGCGAAAGTTGATTTGTATTATGAGCCCTTTGGAAGATCAGGCTCCTTTGTGAGGAAACATGGTGGTTTAGCGGAGGCGAGCGTGAATAGGCGAAGCAAAGCACGCCGATGTTTTCGCGTAGTTCACCCTATTTTTTGGTTTAGTTTGTTTTCTCTAGTTTTCTTTTAATTTGAGGAAATTTAGTCCTTTGTTGTTGTTGTTGTTGTTGTTGTTGTCCGAACAACGTTATACACGTGTTTGTTAAGAAATGTTTTAGTGACACAATTTAATTTATATATCCAATTTTTTTTGTTTTGTTTTTGTTATTGTTCACAATTCTTTCTATCCTCATTTTCCTATCTGCATCCGCCATCCGCAGGTATCCGGTCCTCGTTTTGCAGACACCTCCTTTGCTAGCCGATTTTTTGGAGCTGTTTAACTTGCCTGAAATCCTTAGGCTAAACACTCAAAGGAGGAGTGCACCAAGTATGTGTGCATTTAAGGAGGAGGAACGGAGCGTCCTTATTTCTGTGACATTAATGAAAGGAAGTACAAGGTACAAAACTGTGCCAACTATTGGCATCACGTTCTGTATGTAAGTGAAGGGTCCAACCATGTGACAGCGACTTGAAAGAAAGATTTCTTTCCTTAATTGTTTGATTGGTTATTTTATAATTATTTTATTTTTTTTTGCCATCCGTATTTCTCGTTTGTTTCCTCTTACTTTGTTTGTTATCCACATTTTTCCATCTGCATTCTTTTCTATCCGCATTTTCCCATCCGCATCCGCCATCCGCAGGTATCCGGTCCACGTTTTACAGACACCCCTACTTTCGGTTACGTAAATTAAACCAACCTAATTGCGCTTGATATTTTTTCATTAGTTTGTCCCCATATCATCGCAAGCAACTAAATTTCGTACTACTCATGCATTCACTGATCGTCTTTCCAGTGTCGTTAGTAAGGTTTCATTCAGTTTCTTTCTCCGGGGGGGCTTGAATCTTGCAGACAATCGGAACAAAGGAGAGTTATGACAACGCCAAAAAACGTGCTTTTATTTAATTTATGTTGTACGCTACACAGGTGAACGCAAATAATTTTTTTTTTTTGGGGGGGGGGGGGGGCGGGGGGGGAGGGGTTGGCACCGTAATTACAGGTGGACTGTTTCGAATTAAATTGGAAACTACCAGACTGAGAGTATTACTCCGGTGCAAAGCAGGAGACTTAAATTTTATTATTGCCTTACTGACCATCTTCTATTTTCGTTTCCAGATAATTTCTGCGATCAGCACAACGTATGCCACAACCAGTCCAATGCCCAAGACAACATATACTCCTGCCATACTTGTTAAGTCGATTTGCTTTCTTGACAACACTTCAACGAATGCATGCAAAAAAAAAAAACAAACAAACAAACAGTCACAATGCTGCTGCAGGTAGACCATGAAAGATCCAGCAACAGAAAAAAAGGTGATTATGGTCAGGGTGGGCATCGGGGTGTATTATTTCCATGGGCAGTGAGGAAATAGATAATTCCGACTTTGAGTGAATACCGGGTTTTCTTCATAGCAGGGCTAATAGATCTCCCTCTAATAGTCTTCAGGGTATTCACTATGCTTTTGCGGGCCTTTATCTCTTAAGCATACAAATTTGGAAACCTCATCTACAGCTGCTCTTTAATCAGTTTCCAGTTTGATAGGTTTTGGATAGTTAATTGCCAAAAAAGTCAACAATTAATTCTAATATCATACATATTAAAGGATAACGCAATTTTAGAGAAGTGTTTAGCCGCTAAAATTCCGGTGAGGATTAAGCACACTAAATTATTTTACCTGTGTCTTGTTCTTTAGGGCATCTAGAGGAAGATTCCCACCATTTACGTTCCAGGTTTCCTAGGAAACCATTCTCTTGGAAACGTAAAATGGCCAGTGTAAAAACTGTAACATATGGATCATTCGCTTGAAAAGCGAGGCCCAGTCCTTTGACGTTGGTTAAACCTGGCACTGAAAGAGATTTTCACTCATCAGTTAAGCATATTTTGCACAATGATGTGTTTCCATTCCAAGAAACCAAAACGCGAAAGGAAAATGTATGAGACGCAAGGTTGTTTCCCGGCGTTCTGGCTCGGACAATAAGTGTATAAAATAGCCTGATAAAACTCGCACTTTTCCTTGAGAATGGCTTGAACATAATCATCAGCAACAACTGAAAAGAAAAAATCTAAAACAAGCAAATTATATCCACCTTGGTCCCGCCCCAACCCCTTCACACCTCCGATGGCGTTTTTTACATGTTTTTAAGAACTTTAAATTTCACATCTACACTTGCTCACATTGCAGTGTTCTAGCTATAGATTAAACCTAAGTACCTGTCATTAGATCGCAGGGTGGCTTGTTAGCGATATATCGAATAACAGGTCCATCATAAATAAACACATAGTCATCCTTTTCACGAATCAACTGAACAGCCTCATTTGTGTTTCGAACAAAAGAGTTGCCAGCTTGAATTCTGTGCCAAATCTGTCTGTGAGTATGATATTTGCTCGTCTTGAAAAACTCGTAGATACTTCCTGAATCTAGTGTGGTGACTTGATAAGAAGATGCTATTACGTCTTCCAGGTTATTGATGGGCGCCACGGCATTTTTCACAGTCAAAAATGCTGCAAGATTTGCAGTGTACGTTGAAACCCAGACAAGAATGCAAAACCAATAACACCCGGTAAGAATGCGACCTATAAAGGGAAAAAGAAAAAGGTACTACATGGAACTACGCAGTTATCACTGACTCTAGAGCAGCATAAGACTGATCAAAACTTTCTTGCGAACATCGACTGTGTTTCAAATGCGAGCGAGCAACATCTCTACTGCACCTGACAGGCTTCGTGGCTGGCTCTCAGATCCTTGCTGCAGCATGCAAGCCAATGCAAACCAGACGCTGTTAAAGAAACTAAATTCTTCAGAGGTCCCTCGACCATTTGCACCTTTGTATCCGTATGGGCTAAAGTAGTTGATCACAAAAGTTGAAAAGGAAATCACTACCAGCGTGGCTAGAGTAACAAACCAAACGTCGCTGTGAAAAGGATTTAAGAACTGTAGAAAATCAATCGATCCGTTGTTGAATGATGTTTTCTTGAGTAGCATATCTTCTGTGAAATACATGAAGGGAATAGTGAAGTCTACCACTTTTTCTCGGCCTTCAGTGATGGTCAGAGCTCCGGTAATGTCTGCGCGCTTTAGAGATGAAAAAGAAAAATACGTCGTCAGAAAAACGGTCCCAGTTTCTTCCAGATATAATATGCTGTCAAAGATTAACCAAAGTTTATTTAATTTAAATGATTTTAATTAAAGGGATTTGCCCTCATTGAATAAGATGATCCAACTTCTCAACTGGCGTGATATATGTGTCTGGTACCTTCTAGAAAGGCTGCCAGCGTTTTATCTTTAGGATGCGTTGCATTTTAATTTCTGCTTTTAAGGACGGTGCCCACTAATGAGAAGTATTTTTTGCCAGATAATGACTATGTGAGACAAGTAGATCATATCAGGGGCTATTGAAATCCGAAAAGAAAACTGGGGGTAACCACGCATTTTTCAGAGATAACTACGCTTCAATATGGAGAAAAACGCTGAACAGGCATTTCTTAGAAAAATGATAAAAAGTTATTTTTTCGCCAAATTTCAGAGTGTACGCGTGAACTGGCACAAATGCAATGTAAATTGTAACAAGGTTTCAAAATAAGCAACAAGGATAACACAACAACCGCTCTTTATACCTTCTTTTTTTGAAATATCAGCACAACTGGGAAGTTATCAGCAGTTACCCCTCTACACGCGTTTGCCTTAAAAATAGTGTAAACGACATTTTCCCCGAACCAAAAATTGATCGTTTGCTGAGTAGGCTTATTACTTTCGTTTGGTGAGATAAAAAGTAGAGGTTACCACGCGTTTTTAGAAGTCAAATTGGTTGGTTTCGACCTTAACTTAATCGCGTTGGGGGTTATTTACAATTTTTCCCAACCCCTTCCCGGTCAGTTTCACTATTGCTTCACTCCACGCGGAGTACTCTGGGATATCCACAATAGCTAACAGTCAGAGATAACAACAACCCACGGAGGAGAGCCAAAACAGAAAGTGAAGCAGGACATTTCATGGACTCTAAGGAAAACAAATTATACTGTTTCATTCAACTGGAGCTTCTCCGTCTCAAAAATGTAACAAAAAATTTTGGAGAAGAGCAATCTCCAAGGTATTAAAGATTACTATACTTCCAGCGCACATAGAGTAGTATGGCGAGCTCAAGATCCAAGGCTAGTGCTGTAAACAAACTACTGTAGTGGAAAGTAGTCGACAGGGACTCTTAGACAAGTACTCCTTCGATCGTTTGCTTACCTGTACATGTCCTCAAGATTTTTTGAACTGTAGATGTAGTATGGATTGTAAACCTTCTATCGTTTTTATCATTTTACTGGGCACCTCGATCGAATATGTTATTAAACTTGCATACATCCAATGAGCTTATATCTGTGCTTTTTAATGCACTATCTCTTTCGGGCTTTGCCACAAGTGTCATATGACATAAATGATTTGCATAGACTCAAGTTCCATACATGAGCTCTCTTTTAAAAAAACTGAATGCTGTGAAAGTAGTCGTACTGAATGCGTTTATGTACTCTCATAAATAAACTAGGCTATAATGATCACTTTATAAATTTCGTTTTGATTTTTTTTACTGTAGCATTCTGTGTCATGATCATTCACTATGTTTCGTCCCTAAATGTTGATTAACAATATCTGTTAAACCTAAGAAAGTCTTAGAATGGAAATACTTTATTTTATCTTCCATCTTTAGTGTGTAAACAGCGAAGTGGCAGCTATGTCTAAATGTCCAGATTATGTGTGGCCTGAAATTGAAATTAATACTACCTACACGACAAGCTGCTCAATGAGTCAATTATTTCAATGCTTAGTAATGCCAAAATGCTTAAAGAACAATCATGATAAAAAGCGTGACAATTTTTTACGATTTTTTCCACGATAAAAGCGTTTCCTTTGCGGTCTGCGATCTCAGCAATCCAAGCACTCTTGTGATAGTTTTTTTCTTGTTTGTTCAACAAATAAAAGCCTCGGACTCTCAATAAAAGGGACATCTGGATGTACTCGAACGCTTTAAATCCATTTTCTTGGGAATAATTACATAAATCTTACAAAATTAAAGAAATATTCGGGAAAGTGTTTATAGCCGATTAGCCGATAAAACGCGAAGGACGCGAGTGAAAGGTAAGCGGAGGACTTGGAGCTATTTTCCATCTGATTTACTGATCCTTGCCTATTAAGGGATTTTTTACTACCCAAGCTCCAAGTGTAACATCTTGAAGCAATAACCTTGGATGTATTAGAATTGACTTTTGTTTGACTATAAAATGTTCGGTCAGATCGACCATACGGCAGAAATAGCAACATGGGCAAGCCATACTTCTTCGGTTTTCAAAGAACTGACAACGTAAATAGAAATTATTTTTCGTCTGTTGAAAAACGACGCATGTTTTCCACAAGAAATAAGTAGAACCTCCCATACTTAAAGGAGACAAAACCACTCCGCGTGTCCTACGTGTTGCGCATTTCTTTCGCGTCGCGCGCTACTACCTTGGCATGCGCAGAAAATGTGCGCAGTAACAACAGTGGGCACCGTCCTTAATACATTTCAAAATTGTATTTAGTAAAGAATGATGCCGCCATGCATCTTTCATTGTGCATGCAAGGAATGTCTCCTAAGAGAAATGCGACACCTCTAGGGCACCTCGATCTGGGAGAATTTGTTTGTTTGTTTGTTTTTTCTAACCTTGTTTAGTAGTTCTCCTATCATTCCATTCCAGGATCCGTTTTTTGTTTCAACGCCGAAAAACCCATCAGGAGAAGATTTGATATGATAAGTGAAATGAAGTGTTTTGGCAAGTTCGTTTAGCAGATCAATGCAGTATCCTTCATATGCAACCTGTCCATCTTCCTGTCTTTTGAGCATGACAAATGGCTCATCCTGTGTTTATGTAAGATTTTTTAAAAACCTTTAAGCGAAGAGTCTCACGGATATTACACTAGAAATAGCTACATACCTTATATATAACATAACTTTAATACACTATCATTTTAGAATGTTTACTTCAGATCCCAAACTCTCCCTAAATCTATGATCTTAACTATATATTTTAAACAAGTTTTTAAAAGTAAGGTCCACAATTAACTTTAAAAATACAAAGAATTTTCTGAAAAACGAAGTCTTTACAAAGTCACCCTAATGTCTGAATTGCCGCCTCGTTGTGACGTCATAAAGTTATTCAAATTGATTACTGGGAGGGAATGGAAACGAGGCGATTAACTCATTATCAAGGCAATTACACTCTAGTACTGGCACTGTACTAGCCAGGATTCTTTTCAGTGGTGCGTACAGATTTCCAAATGGAGTCTCAAATCGTTTTCCCACAGCTGTTGCAGCTGCTGTCTTAGACTAAATTTACTTCTCTCTCCGGCAAGGAGGGCTCAAGATAGTCGTTAGAGGAACATTTACACAATACATTGTGCTTGTATATTACCTCTGAAACAACAACTCTGAGACTTTTTCCTTCCAGGCTGCTTCCTTTAAATTTGTCCCCGTCATACATATTAGGGTGGATGTTTTCAAACATAACAGCCTTCCCACTTGAATTCCAAGACCCTACCTAACAGAATAAAAATAAATGAATAAATAAATAAAACAAAGCAAGCTCTGGAAATGTTACTCTTTCTACATCCACTTCTGAAAGTGAAATTTTTGTTCTAGAATCTAAAATGGTTACGTGCGTAATTTAAGCAGGATTTTAAAAAGGAAGGTGATTCATTTATGCAGTGGATACATTCCTTGAAATAAATGCTAAACAGTACCCCGCTGTAAGAGTGTTAAACTAGAAATTACTGTGTTCAGTCTCGCTTGCATGGAGATTATATCGAGAAATGAGGAGGCGATTAATTCTACACGAAACAGGATTTACTCGCTAAAGGCTTTTTACTTCCTACTTTAACGTCGTCGATACTTTTTGATATGTTTCTGAATTGATTTAGTACGCGTGTTAGCGACGACCGGAAATACGCCTGCGGTAGCAAGCTATACGCGTGTATATTTACACAAAAAATTCAAGGGTCTCGATTTCAGAGAAATAACATCATTGCCAGAGATCAAAGAATTGATTTACACGACACGCCATTACAATCATCGTCGAAAATAAATCGCATGCTCATCACAAGATCTATTTGCATACAATGAAAGTTTACAACACACAACCATCGCAGTTTTGCTAATTAATATTCTTCTTCTTCTCCTCTTTTTTTTTTTCCAACCACTTAGTATAGTGTTCACTTGTTGCAAAGTAATCAACGCTTTCAATCGAAACAATTCGTGGACTTACATGTTTCGGAAAAGCTCTAAATTTAATCTTCCCTAAGCTTTCTTCGCAAGACATGCGTGGCTTCGATCACGCAACGGTTTTTATTCCCAGTTTCCACGGTCTCCGCTAGTAATGCCTAGCACAACGACCCCCCCTTTTGTTTCCTAAATACGACGACAATCCATCCAGCTTACTGAAGGTTATTGACTGGATGACATAAACAAATTGCCACCATTGAGAAATGTTACTTTGTTTCTGTACTTCCCGTGTGCACAGTGCCAGTCAGATACTTCAAAGTAACTTGTTGACCATGAACTTGATCTCGGTACTTACTTTTCTAAAGGAATCGTTTCTCAGATTCAAGATTTCCAGTCGTACGCCTGCTCTCTTTCCATCCTTATTAAATCTGACAGGTCCTGTTACACCATCAAAGTTTACCTATTGATATATGTTGTGGTTCAATTTTATTCTTGGTTCAAATGTTATTTCCTTTTGTTTTTGGGTATGGTACTGTATGATAATGAGTTTAAAAAGAAAGGGATTAAAAATTGTACCAAGGATAAAACTGAACCACGACATATACATCCGATGTGCTTGTTTTTCAAAATGTTTTTCTCCATAATTAGCTAATGCACACGTGATGATGGGGGATCTTTAGTTTCAGTTTTGATGCCTTACAACGGCAAACTTTCCTCAGGTTTCGTTCGCCATGGTTACGTGTCCTGAAATGTTCCTTTTTCGCATTGTAAGGTCCCATGATCTGTATAATCAGGAGGCGTGCCATCAGGGTTAATGGGCTCCTTGTATAACACCATCAGTGTCAACACCAACAATAAACTCTTTTATCCTTGCCATATCAAGCAATTTTATGAGCTAATTGTTTCATTTCCAGCATCTAGTTTGCATTATTATAATTTCAGGAAGAGTTTTATTGACTATTTTAGATAAGATAAATTGTATTTCACTTTTATAGATTAAACAAGTGGATCTTGGTATGTAATTATTGTAAAATTACGTAATTCAGCTGTAATGGCTGCAATCTGATTTAAAAAGAAAAAACAATGTATTTCTTAATCCATCTATCTAGTATATATTTATCGATCTATTTATCTATCTATCTATCTATCTATCTAACTATCTATCTATCTATCTATCTATCTATCTATCTATCTATCTATCTATTTATCTATCTATCTATCTATCTATCTATCTATCTATCTATCTCATAACAGAATGTCTCTGTACCTACACCGCGGAAGGCTTGGTTCCGTACTTAAAACTATGCGGTCTTTTAACTCTCAACCAGCTACCGATTGCAGCTTAATGGAAGAAAGTTTTCCATAGGACGTTTTAGTCCTAGTTCGATATATTTCAATGACAACGCAATCGTGAGAAATTTCTAATAAGAAATTTTATTCTTCCAAGCTTTTCAAAGATTTGCCGCCATTGAACTTGAAGGGAATTTGCATATGATCACCTTTTGCTATAGAGCCGCGCTCCACCTGTAGTCAAGCATATCATTCTAATTACAGCGTAACTGAGCCAATAAACCGTTCATATTGCTGATCTTTACCGCTACTTCTAAGCTACAAAAGTTGATCTAAATCCTAGCCGCGAACGTAGAAGCTGAGGACTCGTAGACTTCGTTTAAAACAGAGAGATCTAGAGTCATGCATCTCGGCAAACGGCAAATAAACGGCACATTCAAGTTGAGATTTCTCAAAATAGGAAATAAGCAGATGAAAACAGTTCAATTCTTATGGATGCAAACAATTGTGAAAATAACAATTTTTTTGTACTAGTAAAGAACATTTAAATACAAGAAAAGGGGAAGCTTGTTCACGTGGCACAAATTTACTTTTGCCGTAAACGTGCGTGGCTCTAAATATTTCTATAAATCTCTCTATTATCGTGGTAACGTAAACGGATGTTAGTTAAGCAATCAGTTTTGATATCAAGAAAAAGGAAGAAAATTAAGAAACACCTATCAGTCCGAGGAACAAATTAAAATACAACAACAGCTAATTAAAATTAAAACATATTCAAAACATATTGAAACACTCGGAAAACCAATAAGTATGAGTCCAAAATAAAAAATATTAACGCATCAAAGAAATTACCTTACCTTTGTCATGCACGAAAACAGCGTTTCTCGGTCTTTAGAAGTAACAACAGAGCCGTTTATTGATAAACATGGTTCTATATTTTGAGTCTGTTTGATTACTTGTACTGCATCGTAAGCAATGGCAGCAAGTTCCTGCATGAAATATTATATCGTATGATGCCGGTTAAAACACAGGAATATTCATGGAATTCTACGTTCATGCTCTTCAATTGGAAAACTAGGTCCTCTTTTGTTTGAATAGCTAAATAAGTTTAGCTGAACTCGATTATTTGCAGATTTTATTCCTACCTTTTGAGAATGGTTGGTTGAAAGCAGTTCTTTGGGAGCCAAATTCTCAATATAAGGAAGCTTGAATGTTAAAACCACATGCACAGGTCGACTACTTACTACTAGGTTTTCTGGTACCTGCAGTGAAATATATCGCTTAGAAATGAATAATATTTTAATATACGAATAATGTCTGCCCACGTACGTTTTATTAAGACAACTCATTTAACTAGACGTTAAGTGGCTCAAAAATTGGGTCATGGACCAGATAAAACCTAGCACTAATTTTGTCACTAAAACTCATCCATTAGACACAAAATTTTCCTGTCTTACAAAAAAGGGGTGAAAGTGCATCCTTATTTGGCAGCCACTTGTATGAAAATTTCCTAGAAATGAAGAAATACTTGCAACATGTTGAATTTCATTATTTATTTATATTTAGTGCATAAAAAGGGTTCCTCTTTTTTTCGCTGAGACAGTCTCACTGAAATTTGTAAACTCTCACTAGGAAAGTAACAAACCTCTCCTTGAAGTATCCATTTATAGCCCTTCACATTTTCGCATCTCTTCTACAGAAGCAAAGGTAACAATGACCATGTTGAAAAGCAACTGAGATAAAATAGGTAGCCGAACAAGGCAATTTACAACTCATTAAAAAAAACTCATTAAAATGATTTTAGAGCCAGCCGAGGTTTCCATCGTATGGCGATTATAATAAGCAGTTTTTATTGCAGGTATTCATTTACACAGTTTCAACGTTAGTGTCACCATTAAAAGCAAAGAGGAAGCGTTTTTACCTGTTTCAAAAACAGTTCCAAATTTTCCTTTTTAGTATATAGTAAAATAACCTCCAGTTCAAGCTTTTCTATTTGATTCATTGCTGTTACTATTGGTTTGGTTTTGTCCTCTATTTCCTCTTTTTCACGAATCGGAACAAACGTTACGGTGAGGTCAGATCCCTGGGAGATAAGGTAGAAGTATCCAGCTTCATGGAAGAGATGCCCTAGAAAGAAAAAAATTATTACATAATTAAATAAATAATAGAAAACAAATAAGTCAGCTTAATTGCGAACTAAATTTTCATTTTTGCTCTATTTGTAACATTAAGTCAGTGTGAATACCCTTTCTATATGTCGCACTCGCGGGAAAAAAGAAAGTGTAAAGTATTGTGTATGCATTATGTGATAGAGGCAAATAAAACAAAAACAAAAACAAAAACAAACAAAAAAAAAAACGATTTTATTCACCTGACAACTACACGGTTCTTTTATAAAATAAAATCCGTAAGATTAGTTTTTTACCGTCGTAAAGTAATGCTATCTTTTTCCACTGAAACGTGTTTACGATGTCTAGAGTAGCATGTGCGTAAGTCTTGTATCCTGGATAGATTTGAACCGATTTTTTGCATTCATTAATTGACCTGGTGTCTCTGCTGAGGCTGATAACAGGAATACCAGTTACTGCAGACAGTGCGCAAGTGTTAGACGTATTAATATGGCTTCCCTCGATCAGCACAATGACATCTTCTTGTACAAACATTAAAGCTAGAAAAAAAAAGAACAAAAATGGTAATGATAATGTTAACGATAATGATGATGATAATGATGACGATGATACTGATAATTTGTCAAGAGAAGAGGTCTTTACGACGTAAAAAAAAGATGGAGTAGTTACACGGAATCTTTACTTGCTGACTTGTGTGCTTACTTATTTACTTTCTTCCCCCTTTATGATATCTTACCTTGGTTTATTAAAGTGATATTGTCATTATGGCTAACCCTTTTCAACACAACTGAAATATTTTTAAAAGCAGAACTATCGTTGACAGCAAGGTCAATCACTTTCTTCTCTATTGAATGCTCATGAATAGTAACTGCAAAAAGAAGAAGGACAATGATTTTAGATAAGAGAGTCTTAACTAGTGTAGGTTTATGAATTGTTGGACTGGAATTTTTTAATTAGCTTTAGAACATACCAGATGATTGTCATGAATCAATCCCATGAAGAAGGCGGGAGGACGCTTCGTATCTGCTTAACTCCCACCAATTTCCTTTTTTAATTATTGATCACAAAGAAAAGAAAAATAGAATAGAATACCTATATACTTCAATACATTTATATCGAAAACACGAATAAACAATCTCTTCATCTTATGACGATGGTACGTAGTTAGTATTTTTAAAAATATATTTTCCATTATACTTGATTTCAGCTGATGCAGAACTGCTATCAGCTCAGAGTGCTCAATGAAAGGACTAGTCAAAGATCGAGAATACCAGAAGTACAATGCTTTATCAACTGAATATTTGACTAGGAATTTTATTACTACATAGTTTCGTACTACACGATGATAAAGCACTCTTCAGTTAAAATAACCTAATGGTAGATTACAACAATACGCGGATTATAATTTACATTTAAAATGCGGTTACTACGGATACAACGCTGTTTCTAAGGGTTTTGCATGTTATGTAACAGAAGAGGACTAGAAATTCTTCAACAGAAATTTGCTAGCGTATCTACACGAAGATACAAGCTCGTTGCGCTTGTTAAGAGTGGCTAGATGGGGCTTACAGATTATAAAATATTCCTCCCACATACATAAATTACACAGTTTGGAACAGGAGGTGTTGGCGATAGCCTGCTTCAAAATTTTCCAGGTGATCCGGAAGTTAATGCTCTATGTATACCTATTAATTATTCACCTTGAGTTAGCCGGATGTAACTTACCGTAAGTTAATGTTCTCCCCTCCGTCTGAACCTTGACAAAACTTAATGTTATAATAAACAAAGCGAAGAACAGTTTCTTTGCCATCAGCAGTCCTTAAAAATAGACATAAAAATGAAATTATGTCAAAGAATTGGGTGAAATCTGCCCTACTGAACAGTTTCGTGTTTCTGGGTGCACGGTGTAACTGAGTTGGTTAAACTTACTCGAGGAACACTACTAATCATAGCTATTCAGACAAACTAATCACAACCAAATCATACAGTAAAACGCCGCGAAGAAGAACTAAACAAATAAGAACCAGCCTGCTGGCAGAAATTTGTGCTTTTAATACCCCCAAAATATAAGAACCAGTTTAGCCAAGAAAAATCAACAGGTTCTTATATGTGGCGTGTAGACTACATTTTTATAAACATTTTGACAAAAAGTCTGGCTTTTATATGGGAAATTTATATTAAATGTATTTATTTAACAACCATTGTTGAAAACTACATATCTTCTAGCTGTTAACCTAGTTTTGTTTGATTTTTGGTAAATAAATAACTATTATGAAGGACAAATACCATTTATAGCAATTTCTTGTAATCAACAACTTACAGTATCCTTCTTCATAAAAATTAAGAACCTCATTAAAAACCTTAGATATATTAATTATAAGCCTAAGCCTCAAATAAGTACTCCAAACTGCAAGAATCTATTTTGCCAAACTTCAAAAGATCTAGGTTCTTCTTCCCGGCGTTTTACTGTATCTGTACAGTGTAACACCAAGAAAACAGCTTTTCTCGGTATTACTTAAAATAAAATAAATTTGTGTTTTTATTTCCATATCTATTCCCGTCCTTTGAGTGAATGAACGATGTACTAAAATAAGGGAGGATAAGCTAAGCCAATATTCCTTTTTTGTTTCACCCAACCGGCTCAAACTGGTGGTTCTATTTTAATTTATATACTCTGTATTATGGAAAATTTCCAATTCAAAGTAATGATACATGGGTAATAACTGAATATTTTAAGTACGATATTCCTTCCTGTTGTGCTGAGTTGCCTATTCAATTTCCCAAAGAGTGGAAAACTTCCGAAAGAGGATTTCTTTGGGGTGAAGTTGTAGCTAGGACGACTTCAAACAAATGGTTTGAAACAAATGCAGAGACTTAATTGGAATAATTGATATCCATCCCGGTTAATAAACAAGTTGTTTGTGTTCATGACCTCGAACTCGATTGAAAAATTTTGCAATCAGCATTTTGAATTCGCATAATGTGAAGAAGCCGTGAGATGTCGCAATAAGACTAATTTACTAACATATTTAACAATGACGATAACTTTTCCAAATATGGCGTGTGAAGTCTGCATTTTTTTTAAAAGTGGTTTAAGAAGGCAGACGGAGATATAGGCGGCATTATACAACACCATGTACATGAACAGATGTTATTTTGGTTGAAAGCATTTTCCTGATAATTACAGTCAGTTGAAGATTCCTTTTTGCTAGGTATAACTTTTTGGGAATAATAAGATTGTCCACCTATTTCACATAAAGTAATAACGTTTAATTTAGAAGATTTTGATGTTTTCAATATTTGAAGCACCTACAGTGTATCCTTGATATTTTAGAAAATCTTAGACTAGTAAAATGTAAAAAGCGAAGGCAAGTAAGATATCTCTGATGCAACTTTGCAACGTCAAATATGACAAGGTTTTGAACATGAATTCTGAACATGTAAGGGATCCAACATAATTTTTCCAGAAAGGTTTCTAATATTAGTTTCACTTCCTAGAGTTTCGTTTTAGCTTCAAGCGGACTTCGTTCTAATGACATTGACTTGGGACCAGAAAACGTGACATAAGTACGTTTGCGGGAGAAGCTACAGACAGAAATAAATCGAAAAAATACACTTCTTCTTGCATTCCTCTGTTTAAAGGGGTTTTTATATACTGCTTACCTTTTAAAGGTTATCTGATTCAAAGCAGGATCATTTGTTAATTTAACAGCTTAGTGTAGGCATATAAAATAGGTTAAATAGCACTTGTACTAAACACTTATTTAATTTTTTTAATGAAAAAAGGTGATAGGTAATTACTCACTGTGCAAAAGTTACCTGCCGCATTTTCAACAATAGGCTAAGAATAGGTTGCGGTTGAGTTTTGAGCGTGTAAACACTTTTCACTTTAAATGTATACATAATGAATGATATCCCCCATAGCCGCTCGTTTCAGTTCACTACCGAGTGCTGAATATGGTGGCATGAAATCCCAAACGAAATGTTATTAACATGTTCTGGCCAGTGAGTCATAATTATGCACTTGATAAAAAGTCATAGAGATATTATATAATTAACACTACACATAAACCCCTTTTAATACCTTCTTGAAATTGAAGGATATTGGCGGGTCGTGGATTAAATCTAAAAGCCCGAAATTCTATTCGGGTCTTTCATTTATATAAATAGAACGGTCCGATCTATGCAACCGATGTACGAAACTTGCACGAATGAGTCATCTGCAAGGTGTTTTTTTTTATCATTATTTTTAAATTAATTATTCTCTCACTGGTGGGTCGCTTAGAAATGTGTTTGACAAGCAGCTTGCTTGTTGTTTACACGTAGGTCTCATTGTAGCGTATGTTGATAATGGAGAGATTTTTAAAAGGGAAAGCGCCTGTTATATTTTTTGTCATAATGATTTGGTAAGTCAATGAATATGAGTTCAATAACGACTGGCAGTTTCCTCAACATAATATAAATCGCCAGTGGTGCCATTAACTAGGCGGAAATTCGTAGATCTCCCTTAAAATGTATGAATGGATGATTAACACAGCTTATTGTTGCCTTATGAAATTTTCACTTTACCCCACTTTACGCAATTTTTTTTATTTATTACATTTTTGTGTTTTTCTGATGCAGATTAAGGGTAGAAAGGAGAACTGTAAAGAAATGCATTTATAGACTTGATTACCGTGCATTGCACTCATTTGTATCATTGAACCCTCTGGGGGTTTGACAGTCGTGTTGGCTATTCCATTGTTTCCTCAAAGGTTCACTGGCTATTTTCCAATTATATCCTAACACATTACACAGCAGATGTTATCATGTATATGTGGAGATCAGAGTTTATATGGATACTAAAGAAGATTTGTTTAAAGGATCAAATTTTTAAATATATAGACGATCAAAGGAATATAGGTTACGTTGCTGGGCGTTTATTAACAATCAGCTTTATTTTCAGGAACGATCACATATACTGCGCCTAACTAGAGTTCGCTAGAAATAAATGATTTTAATTTCTAGAGTTATAGTAGGAAACTACAAGGGACTAAGAATGTGTGTAGATGCTTTTGAAGATCAGGAAAAATGATAAAGAAAAATTGAATTATTAATCTAAAATTTCGGCCGGTAGAGGGCATTAACTACCAAACAAAAAGGATATCAAGCAATAAATAAGGATGCTCGACACGATGAAAATTTTTCAATGGCTGTGAGATGTCTTTTTTTTCTTTTTCAGTGCTTTCCATGCTTGTCTATCACGTCCAAAGTGAAACACGTTCTTCGCTTAGCCGCAAAGAATAAAGAAAAGCTAACATGCTGGAGGTCTCAGCTTGGATTCTAAAAAAAAAAATGGGTTAAAAAAAGGAAAGAAAGAAAAGAAAAGAAAGGAAAAGAGAGGGGAAAGAAAGAAGGCTTCGTTTTTTTCTTTTGCATATATGCTTTAATGAACACCAGCGTGATTAAACATGTGAACATTATAGACGACAATTTACGCTGTTGAGTTTATCCTGTGAACCGGCTCTCTGTTTGGGGAAAGGGTGAGCGCCTTCGCAAGCGGGGTTTCACTGTAATTATTTTACCTTACTCGATTATTGCTAAAAATGTACTGTCTGACTTTCTCCTTTTAATTTCGGTTTTTTAAATTAAACCAAAGTAATTGCGCTTGATAATTTTTTGTTAGTTAGTAGCTCAAGTGCCGATATCCTTGCAAGTAACTAAATTTCGTATTCATGCATTCATTGATCGTCTCTCCAGTGTCGCGAGGAAAGGGAAGGGAAGGGAATGGGTGAGCGCCTTCTCAAGATCTAATTTTCAATTAATAACACAATAGCATTATAATCGTCACCGACTTTGATAATTTGACCAGTTTAAACTCGGGAAAAAATAGCACGCATTAACTATTAGGTTTCCTGATGAACTTAGCCACTACAAAAATGACATGGCTTTGATTGCAGATTCGTTCTGCAAATGTAAGGACCCAACTTAACTAATCTAAGGATATTTATTATAGTGTTAATTCCTTTGAGTTTGGTTTCAGCTTCAAAGGGGACTGTTCTTTCAGTGGCTATAACTTAAGGCAAAAAAAAAAAAAAAAATGTTCCGAGCAGTCAGAGAAGTGAATCGATGAAAGAAAAATAAAATAATAATAATAAAGAAGATAAAATAAAAACTAACTTTGAAGGGTTTCTTACCTTACAACATCTACGTGATGAAAAGGAGTTCATGCATTATTTTGCTAATTTAACGAGCTAGGCATATGAAAACGTAGCTAATTCACCTGTTTACTAATTCAATTTTAAATCGTTGTATTGACATTGGCAAGGACAAGATTGCGTTGGAGTCTTAACTCTATTCACATGCATGCATATTGAAAGACGATATACTGGCCCAGAATATCCCCGACAACAAGCTCGTCCGAGTTCACTACCGAGAGCACAAATATGAAGTTTTTCTCCTCCTAATTATTTGACCGTTTGAGTTATCAAGTTAGTAATAAGCGAATTGTCCCATAACCACCAAATTAACGTCGAATCTTTTCATGCTTATGAGTCAAAAAGAGGCTTGAATACTAGGGCGGTGCTGAAACAGAGAAATGAGTAAATGGTAAGAGGTATTCTCTTTAGTTCATATCACCTGAAATAGAAGGACTACAACAAAAAGGAATCTAGTGGGAATGTTGATGAGTTTATATCCTGGCTGCAGCTCGTCCCACATAGTGACTACTTATCTATATTATACGTGGGAAAGAGTGACTGGAATGCCTATAATAGTGAACTCCTCATATTCCTCATGAAAAAGCGAATCTCTGCCGAACAGTCTGAGGGCATCCTATGAAAGTCATAGGCCATGATTAAAACGTATTATTATTCATTCAAAATACATCACCGTTTGTTATTGGCTCAAATTCTCCAGCTAATTCTTCATAAGCAGCCATCGTTGACCAAATTTGGAGGACGTTTGTGATATTAGGGACCTTAAGCAGCCAGGACGAGTTTGTGGACGTCGACGAGAGAAGACGATCGAGTGAGGTCTGGCTCGAGGACGTCGTCCAAAGCGGGAAAAACAAATGTTTAAGCAAGCTCCCGTCTCGGCTCGTCGCCGAACTAGGTAGACTGCACTGAATGGCTTCGTTTAAAGGAATACGAGAGTTGCTTCTTCAGTTTAGCGTTGAGAACAACACAATTAACGAGGAAGAACTTTTCCTACTCTCCGAAGGAATTAAATCAGTAAAACGTTTATCAAATGAAAAGGCTTGACTCGAATCAAACAGAACAGAGCTGGTTTTGTTGTCCTATACATTTTTCAGGAGTTAATTGCCGGAGGCAAGATTTCCGTACAGTACCATTCATTTATCTACCACGGATAAACGACTCTATTCACGTTGATCAAGTTTACCGGAAACAGTATATACGGAATACAGTGAAAATCTTGCTTTGGAGAGGCAGACATATACATTTGAAAACATATAAACAAAAAAAAGGACAGTGTGGATGAAAATGCTTCGAGAGATTTTCCTTGGGATTTTTAACCGGTCTCTTTCATGCAAGGGTCCCGATTATCAACGCCTTTTCCTTTTCCAATTAAATAGTGCTTCTGGAAACGGATTACAGTTCAGAGGCATTTAAGGAGAACATAAACATTTTACTTTTACTCACAGGTTCTTTCCCGCCGAAGCCATTGAAAACCACGGCTCACGGTTTACCGAAAATCTCTCGAAATCTTTCCTCCAACGGCCCAACCTTCGGCAAAAAGTACAAAAAAGGTTTCCTTTTTTCAAACATTGGTATTAAACAAGGTAAAATGGGTACAGAAACGTCAACGATTGCTTTGAATGCTCACGTTCACCTGAGGACGGCAAATCAACAGATGTCACGTCCGGAACGCCATGTGGACGACATCACTGATATGCGCAGAAGTTGCCGGCTTCGTGAGAACACTTCCGGTCGGCGTCCACTTGGCTCGTCGTCTAGGTTGCTTAATAGGGACCTTAAGCAACCTAGACGACGAGCCCAGTGGACGAAGACCGGAAGTGTTCTCACGAAGCCGGCAACTTCTGCGCATATCAGTGATGTCGTCCACATGGCGTTCCGGACGTGACATCTGTTGATTTGCCGTCCTCAGGTGAACGTGAGCATTCAAAGCAATCGTTGACGTTTCTGTGCCCATTTTACCTTGTTTAATACCAATGTTTGAAAAAAGGAAACCTTTTTTGTACTTTTTGCCGAAGGTTGGGCCGTTGGAGGAAAGATTTCGAGAGATTTTTGGTAAACCGTGAGCCGTGGTTTTCAATGGCTTCGGCGGGAAAGAACCTGTGAGTAAAA
Source organism: Porites divaricata (assembly GCA_038088405.1). Lineage (NCBI taxonomy): Eukaryota > Metazoa > Cnidaria > Anthozoa > Scleractinia > Poritidae > Porites > Porites divaricata. The sequence continues at coordinate 68,477,630 of JBBMOI010000001.1, read as the reverse complement.
GTAAAATGTTTATGTTCTCCTTAAATGCCTCTGAACTGTAATCCGTTTCCAGAAGCACTATTTAATTGGAAAAGGAAAAGGCGTTGATAATCGGGACCCTTGCATGAAAGAGACCGGTTAAAAATCCCAAGGAAAATCTCTCGAAGCATTTTCATCCACACTGTTTTTTTTTATGTTTATGTATTTTGAGATGTACATGTCTGCCTCTCGAAAGCAAGATTTTCACTATATTTCGTATATACTGTTTCCGGTAAACTTGATCAACGTGAACAGAGTCGTATATCCGTAGTAGATAAATGAATGGGACTGTACGGAAATCTTGCCTCCGGCAATTAAGTCCTGTAAAATGTATAGGACAACAAAACCAGTTCTGTACGGTTTGATTCTCGATTGATTCGATTCAAACCTTTTCATTGATAAACGGTTTACTGATTTAAATCCTTCGGAGAGTAGGAAAAGTTCTTCCTCGTTAATTGTGTTGTTCTCATCGCTAAACTAAAGAAGTAACTCCCGTATTTCTTCAAACGAAGTCATTCAGTGCAGTCTACCTACTTCGGCGACGAGCCGAGACGGGAGCTTGCTTAAACATTTGTTTTTCCCGCTTTGGACGACGTTCTCGACCCAGACCTCACTCGTCTTCTCTCGTCGTCGTCCACAAACTCGTCCTGGCTGCTTAATGACGTCGACAGTGCAGGCTATTGCCAGAAAAGGGTACAGCTACCGAGAAGCCGACAATAAATAACAGAATATTCAGTTTTAAGGGCCAGGTGGAAATTTACTGGCAACAAAACACCCTTGTCGTCGACTGAAGGGGGATAATATTAATACAGTCAAACCTAGCCTGAGAAAACAGCCGAAATTTCGCGACGTCACCAACAGTTTCCCCGCGAAATGACGTCTGAGAAAGAAGCGCAGAAATTCCATACTGATGACGCGTCACTACCCAGATCAATGTAGTACTTCTGATTGGTCGTGCCGCTTGGGAAATTTGCTTCAACCAATCAGAAGCACTACCCAGTATGGAATTTCTGCTCTCGTTAACGTCATTTCGCGGGGAGACCAGTTGTGGCATCGCGAAATGCTGTAAAATGAAAAGAGCCAAATCGACCCCAAAGGCCAAATCGGCCCCAATTTCTCGAGAGCCGATTTGGAACATGCTGGGTCGTTTTGGACAGAAAGGGTCAAAACAGCTCTAGATGGTACCAATTCGGCCCATCTAATTTCTGAATTGGCTACACTAAAAGCTACTTTGGCACTTCCCGGTCCCAATTTGGCCCTTCCGATGACCAAATAAAAATTCCGATTTGGCCCCAACAAGGTCTATGCGGAGTGACCGCCTTTTGCCGTCAAAAGGGGCGCAAGGAGACCGCGGTGTTCAGTTGAAGTAACCATATCGAAACCATACGTCTGACACAATCCAAAGTACGGTCTGTTTAGTCGAGCAAGGAACTAATTGCTGGTTTTCAGTGTCACGCCATTCAAAATAGATCAAAATAAAAATCAAAACCGTCTAATAGATAAAGTCCAGAATAAGGGAAATGAAAGGAGCTACATGCACAAAGACCCTTGCCAAGATTCAGGTCAGAGGAATATTTCGTATACGAGATATCCGAAGAAATGTTTTACCCAAATTTATAGAGATTTGTATGGAGACGCCATGCTGGTGCTCACCTTGATGAGCTCCAACATGGCGGACGGAAACCAACAGAAACATCTGTTACCGAGTTTTGCTACAAAAGCGGGAATTTATTCCTCGAGAAACTCAGAAAACATCAAAGTAATACTTTTTCTTATACATGAACTGTTTAAATAGCAAAATCTCCTGAAATAAGTCATTTTTTTAACCTACATGACAGCTCTCTTGGCCGTCATGTAAATGCCGCGTCACGCAAAAACTTAGAAATTCAAGCGTCCTCTATCACAAAACCAAGAACCCTTTTGAAGCGAAAATTTGTATGAAAATTAGTTTTCAGCTGCTCTAATGCATCGTGAAAGTGAAATCTCGGTAGGATCGATAGTTTTTTAGTTTGAATCTTAGTGACGCCATGTGAAAACCAACAATATAACTTTAACGTAGACCTAAAACCGTGACGACAGTCAAAGACTGTAAGGCAACTCATGGTTTCGAGCGAACCTTTGGCTCGAGCGAAGCTACAAATCGGAAACAAAACTACGATCACGCTCCCGAATGTTCTGCACATGATTTCAATGTCGATAACATTACATGATGCGTCACGCAAACTAAACGCTGGGAGGGCGTTACAGTACAATATCCCTCAGTATTGATAGCAAGCAAAGACCCAGCCATGTACATATATTGTCTGATTTATAAGTAAAGGTTTTTAAAATTTCGAACGCCTGCCAGGCAGGCTAAAAATAACACGACATGTACACAATCGAAAACATATTTTACGAATAAAAATGGGCCTGGCAGACGGCCTGCAAACAATACACAACTGGTCAGCGGGCTTTCCTTTTGCACATGCTCTTTGGATTGATCCTTTTGGCGTCCATTTGAAAGTGGTGCAACGGAACGGTTGAAGCGGTCGCGAATAAGCCAGTTTCTTTGGGGATCAGGAGTCTTGTATTATACTTCTCGATAGCATCAAAGGACATTCAAGGTGTTATTACTAATTATTTTCGAACTATGAGCCGTCGCTGATCCATCACTTCGCTCTTGAAGTTCGTCGTGAAGAATCGGAGACAGAATCCTCGTGAGGCGCAACGGTTTTCGAGATGAACTGCACAAATATAACAAAGGCTCTCCAAGAATCAAGACTTCGCTGGAAAAAGCCGATAGTAAGACGAGGTAAGCCACCCTGATTCGCTTTCTTTCTACCAATGCAAAAGTCTGAGCTATTTTAACCACGTTTCATTAAACAGAATCAGGGTCACTCAAGTCCACCTTGTCGGAAGGCTTTGAAGAACGAGTCATATTAGATGCTTTTATTTTCTAATGATAAGGAAATAAGTGACCCTGTATTCTGTAGTTAAGCCAGTGGAGGAGTTAAAAAGCACTTCTTCCATCCCCTCACTGTCCCCTATTTAAAACAGGGAGAATGATAAACAGAATGAAAAAACCTTAAAGCCATTTCAACAGTAAACACCTGAACTAAAGAAGATGGTAAGGATGGTGTGGTCTGGTTATACATTTACACTGTAGATTTCAGTACTTGGCTTCCCAATACATTAGTTGTCTTGTCTGATAAATAAGCGCAAAATAAAGGCATTAAAAATAGACAAATTTAAAACCCTTTAAATCCTAAGATCAAAATTTTAATTCTCATTTGCTTGCCCTATTCATTTCCTACAGAGGTAGTGGGAAGAAGTTGATAAAATATCAAGCAAATTGTGTGAAAGAATAATGCATGTGAATTATAATAATAGAATTAATATGTATAAAATTAGGAAATAGAATTTTAGGTTGCAGAATTCTGCAGATGTGATTGAGGTGAGAGGGTCTGTCAATCAATTTGCTCCCAGAATTACCCAGAACTGTTTATAAATAAACTTGGTGCTCCAAGGGAACCAGTTTTAATTTAATAACATTTCTTCTATGGCAGAAATAGAAAGCCAGGCATCCTTTTGGTAGTGAACAAGGTTCTGCAGCATTGATCAGAGTGCCAAGAGGACTTTGGGAGGAAGTTGTCACAATTGTAGCGGTAAGTGTTTTGGGAATACAATGTTTTTCCTTATATTGTAATACAAAAAAACACACTGACAGGAGTGCTACAAACTCAACCGTACATTGAACCCTAAATGCTTGGGAAGTCAGACAAAATGGAGATGCAATTTAGCTTTTATTATGAAGGCATCCCTTAGGGGCCATTCCTTTACAGTCACCAGACTACACCGAATCACACAGAATAATAATGGCTACATAAATACTTAATGAATTTTGATTTACAGCTGCAAAATTTCTTGATTGGTGGGAAATACTGAAATACTCTTCTTGTATCAGGACAAGCACACTTTAATTACCTCCTCAATGATGTGTGAATGTATTAGACATAATTATGCTATCATTCTTTTTCCCACAACCTAAAGTAAGCATAATTTCAACAAACTATGATATATTATTTATACAGTATACCTTACATGCATACCTGAAAACTGGAAAGAAGTAATTTTAAAAAACAACATTTTTTTTTTTTGACAATAATATTGTTATGACCATACTGACTTTTTATGTGTAGGCACCTGTTTGTTGTGTTTTAATTATTGTTATTATCATTTCTAAAATTACAACATTTGTTTTTATTGCAGAGGGATGCAGATGTTGACAGGAAAATTCAGGATTTTGTTGTGACAAAGGGAGGCATTATATGCCAGCTTCCTCAGAAAAAGATTGATGCAGCGATAGCATTGCTTGGGTGTTTTTATGTATTTAATGTATCATGCACCCAATGCAAAGCCATCTTGACTTTTCTAGATCAGGCATTGCTTGAAAGTGGACTGGGGTAGACACTTGTCAATGTTTCCTCCCTTTTTAAATGACTTGGCAAATGCCTCAGTTCTTGCTGAATGTAAATCCAGGACAACCTCGTGAGGTGTAGCCAAACTGTTGAAATTTTTTTCATGGAAGTTTTCTTTCACCCTTATAGACCAAGATTTGGCAAGATTTTGTGAACATAATATCCGTGGAGTAAAATATAGTTTAAAACATTTGCCAAGTCATAAGGGCTGGCTTACCAATAGGATACAGAGTCGGAACTGTAATCAAAAGCATAGAGTGTTGATCTAGATAAAACACTAACAAGGTATAATTACTCCAATTATGACTCCTTCACTTTTGATCTAGTGAAAACTATAAAGCATGGAAACAAGAATTTTGACTGGTAAGTGGCTTATCCTTCAACGATTCCACCCTTAATCTGGTTTTCTACATAATAAGCAGAATCGGAAGAATAGAAAGTTGTGATGACTCAAATTCCATCAAGCTTTTGGTTATGACTTCCCTTACAACTCTGATTTGTGATTTTCACAAGGTGATGAGTGCTCTTACTACTCTGACTATGACCCTGACTTTGTCACGAGTGAAAAGCACCCTTCAACAGTATTAGGTCAAGTCATTAAAGGCTCGCACTAGCAAGGTAGACAGAGTCAAAGTTGTAATCAGAAGCTTGAACATTGATATAGCTAAAGCATCTTAGTTCATTATTGCTGTTACAACTCTTTTGCTTCAATCTAATATACATTGTCAGAATTGTTAGCAAGAGAACTTGACCAACTCTTACAATCCTTTTTTTTTTTTGGTCAAAAGGGGAGTTATAATAGAAACCTTAATTAATTCTGGTGAGCTTAATTATTGAAACCCTTTACAACTCCAATTTTTGATTTTCACTGTAGGTTTTAAGTGTTCCTATGATGCTGATTATGATTTTGACTTTGTCTTTTGTGAAAACAGTTACGAAGTAGTTACTTTGATCGCACCAAAGACAAGTGTCTCTCTTGGCCAATTTAATTCCTCCAATAATTCTAAATGTTCAGTCTAGAAAAGTTGAGATTAACCGAAGATAATGTTACATAAATAGGTTGGAATACGCGTTGTTATGATGTACACAGATCACAGTAACTTATGCAGAACTGAATAAATGTTTGAAATAAGCCTTAGTTTGGTTTCATTATTTGTCAATACCTAATTAAGGGAAAAAAATCTGTAGGCCCCCACCGAAATTGAAAAAACCATAATGGCCCGATATGGGGCTGAATCGGCTACTTTTTGAGGGGTAGTGTTTAAGAGGGCCAAAATTTGAGGGGCTGTTTTGGCTACTGGAAAATCCAAAATGGCCCTAGTGTTTTCCATATTGACCCTTTTCACGGTCTAATTTGGCCCCGATGCAAGGGCCAATTTAGCCCCAAATTTTGGTACCAAAACAGCCCCATCTCAATAGGGCTGAATTGGCCCCAAAAACAGTACCGTTCTGGACTCGCCCGTTTCGGCCCCATTTTTGGGGCCGAATTGGCTCTTTTCATTTTACAGCTGCAGCTGTAAGTCAAACTCCATTAATACGGACAATGAGGAGGCCAAAAAAAGTGACCTTATTAACGGGGGTGTTTTTTCGGTGCTAAAGTTTGGAATTCCATTGATGGCTCACTTAAATCTAAGAGTCGTGCTTGCTTCAAAAATCTCTTAAAAAAATTGATTATATCCAACTACTAACTGGTACATTGATGTACTTTATTTTTCATCTTTCTGCGTGCACATCCACTTTTCCTTTTTTTGTGTGTGTTCTCTGTGCGTGTGTGTGTGTATCTTTTATACTCTGTAACTTTATTGCAATACTTTTTTTCCGCTTGGCCCAGCCACTTAGCTCGATTAGCCTTAGCTATTTCTAAGTGGCTGTGCTCATTTTTTTTATTGTTAATTTTTCTCTTTGCATGTATTTATCTACTGTAAACTTTTCTGGGCACGAAATAAAAGATTGTTGTTGTTGTTGTCCGTTATAATGAGGTTTCCATATTAAATTACTGGTTTCACGGTAATTATTTTACCGTACTCGGTTATTGCTAATGTACCTTTATTTCGGTTTTTTTAATTAAACCAACGCAATTGCGCTTGATATTTTTTTGTTATATTAGTTAGTAGCTCAAGTGCCCATATCCTTGCAAGCAACTAAATTTGGTATTCATGCATTCATTGATCGTCTCTCCAGTGTCGTTGTGAGGTTTTATTCAGTTTCTTTCGCCGGGGGGATGGAAGCCTGAAGACAATAGAACAAAGGAGAGTTATGTCAACGCAAACAAATGTTCTGCATTGGAGACTACAGGTATTACTACGGTATAAAGTAGGAGATTTAAATTTTTATTATTGCCTAACTGACCTTTAACCTTCGCCATCATCTTCTATTTTCGTTTCCAGATAATTTCTGCGATCAGCACAAGGTATGCCACAACCAGTCCAACGCCCAAGACAACATACACTCCCGCCATACTTGTTAAGTCGATTTGCTTTCTTGACAACACTTCAACGAATACGTGCAAAAAAAAAAAAAAAAGATTCGTCAAAAACAAAGTTACAGTGGAAACTCGTTATAACGAATGGCCAAGGAACTGGCAACATTTGTTCGCTACTATAACGAGGTTTCGTTATATCGAGGGCTTTTTTCATATACTGGAGTAAAGAGAAGTGCATGTTCGTTTTAAACCATGGACTTCGTTATAGAGAGGTTCGTTATATCGCGGTTTCACTGTATCGGACGCTACATTTGCGAATTATGCGTTCACTCACGATGTAGGTAGACCAGGAAAGATCCAGCAACAGAAAAAAAGGTGGTTATGGTCAGGGTGGGCATCAGGGTGTTTTATGGGCAGTGTGAAAATGGATAATTCAGACTTTCATACCTTAAATTGTTTTCTTCATACCAGGGCTATTATATCTCCCTCTCTAATAGTGGGCAAGACATTCACTGTGCCTTGGCGGCCCTTTATTTCTTAAACATATAAATTTGGAAACCTCAGCTCATCTACAGCTGTTCCTGAATCAGTTTTCCAGTTTGATAGGTTGTGGATCGTTAATTGTCATAAAAGTAAACAATTAATTCAAAACAACCGCTGTCACTTTTCCCCCCAAAGTACGCATGCTCAACCCTTATGAGCTCACTGAGATCACGCAATGTGGTCAAAACAGGAAAAAAAAAAAAAAAAGGACGAAAACAGTATCAATTTCTACTGATAACTTCTGGCCATTTCTACAGCTTGTCCTCTCCAGTTATTTTGAAAGCTTATTGGTTGCATGTGTCTTCATGATAAAGATTTCTAATAACATGCATATTAAAGGCATAACGCAGTTTTGGAGAAGTGTTTAGCCACCTAAAATCCCTGTGAGGATTAAGAACACTAAATGTTTAAAAGTCTTTTTACCTGTGTCTTGTTCTTTGGTGCATCCAGAGGAAGATTCCCACCATTTACGTTCGAGGTGTCCTAGAAAACCATTTTCTTGGAAACGCAAAATGGCCAATGTAAAATCTGTAACATATGGATCATTCGCTTGAAAAGCGAGGCCCAGTCCTTTGACATTGGTTAAACCTGGCACTAAAAGAGATTTTCATTCATCAGTTTAGCATATCTTGCACTTTTTCCCTATGAAAAGTAGAATAGCGTATTAAATAAAATTGCTAAATTTTCCTAATTTCAATCATTCCTTTGATCCAGTTCAGGCATGGCAAGGCTCCGTGTGCAATTTTAAAATTCCAGAACACTGTCTACTGATATATCTTTAGCTGATTCAAGAAAGGTTAATTTGGGCATTGTGAGGAATTGCGCACTGGGAAGATATTGTTTAGTGGTCACTCAAGCAAATCATTGCATTAAGTTCGTATGCCCAAATGGTGAAATGCTAAATTGTCCCAATTGCCTTTGGCCGCTCAGGCTGCATTGCGTGCGACTATGATATGTTTCCATTCCAGGAAACCAAAACGCGAAATGAAAGTGTATAGAACAGAGAAGCTAGATTGTTTCCCGGCCTTCTAGCTCAGACAATAAGTGCATAACATGGCCTAATAAAACTCGCACTTTTCCTTGAGAATGGCTTGAACATATCATGAACAACAACTGAAAAATAAACTAAAACAAACAAATATAGCCACCTTTGTTCCGCCCCAATCCCTTAACACGTCCGTTGACGTTTTTTACATGTTTTTAAGAACTTTAAATTTCACATCTACACATGTCCATATTGCAGTGTTCAAGATTAAACCTAAGTACCTGTCATTAGATTGCAGGGTGGCTTGTTGGCGATATATCGAATAACAGGTCCATCATAAATAAACACATAGTCATCCTTTTCACGAATCAACTGAACAGCCTCATTTGTGTTTCGAACAAAAGAGTTGCCAGCTTGAATTCTGTTCCAAATCTGTCTGTTAGTTTGATATTTGCTCGTCTTGAAAAACTCGTAGGTACTTCCTGAATCCAGTATGGTGACTTGGTAAGATGATGCTATTACGTCTTCCAGGTTATTGATGGGAGCCACGGCGTTTTTCACAGTCAAAAATGCTGCAAGATTTGCAGTGTACGTTGAAACCCAGACAAGAATGCAAAACCAATAACACCCGGTAAGAATGCGACCTATAATAGGGGAAAAAAAAGAAAAGGTACATGACATGCAACTACGCAATTATCACCGCACGGATTCCAGAGCATAATATAAGGCTGATCGAAATTTCTTTCCGAACATCGACTGTGTTTCGAACACGAGCGAGCAACATCTCTAGTGTACCTGACAGACTTCGTGGTTGGCTCTCAGGTCCTTGCTGCAGCATGCAAGCCAATGCAAACCAGACGCTGTTAAAGAAACTAAATTCTTCAGAGGTTCCTCGACCATTTGCACCTTTGTATCCGTATGGGCTAAAGTAGTTGATCACAAAAGTTGAAAAGGAAATCACTACCAGGGTGGCTAGAGTAACAAACCAAACGTCGCTATGAAAAGGATTTAAGAACTGTAGAAAATCAATCGATCCGTTGTTGAACGATGTTTTCTTAAGTAGTATGTCTTCAGTGAAATACATGAAGGGAACAGTGAAGTCTACCACTTTTTCTCGGCCTTCAGTGATGGTCATATGTCCGGCAATTTCTGCGCGCTTTAGAGATGAAAAAAAAAAAAACGTCAGAGAAACGGTCGCAGTTTCTTCCATTTACAATATGCTGTCAAAGATAAACCAAAGTTTATTTAATTTATAATTTTCAGTAAAGGGATTTACCCTCATTGAACAAGATGATCTAACTTCTCAACTGGCGTGATTTATGTGTTTGGTGCCTTCTAGAACGACTGTCAAAAAATTGATTCTAGAAGCCAGCGTTTTATGTCTAGGATGCGTTGGACTTTAATTTCTGCTTTTACAGTAAGTCTCCACCTCATTTCAAAATTGTATTTAATAAAGAATGATGGCTCCACGCATCTTTTAGTGTGTATGCAAGGAAAGTTTCCTAAGAGAAATGCGGCAGCTGTCGGGCACCTCGATCTGGGAGAATTTGTTTGCTTTTTTTCTTTCTAACCTTGTTTAGTAGTTCTCCCATCATTCCATTCCAGGATCCGTTTATCGTTTGTGCGCCGAAAAACCCATCAGGAGAAGATTTGATATGATAAGTGAAATGAAGTGTTTTGGCAAGTTCGTTTAGCAGATCAATGACGTATCCTTCGTATGCAACTTGTCCATCTTCCTGTCTTTTGAGCATGACAAATGGCTCATCCTGTGTTTATATGTAAGAGTTTTTAAAAACCTTTAAGCTAAGAGTCTCACGGATATTACACTAGAAATAGCTACATACTTCATATATATACAACATACCTTTAATACACTATCATTTTAGAATGTTTTCTTCAGATCACAAATTCTCTCTAAATCTATGGCCTTTACTTTATATTTTAGAACAAGTTTTTAAATGTAAGATCCATACTTAACATTAAAAATACAAAGAAATTTAACAAAAACGAAGTCTCTACAAATTCACCCCAATGTCTGAATTGCCGCCTCGTTGTGACGTCATAAATTTATTCAAAAGTTGATTACTGGGAGGGACTGGAAACGAGGCAATTACAGGAGTTAACTTCATTATCAAGGCAATTACACTACTGGCACTGCACTAGTCAGGATTCTTTTACAGTGGTGCGTACAGATTTCCAAATGGAGTCTCAAATCGTTTTCCCACAGCTGTTGCAGCTGCTGTCTTAGACTAAATTTACTTCTCTCTCCGGTCAGGGATGGCCCAAGATAGTCGTTTGAGGAACATTTACACAATACATTGTGCTTGTATATTACCTCTGAAACAACAACTCTGAGACTTTTTCCTTCCAGGCTGCATCCTTTAAATTTGCCCCCGTCATACATATTAGGGTGGATGTTTTCAAACATCACAGTTTTCTCACTTGAATTCCAAGACCCTACCTAACAAAACAAAAATAAATAAATAAAATAAAATAAAGCAAGCTCTGGAAATGTTACTCTTTCTTACGGCATCCACTTCTGAAAGTAAAGTTCTTGTTCTAGAATGTAAAATGGTTATGGGCATAATTTAAGTAGATTTTACAAAAAAAGGTGATCCATTATGCAGTGGAAACAGGGGTCTTTTTTGCATGAGCATGCGCGACTGCTGACTTGACAAAGAGCACGCGACCAGTGAAACCTAACCGTTTGTTTCATCGAAACCGGTCACAAGATTGGACTTTAATTTCGGTCCTATTGAATACAGTTTTGACTGTGTCTCATTGATATTCATATTTTTTTTTTCGAGGCATACAGAGTGACCACCAACATCTCACCAGGTGACTAATCTACGTCTCGTGTGCTGTTAATTTTGCAGCTTTTAAGTGCTGGGAAAAATGTAGAACATATATTAATTCACTGCTGAACTCAACACCGGCTTTTGCGCACTTCGAGCCCGCTCGCTGAAATTTTTTTTTTTTTTTTTTGTGGAATATTTCTGTTCCTTTCTTATTTCAAAACGAAGAAAATTGAAAGTGTTTACTTGCATCAATAAACGTTTCGGCACTTTGTTTAGACGTTGATGAGGCCAGCGCAATCCCACAGGCACTACATATACGCGCAATGTTGTCCAGGTCAAGTGGGGAAGTAAAATTTGATGGTAGCTCGTGTATGTTAAAGCCGGTCGACTTCGCTTTTGTTAAGACCATGTTACAGTTTTTTGCAAACTACACATTTTGTCAAATCACGAGCACATTCGCCAAGACCAACGAGAAAAATAATCGCGACGACGGCTTTGAGACGCGCCATTTTGATGAAGGCAGCCTGTGGTGAGCCTCCATGCACATCTCTAGTTCAGCGGTCGCGCATGCTCATGCAGAAAAGACCCCTGTTTGCAGTGGATACATTCCTCGAAGTAAATGCTAAACAATGGCCACTAATGTCTTTTTAATTTGAAGTTAAACAAGAACGCTCTTACGGCGGCTTTCAGTCTCGCTTGCTTGGAGATTAGATCGAGAAATGAGGAGGCGATTACTTATACACGAAACAGGATTTACTCGCTAAAGGTTTTTTTACTTCCCACTTTATCGTCGTCGATACTTTTGCGGTCGCAGGTTATAAGCGTGAATAAATACACGAAAATTCAAGGGCCTCGATTCTAGAGAATTACATCGTTGCCAGAGATCAAAGAAGTGATTTACATGGCACTTTATTTCAATCATCACCAAAAATAAGTCACATGCTCATAACAAGATCTATTTGTATACAATGAAAGTTTACAACGCACGACCAACGCAGTTTTTCTAATTAAGATTTTTATTTTTTCCTACCACTCAGTAGTGTTCACTTGTTGCGAAGTAATCAACGCTTTCAGAATTCTTGGACTGACATGTTTCGGAAAAGCTCTAAATTTAATCTTCCCTAAGCTTTCTTCGCAAGACATGCGTGGCTTCGATCACGCAACGGTTCTTATTCCCAGATTCCACGGTCTCCGCTAGTAATGCCTAGCACAACGACCCCCCTTTTGTTTCCTAAATACGACGACAATCCATCCAGCTTACTTGTTAGTGGCTGGATAACATAAATAAATTGCCACCATTGAGAAGTGTTACTTTGTTTCTGCACTTTCCGTGTGCACAGTGCCAGTCAGATACTTCAAAGTAATTTGTTGACCATGAACTTGATCTCGGTACTTACTTTTCTAAAGGAATCGTTTCTCAGATTCAAGATTTCCAGTCGTACGCCTGCTCTCTTTCCATCCTTATTAAATCTGACAGGTCCTGTTACACCATCAAAGTTTACCTGTTGATATATGTTGTGGTTCAATTTTATACTTGGTTCAAATTTTATTTCCCTTTGTTTTTGGGTATGGTAATATATGATAATGAGTTTAAAAAGAAAGGGATTAAAAATTGTACCAAGGATAAAACTGAACCACGACATATACATCCGATGTGCTTGTTTTTCAAAATGTTTTTCTCAATAATTAGCTAATGCACACATGATGATGGGGGATCTTTAGTTTCAGTTTTGATGCCTTGCAACGGCAAACTTTCCCCAGGTTTCGTTCGCCATGGTCACGTGTCCTAAAATGTTCCTTTTTCATATTGTAAGGTCCCATGATCTGTATAATCAGGAGGAGTGCCATCAGGGTTAATGGGCCCCTCGTATAACACCATGTGTCAATACCAACAATAAACTCTTTTATCATTGCCATGTCAAGCAATTTTATGAGCTAATTGTTTCATTCCCAGCATCTAGTTTGCATTATTATAATTTCAGGAAGAGTTTTATTGACTATTTTAGATAAGATAAATTGTATTTCAGTTTTATAGATTAAATAAGTGGATCTTGGTATGTAATTATTGTAAAATTACGTAATTCAGCTGTAATGGCAGCAATCTGATAAAAAAAAAAACAATGTATTTCTTAATCTATCTATCTAGTATCTATTTATCGATTTATTTATTTATCTATCTATCTATCTACCTATCTATCTATCTCTCTCATAACAGAATGTCTCTGTACCTACACCGCGGAAGGCTTGGTTCTGTACTTAAAACTATGCGGTCTTTTAACTCTCAACCAGCTACCGATTGCAGCTTAATGGAAGGAAAGTTTTCTATAGGACGTTTTAGTCCTAGTCCGATATATTTCAATGACGACGCAATCGTGAGAAATTTCTAATAAGAAATTTTATTCTTCCAAGCTTTTCAAAGATTTGCCGCCATTGAACTTGAAGGAAATTTGCATATGATCGCACCTTTTGCTAAAGAACCTCGCTCCACCTGTAGTCAAGGATATCATTCTAATTACAGCGTAACTGAGCCAATAAACCGTTCATATTGCTGATCCTTACCGCTACTTCTAAGCCGCAAAAGTTGATCTAAATCCTAGCCGCGAACGTAGGAGCTGAGTACTCGTAGACTTCGTTTAAAACAGAGATCTAGAGTCATGCATCTCGGCAAACGGCAAATAAACGGCAGACTCAAGTTGAGATTTCTCAAAATAGAAAATGAGCAGATGAAAACAGTTCAATTCTTATGGATGCAAAGAATTGTGAAACTGCTAATTTTTTTTTGTACTAATAAAGAACATGTAAATACAAGAAAATGGGAAGCTTGTTCACGTGGCACAAATTTACTTTTGCCGTAAACGTCGCTCTAAATATTTCTATAAATCTCTCTATTATCGTGGTAACGTAAACGGATGTTAGTTAAGCAATCAGTTTTGACATCAAGAAGAAGGAAGAAAATTAAGAAACACCTATTAGTTCGACGAACAAAAAACAACTAAAACTACATCGAAACATATTCAAAACATTGAAACACTCGGAAAACCAATAAGTATGAGTCCAAAATAAAAAAAATATTAACGCATCAAAGAAATTACCTTACCTTTGTCATGCACGAGAACAACGTTTCTCGGTCTTTAGAAGTAACAACAGAGCCGTTTATTGATAAACATGGTTCTATATTTTGAGTCTGCTTGATTACTTGTACTGCATCGTAAGCAATGGCAGCAAGTTCCTACATGAAATATTATATCATGTGATGCCGGTTAAAACACAGGAACATTCATGGAATTCTACGTTCATGCTCTTCAATTGGAAAACTAAAAACTAGGTCCTCTTTTGTTTGAATGGCTAATAAACTTAGCTGAACTCGATTATTTGCAGACTTTATTCCTACCTTTTGAGAATGGTTGGTAGAAAGCAGTTCTTTGGGAGCCAGATTCTCGATATAAGGAAGCTTGAATGTTAAAACCACATGCACAGGTCGACTACTTACTAATAGGTTTTCAGGTACCTGCAGTGAAATATATTGCTTAGAAATTAACAATATTTTAATATACGAATAATGTCTGCCCACGTACATTTTATTAAGACAACTCATTTAATCAGACGTTAAGTTACTCAAAAATTGGGTCATGGACCAGAAAAAAACCTAGCACTAATTTTGTCACTAAAACTCATCCATTAGACACGAAATTTTCCTGTCTTACAAAAAAGGGGTGAAAGTGCATCCTTATTTGGCAGCCACTTGTATGGAAATTTCCTGGAAATGAAGAAATACTTGCAACATGTTGAATTTTATTATTTATTTATATTTAGTGCATAAAAAGGGTTCCCCTTTTTTTCGCTGAGACAGTCTCACTGAAATTTGTAAACTTTCACTAGGAAATTAACAAACCTCTCCTTGAAGTATCCATTTATAGCCCTTCACATTTTCGCATCTCTTCTACAGAAGCAAAGGTAATAATCAGCAACTGAGATAAAATAGGTAGCCGAACAAGGCAATTTACAACTCATTAAAAAAGATCATTAAAATGATTTTAGAGGCAGCCGAGGTTTCCATCGTATGGCGATTATAATAAGCAGTTTTTATTGCAGGTACTCATTTGCACAGTTTCAACGTTAGTGTCATCATTAACAGTAAAAAGGACGCGTTTTTACCTGTTTCAAAAACAGTTCCAAATTTTCCTTTTTAGTATATAGTAAAATAACCTCCAGTTCAAGCTTTTCTATTTGGTTCATTGCTGTTACTATTGGTTTGGTTTTGTCCTCTATTTCCTCTTTTTCACGAATCGGAACAAAAGTTACGGTGAGGTCAGATCCCTGGGAGATAAGGTAGAAGTATCCAGCTTCATGGAAGAGATCCCCTAGAAAAAAAAAATAAATAAATAAATAATAGAAAACAAATAGGTCAGCTTAATTGCGAGCTAAATTTCATTTTGCTCTATTTGTAACATTAAGTCAGTATGAATACCCTTTCTATATGTCGAACTCGCGGGAAAAAAAGAAAGTGTAAAGTATTGTGTATGCATTATGTGATAGAGGCAAATAAAAAAACCAAACCCCCCCCCCCCCCCCCAAAAAAAAAAAAAAAAAAAAACGATTTTATTCAGTTGACAACTACAAGGTGCTTTTATAAAATAAAATCCGTAAGATTAGTTTTTTACCGTCGTAAAGTAATGCTATCTTTTTCCACTGAAACGTGTTTACGACGTCTAGAGTAGCATGTGCGTAAGTCTTGTATCCTGGATGCATTTGAACCGATTTTTTGCATTCATCAGTTGGCCTGGTGTCTCTGCTGAGGCTGATACCAGGAATACCAGTTACTGCAGACAGTGCGCAAGCGTCAGACGTATTAATATGGCTTCCCTCGATCAGTGCAATAACACCTTCTTGAAAAAACACCGAAGCTGGGGAATGAAGAGAAAAACAAACAAACAGCAAACAAACAAAGGGGGGAAATGTGGAAAGGAATAGCACTTCGTAAAAGCTTTTAAGGCCCTGTCTAACTTTAAAGTTTGTATCGTTTCTCGAGTCTTTGTGACGTGAACAGTACGTCAACATTGACCTCATCATGACAGCCTAGTTATGACAGCAATGTTTTCCACCAGATTTCCGGATCATATTATTATTCACATCTATTTATCGAATTTATTATAACTGTTAACGTAATCCAGGCACTTCATCTCCTTGATTGAAAAAGAAAATGAAGAAAAGAAAGGTAGCCAACTATGACAAAGGATATGTTTATTTCGCTCAGAATTAAATTACTGGTACATGTAAATTTACTGCTTGATTTAAGACATCTTTTAGTGCACAAATAATGTTAATTTCTATTATAATAACCTCGATATATATAAGGTCCCAGTTAAAAAAAACAAAATAATATATTGATTTTCGAAACGGCGAATCCAAGATGGTGGATGCTTCCATTTCCGTCGTTCATTAAAGAGATGTCGTAGGGAAAAGAAATAACGGATAAATAAGGATTTAGCCAATAAATTTAACAATGTGGCGTCATAATCACTTTACACCTAGATGTTAATTAACAATTAGTTGCCGAAGGCGACTCGAATATCGGCGAAGGCGAATACTCACCGAGACGAAGTCGAGGTGACTATTCGCCAATATTCACGTGGCCGGAGGCGACTAATTGTTTTAGTATAATTACATTGATGATTATTCGAGAAAATAAAATTATTGATCAATTTCCGACACCGAAACATCCAAAAATCTGGCTGCCATTTTGAAAACTACTAGCCTTCAATGCTATAATCACCGCGGGGTGATTAATAAAGAGAAGCTCCTAGCCAATCACAGCGCTCTATGTTCGATAATCATCAATAATGATGAGAGCATTATTGGCTATTATTCCACCACTAATTTAGTGGCCGTAACAGCATGCTCGGTTTTAAAGTTACGCGGGACGGGCCTCCGAATCCCCCCTTGGTCCCCTAGCCCCCCCCCCCCCCCCCCCACCCCCACCCCCCCCCCCCCCCCCCCCCCCTCGCCACTCTTTATCAAAAAAACCCAAAACTAATCTAGGGTGATTCAAAACTAAACGAAGCCAGGCCTTCAATTTGACGAAAAAGCTTAATGACTTGAGTACTACTTAACGGATGTCATTATTACCTCCCTTCTTACGTTCTTACATACTTGCATACCACTAGTATCTTACCTTTGTGGAATACGGTGGTATCGTCAGTGATGCTAAATCTTTTCAACACAACAGAAACATTTTTAAAAACAGATATATTATTGATTGCAAAGTCGATCACTTCCTGCTCTACTGAATGCTCATGAACTGAACCTATTGGGAGAAAAGAAATCATGCCATAATTATAATGCAGAATTAAGGGTGCGCGCGTTGGACTGGAGCCATTCAGGTTACCATGTCAAATATTAATTCGGATGCAACCTACCATAAGTGAATGTCCTCTCCTTCGTCTCTACCTGAACAAAACTCGAAGAAATTACAAACAAAACGAAAAACGTTTCCTTCGCCATCTCCAAAACACAATCCTTAAAATTGAACAAAGAAAAGATTAATGTCAAGGGGTCTGGAGCAATCTGCCCTACGAATATTTTGGTATTTCAGGCACCGGCAATCGATCATACTTGAGAGAAAGCGATGCCTCTAGCAGTAACACTGTAGTAATTGTAAAGTTAACAAATTAGCGAATTACGATTCTTTTCGTGAAATCTCTCTGTCACGATATAAGATATTTGCATTCGTTTCTGTTCTTTAAAGGCTACAATTCATCAAATATCGAATCAAGGGATAAGAAGTAGGCTAAGTTGACATTTCATTGCTATTCCACCATTACCAAGCTCCAACTGGTGGTTCTATTTAATAATAATCTATTCTACTTCCACATGCAAAATTACAAGCCGCTGATAGCAATTAAATGTATGGGATTCCACCCAGTTGTCCTTATTTTTCCTATGTTTCGAAAACTTAATCATCTCATAAACACGATATTAGAATTTTTTGAAGCTATTCAGTTATTGACCCGCCTACATTAAGGTTTTATTCCACTTAATTTGAAAAATAAATAAATACAGTGGTTAAAAAAGATTGTACAGACTTGTCAATGGACTCATTGAAATCCATCGCGGTGAGTCAACAACCTTTTTGTGTACGTGACCGTGAACATGATTCAATCTTGCCAGCAAAAGTTTTGAAGATTGCATCAACGCAACTGTGAAGAAACTGATGTTGAAATCTGGACTTTTGCACAGAGTTATTTCCTGTTTACATAAAGGTGGGTGTAGAGTCGTACAGTTTGAATTCGACTTTTTACCTCTCGATTCACTAAAACAATTACAGCCAAAAAAAAAAAAAAAGGAAAATACAGAATTAATGAAACGCGGACCGAAAACCTTCCAAAAAAATAACTTAAAGTACAACAAATGACTAAGAAACGAGCAAAAAATACGGGAAAAACTATACTTACAAGATCTGTACGGCACCTCCGGATACAACTAAGCGACTGATTTACATAGACCAAAAAATAAAACTTTATACTAAACTGGACTGAAAACAATAAACCTAATGAACGTAGAAAAATTGACAATAGCGATTACATAACGCAACGCCGAGACTAGAATTACAGAAAGATGATGCATATGACAAATGGCTAACAAAAGACTACTCCAAGCGTGATAACAAAGGTACTAAATTAAACTAACTTTACGCAACTCAAAACTTGAGAAAATATAGAACAGGAAAAAGCTCGTAGTCTCTCGTGGCTACAGAGGGAGCCCAGATAGGTGAGGAAACCCGCGGCGGGTCACCCACCTACCATGTAAACAGGATTCAGATCCTTTTTCTCAAGATCTATGTAGCTTTTCAATTTTAATAATGGAATAATGATACCAATTGCATTATAATCATGGCTTTGATATTTTGGCTAGTTTAAACTCGGGAATAATAATACACATACTAGGTTTTCTGATGAACTTATAAGCCATTCCAAAAATGAAAGGGCTTAAAATTCGTTCTGCAAATGTAAGGACCAACTAACTATTCCAAAGATGTCCAGTTTAAGTGTTTAAATTCCTTTGAGTTTGGTTTCAGCTTCAAAGAGAGTTCTTTCAGTGGCCTTAACTTAAGGCACGAAGACACTATATGTTTCCAGCAGTCAGAGAAATGACTCGATGAAGGAAAAAATAAAACAATAATAATGATAATAATAATAATAAAGAAAAAATAAAAACTAATTTCAAAGGGTTTTTATCACAAGAACCCACTTCTCTTCGTGCTTGGTAAATAATGAAAGGGTTACGGTCTGATACGGGAAAACGAAGAGTCCTTGTTTTGATCGTTTCACTTATTGGCTGATGAAACAAATAACGAACACTGTACCGAAACCATTTTTCAAGGTCATACGAAAATCGCTCTAACTCTATTCGCATGCATGTATATCGAACGACGATATACTGGCCCACAATAACTTCAACAGCAAGCCCGTCCCAGTTCACTACCGGGAGTACAACTATGAAGTTTTTATCCTCCTAATTATTTTAACCGTTTGAGTTGTCAAGTAATAAGCGAATTGTCCTGTAATCGCCAAATTAACCAATATTTTCATGCTATGTGAGCTTGAATACTAGGGTGGTACTGAAATGTAGAAAAGAGTAAATGGTAAGCGGTGGTATTCTCTTTAGTTCATATCACCTGAAATAGAAGGATTACAACAAAAAAGAATGTAGTGGGAATTTCTGAAAAGGATGACCTTCTCATAACCTTTCGGGAATTTTAGTTTAGTGGTACTTGTAGTAAAGCACTCATGGTCTATAAAACCGCCCTCACCCCCTTCCCCTTTCAAACAAATATTTTGCTTATTTTGGGCAATATTGAAATCTGCGTACCTAGCTGATCACCCAACTAGTTCCTAATAAACCCACCCAAAATACCTCAAAGCCTTGCTTCACAAAGTGCAGTTAAAAATCAGTTCACGAGATTGAAGTAATTTTAAGCGAAAAGACCAGTGTCTTTGGGCGAAACAAAAGAAAAAACAAAAGGTATATATATTTATATATATTTCTGAAATGTCAACCTTTTTGTAAACGGGTGTATATATATAATTACCTATACGGGTGTATAATTACTTATACGGGTGTATGTATATAATTACCTACAATAAATAATTAATTAAAGCCGACCAATCCTCGAAAAAAGCTTCACGCAACATATTACAAAATGCAGTTGAGTAAACTTTAAGGAAATACACATGGATCTTCTTACTGAAGGTTTGAAAACAGTCACCGATTTTGATGAGTTTGTATCCTGGCTGCAGCCCGTCCCACAGAGTGACTACTTACCATTAGTAAAATCCAACTAGTGGTCTATTATCAAAGTTGGATTTTGATTGGTTGAGCTAGCGAAAAGCTCTGGTTTTGAAAACTAACCTAATGGCGACTGAATCGCGTTTTGCATATCTCCAAAACGAATTCGGTGACCCCCCAATTTTTTTACATTTTTGACATGAGTAACCCATAATCTCAAACTGGTGAAAGTTTCAGAAAAAATGTAATGTTAGAAGATTTTCGCGCGAACGTCCTTAAAGGGCTTTTTATATACTGCTTACCTTTTAAAGGCTATCTGATTCAAAGCAGGATCATTTGTTAATTCAACAGCTTAGTGCAGGTATATAAAATCTACTTGGTTAAAAGGCACTTGTACTTAACACTTAATATTTATTTTTTAGATAAAAAAAGGTGATAAGTAATTACTTACTGTGCAAAAGTTACCTGTCGCATTTTCAACAATAGGCTAAGAATAGGTTGCGGTTGAGTTTTGAGCGTGTAAACTCTTTTCACTTTAACTATATACATAATGAAAGGTATCCCGCATAGCCGCTCGTTTCAGTTCACTACCGAGTGCTGAATATGGTGACATGAAATCCCAAACGAAATATTATTAACATGTTCTGGCCAGTCAGTCATAATCATGCGCTTGATACAAAGTCATAGAGACATTATATAATTGAGATTGCACACAAACCCCTTTTAATACCTTCTTGAAATTGAAGGATATTGGCGGGTAGTGGATTAAATCTAAAATTCCGGAATTCTCTCACTGGTAGGTCGCTAAGAAATGTGTTTTACAAGCAGCTTGTTTGTTGTTTTCACGTCGGTCTCATTGTAGCGTATGTTGATAATGGCGATATTTAAAAGGAAATTATAGCGCCCGTTTTTTTTTTGTTTTTTGTTTTTGTTTTTTTGTTTTTTCTGTCATAACGATTTGGTAAGTCAGTGAATATGAGTTCAAAAATGACTGGCAGTTTCCTCAATATAATTAATGTAAGTCACCCACTGTGCCATTAACTAGGCGAAAATTCGTCGATCTCCCTAACCTGTATGAATGGATGATTAACACAACTTGTGCCTTATGAAATTTTCACTTTACCCCACTTTACCCATTATTATTATTATTATTATTATTATTATTATTATTATTATTATTATTATTATCATTATTAATTACATTTTCGTGTTTTTCTGATGCAGATTAAGGTTAGAAAGGAGAACTGTAAGGAATTGAATTTATAGACTTGATTACCATACATTGCACTCATTTGTATCCACGCCATTGAACCCTCTGGGGGTTTGACAGTCGTGTGGCTATTCTATTGTTTCTTCAAAGGTTCACTGGCTATTTTCCAATTATATCTTGCCACATTACACAGCAGATGTTATCATGTATGTGGAGATCAGAGTTAAATGGATAACTAAAGAAATTTTTTTTAAAGGGTCAAGTTTCAAATACATGGGCGACCGAAGGAATACAGGGTAAGTTGCTGGAGGTTTATTAACAATCAGCTTTATTTTGTAAAACGATTACTTATACTGCACCTAACTAGAGTTTACTAGTAATAAACGATTTTAATTTATAGAGTTTTCGTAGGGAACTACAACTACTTGAAGATCAGGAAAATATAGTAGAAGGCCTTAACTACCAAACAAAAAGGATATCAAACGACAAATAAGCCTGCCCGATTCGATGACATTTTTTCAATGGCTGTGATGTGTCTTTTTACCTTTTTCTTGTTCAGCGCCTTTCGTGCTTGTCTATCACGTCTAAAGTGAAACACGTTCTTTGCTTAGCCACAAAAAATAAAGAAAGGCAAACAGGCTGGAGATCTCAGCTTGGATTCTCAAAAAGAAATGGGTTAAAAAAAAAAAAAACAAAAAAACAATTAAAAAAAAAAAGGGAATCGAGGTCTAAGGCTTCGTTTTTTATTCTTTTATATATTTCTATGCTTTGATGAAGACCGGTGTGATTAATCATGGGAACAATATAGACACCAATTTACACTTAATCGAATTTAGCCAAAAAAGTTTCACATTATTTTACTTCCAAATAAATGAAGCAAATTTACAACGTATAAATGAAGCAAGTTTACAACACATATTATGAGCATTGTTGTGGTTGTTGTTTTAATTATCCCACTAAGAAAGAAGGTTAAATTCTCAAAGAAAGCTAAATCTTGTTTGGGTTCATCATGAGAATTTCAAATGAATTGGCTCATCTAAGAACCTTGTAGATGGATGTTGCTAAAACGGGGAACGGGGAGCGGGGAGCCGGGAACGGAAGTCTGAGAACGAGTAGTCAGCGGTATCCTCCATAAAAATCCAGATCCCGGAAACAAGCGCCGAAACAACACCTAAGGTCACTATTTTAGTAATGAACTATATGCTCATGAGGTGCTTGAAATAATACGGAGGTAATAATTTCATGACATTTTTCACCTTTTTGCGTTTTACTAAACAACAAAATATGCTCCAATAGCAGTTGAAAGAAGCTACAGTCGAGACAAAAACTCTCAAAGCACAGCCATATTTGTACCTCAAGCGAATCTATATATGGGTCTATAACTCACAAAACAATGAACTACTTTTGCTTGACGCGTTTCGTAGGGTTTTGGCTTAAATACATGGTGAAAGATAACGTATATCGAAGCATCCAGGTGTATTTCCTCGACAGTAATAGTGTGGCAGTGGAGCTACTTCCTAGCTGTAGCGTTTTTTCAAGCCCAAATTAAAACATGTTGGCGGGGAGATAAAACTGTAAGTCTCATAATATTATATTTACAAACCTATAATGAGAAGTAAGTGCAAATTGTATTATTTGAAAAGATAAGATGGATCAGGTTATTTAATATATACATCAATAAAAGGCAACTTTAAACATATTAACGTGCAATGTGCCAGGAATATCAACCATACCTTGTTCTTAAGATGTCAGTTGTTTCAGAGCAAATGGCTATGTTGTGGTTTTATTTTATTATAACCATGGTTTAAACTTTGCTAGCTTCCCTTTGTTTGGGGGTACGGTAATATGAATTTTGTGATTATGAGTTCAAAACAAAGGGAATAAAATTCAAACTTAGGATAAAAGTGAACCACAACTGAGCTTCACTGAAGTTTTATATGAAGGGGCTCCGCCCCAGGGACCAACCCCTTACCCTCTGTATGTACCGTTTTAGACAGAAAAGTACCCCTTTTTTATACCCTCTAGTGACAAATGGTACCCCTTTCACATATCTAATTTTGAATTCTGCATCCGGTTTTAACTGCTATAAATACACCATCTTTACAATATGAATAAATCACTAAAACAGGTTTTCTTGTCTCTCACATCCATAAAATGCGTCTGTGACTGATCTCATATTGGTCCTTCAACTGAAATGACAGATGTCCCTTTCATATACTTCAGCTATAAAAAACCCCTTCCCTTTCATGTACCTGAAGCCTGAAAAAAGGTACCCCTTTAGGGGGGAGCCTCTCTGTTTTGGTCATTATAGTACCCCCTTCTCCTGCACCGAGAACAGTACTTGAGACAGTGATATTGTATGGTATAAATTGCACCAAACGTTTCGTGCTCATGAAGAGGTACTTTGATTTTTTTACGACAATTTTCAGTTTTCTTCAGAAGAAAGGGAGGGGTTTGGGATCTCATTCTTAGAGGGAGGGGGGGGGGGGGGGGGTGGTTAATTGAGGATCTGCAGTGAGTGAGAATCTTGCATTTAAAGTAATCCAATGGTTTCATTTCAGTTTAGTAGGTCTAATAATATTAAAAGCAGAACCAGATTGTTAAAGTAGTCTTAGTAATTATGTGATGACATGGTCAATAACATTTTACAAAGCAGTCATCTCTATCAAAGGACATAGGAAACGTTCTGCACGCAAGCTACCTGGCTACTTCGATGTATTTTATCTATCATGGAAAAGTAGTTCATTGCTTTGTGGGCTAGACACAGTATAGATTCGCTTGAGTTCCAAATATGGCTGTACATGTGCTTTGAGCGTTTTTGTCCCGGTTGGCTTCTTTCAACTGCTGTTTAAAAAAAAGGTGAAAAATGTCATGAAGTTTTATTGCCTCCGTATTATTTCAAGCACCGCATGAGCATATAGTTTAAATAAAATAGCGATGTTATTTACGTTTGTTTCGACGGTTCTCTATCATCGATCATTGGCCATATTGGATTTTTATGGAGGTTACCGCTGACTACTCGTTCCCAGACTCCGTTCCCCGCTCCCCGCTCCCCGTTCCCCGTTTTAGTATCCCTTGTAGATAGATTTGTTGGCAAGGAATGGAAGAAAAATCGATGTTAGTGATAGCGAAATCCATTCGATGATTTCAATTTATAAATTGTTTTTACCAATACTTTTGCGTTTTTGTATCAGGGCACCTTGTTTTGTATCAATGATGTTATTGTTATTCTGTGGACAAAATCTTTATTTCCTTATCCACAGAAACTGAAAATAATCACGGAACGCCGGAAGAACTGTTTACGCTCTGTTTATGACATGGTTTTTACAAACGACATAAACAAGGAGTAGAATATTTACATGGGGTAACTAATTCAATACTTTCCAGTTAACAGAATGCACGAGGGAGGTTTCGGGTGTGTTATTATAAGGGGCTTATTCCATCAGCCATACCAGCCCGCTATGGTGAAGGGGCTGCCCCGTTGTTTCATTCAAATCTCGGTCCCACGATCCAACTCAACAAATAATATTGTTTCAAGCGTTCAGATGGAAGGGGGCGAAAGTTTGGAACAGGCGAGCTTGAATTTCTTTGTTGAGTTGGATCTTCGATATGTTTACTCGAATACGTTTTGTGTCTTTTGGGACCTCTTTTTGTCTGTTGCTTGTTGTTTGTTGCATGACAACTCTAGATGAATTAAATTAAAAAGCAATGAAAAAACCGTGCGCAGTGCACCTCATTAATCAGAAGTTACAGATTTTTTTGTTTTGAATTTAATTAAATTTTAAATTTGTGTTTTTCTGACGTAGATAAAGGGTTAAAAGAAGAACACTGTATAGAAATGAATTTTATAAGCTTGATTACCATGCATTGCACTCATTTGCATCGAGGTCATTAAACCCTCTGGGGGTTTAATAGTCGTGTTGGCTATTCCATTGTCTCTTCAAAGGTTCACTATTTTCCAATTATATCTTGGCACATTACACGGCAGATGTTATCCTGTATGTGGAGATCACAGTTTACATGGATAACTAAAGAAGATTTGTTTAAAGGGTCAAATTTCAAATACATAGGCGATCGAAGCAAAATAGGGTAAGTTGCTGGGCGTTTATTAACACTATGGCAATCGGCTTTATTTTGAAAAACGATCACTTATACGGCTGCACCTAACTAGAGTTCACTAGTAATAAATGGTTTTAATTCATAGAGTTATATTAGGGAACTACCAGGTACTAAGAATGACTGTGAGATGTCATGGAAGAATGGCTGTGAGATGTCTTATTTGTTTTCTCGTTCTCTATGCTTGTTTATCACGTCCAACGTGAAACGCGTTCTTTGCTTAGCCACAAAACGAAAAAACAAACATGTTTCTTCCAGCATACTTTATTTCTCCTTTTTGGGAACAGAGGAAGACAAACAGGCTGGAGATCTCAGCTTGAATTCTCTAAAGGAAATGGTTTTTTTTTTTAAAAAAGGAAAAGAGTAGAGAAGAGAAAAGGGTTCGTTCAGTTCTTTTGTATAATGCCTTAATGAAGTGATGTGTGATTAAACATGTGAACAACATAGACAACAATTTACACTATCGAGTTTAGCCAAAAAATATTCCACATATATATAATTACTTCAAAATGAATAAAGCAAATTTAAAGTTTTGAGTTTACAACACAATATGCTGCAGTGTTCTTGTTGATGATCTTTTTTATCATCCCACCAACAAAGAAAGTTAAATCTTCTTTGGGTTCCTCATGAGACTTTCAAATGAATTGGCTCATCTAAGAACCTTGTAGCTAGATTTGAATGGCAAAGAATGCAAGAGAAGTCGATGTCAGTGATATTGAAATCCATTCAATCAACGATTCCAATTTATATAACTTTACCCATGCCATACTTTTACATTTTAATATGATGTGACTATTCTGTAGACAAAATCTTTACTTCCTTATCCACAGAAAAAAGTAATTATGGAACGAAGAACTGTTTACGCTCTGTTTATGACATGGTTGTTACAAACGACAGAAACAAGGCGCAGAAGAATATTTACATGGGGTAAGTAATTCAGTACTTTCCAGTTAACAATATACGTATGCGAGGTGTGCTATTAAAAGGGGCTTATTCCATCAGCCGCCATATCAGCCCGCTATGGTTGGCTTTAGGGGGAGGGGGGGGGGGGGGGGGACTCCCATATGAAAGGGATGCTCTTCGTCTCGCTTAGGGGGTGCAAATTTCGCATTTTGGTCTCGCTCAGGGTGTTCTGGACAAAACGCCATGATTATATTTAGCCGTAAAGGTCTCTTTTAGGGTTGCAATTCGTTTATTTACTGAATTCAAGTAATCAAAGTTTAAAATGTTCTCTTTTAGGGATCAAAAAGGTTGGGCCACTCCCAGATTTGTCTCCTTTAGGGGTTAATTCAAAATTTCCAACGAGCATCCTCACCCCTTTCATATGGGAGTCCCTCCGGGGCGGGCTGCCTCGTTATTTCATTGTCTTGGCCCAAGGATCCAACTCAACAAATAAATTCAAGCTTAGCTTTTTTCAAGCGTTCAGATGGAGGGGGACGAACGTCTGGAATTGGCAAACTTGCATTTATTTGTTGCCGGAGTTGGATCTTTTATATGTTTGCTCGAATATGTTCTGTCTTTTGGGACCGTTTTTGTTTGTTCTTGGGGTGAAAACACTAGATGATTGAAAAAGCAATAAAAAACAGGGAACCTCGTTAGTTAAAAGAAATTCAAGAAGATTCCGTTTCTTCTTCTACTATCTACAACATATGCAGCCGATAAAAGGTTTTATTCTTGACTGTTGTTTGCTTTCGTTTCCTTTTTAAGTTTTTCTTAGTTTTTGGTGTTTTCGTTTTGTCATTTGTTTTTTCTCATACAGGTGTTGTCAATGGATGTTCATCGAGTTATAAAGCCATAAACTTAGCCATCGCAAAAACGCCGAATCTAAGGAACGTTACCATTGTTGTAAGAAGGTTCACCATTTCAAAAGATACAAACTTAGTTGACCAAGGTAATGCGTATGAAATAAGCTATACGCAGGCAAATCTGTTAATACAAAAACGTTCCTTGGCACCAAAGTTGTTTGTTTGTTTAATTATTTTCCTTTGATCTATAAGAGTGCATGCACACAATAGCTGACGCCACAGAAACTGAGAGGCTATGGCTTCTTTGTTTTGTCCAACATGGAGCGCGGCCATTGAAATTGTTTTCAAGATTATTTCGGACATTGTCGATGTTATATGCAGATAGCCGCCCAGACAAAAAATTGGTAA
Organism: Porites divaricata; assembly: GCA_038088405.1. NCBI lineage: Eukaryota > Metazoa > Cnidaria > Anthozoa > Scleractinia > Poritidae > Porites > Porites divaricata. Next base: position 68,449,643 of record JBBMOI010000001.1, on the reverse strand, counting down.
GGCTATAGCCCTATCACCCCATCTCCTTCCGCGGTTCGCACTAAGTTATCATATTTATTGTAATATTCATTGGCATTGTCATATTTATTGATGACAAGCCTAGTAAATTTGGACCGCGTTTTCTTTCAGCTGCGATATTACTTCAACAAAACGTAATTGCACTCATCGAAGGAAGCGAAACAAAGAATTCCGCATGCGCACTATCAACAGTGACCGGGATTCCTCTTGTCTGTCTCCGTGGAGACAAAAAGTGCAAAAAGACAGTACAGATGATGGTTGGACACAAAGCCTACGCGCATGCTTCACTTGACATAATCAGTAGATTCAACTGGGAAAAGGTCACATTAGTATTTGAAGGTACAATGTTCAAATAGTTATCTTTGATTTTTTTGGAATATTGCGTGCAGATTTGAGGTGAAATGATATTAAAGCCTTTGATAATTGTTTTTTTGTATAGAGAATCGTTTACAAGAGGCTGCTTATTTCTACTCCATATCTCAAAGTTCAAGCCTCTCTGTAAGGTACGTTCAGATATCCGATGGGCAAGGTGCTTATGATGGAACGAAGGAAATGTCAAGTATTACAGAACAGATAAAGGGTATTGATCCGCAAGTGTTACTTCTTTACACTAACAAAGACAAAATGGAAAACACGCTAAAACAGGTATTCAAATTTTAACCTCTTTTATCAGGCCTCAACTGTTGTGCTTTTTGAGAAATAAGTTATAAGTTTTAACTCGAATGACAAACACAAACTAACTTATATATCATCATTATTGTCATAATCGACGTTATCATCATTATGAAATGAGATTGAATTTAATAAACCATAAATCATCTCATTATTATAATTATCTTTATTATATTATCTTCCTTATAATTCTCTAAGTATTCCGGTCATTCCTTTGTACTTTATGAATGTAAGCTCGTTGTCAGTGCTTCGCTAAATTTTTCGTTCTGTACTGGCAGATAGAACCATTGTTCGAGAAGCATGATCATATATGGATACTTCAGGGAGAGGTATCTAAAAATGAATTTAGCCTCTATTTCTAAGATGAATTAATCCCCAGACTTGTTAAAGTTAAAGAAAGGCAAATGCTTTTAATTTGATTTATGTCTCAGGAAACCAGAACTGAGTATATTTTAAGACGTGCGCAAAAGAGGGCAGCGTAGATTATTTCTGTCAGGCTGTCAGTCAGTAACATGATAAACTTTCAACTATATGCATAACTTTTAATTTCACTAGAAGTATATTTTTGGAATTAGAATAGAATAGGATTCATGTTGCCCTATAAATGGCTCGACACAAATGACGTATGACGTCATACTTCTCAACCGTCATACTTCTCTAAACGATTCTAAACAAGAAATCATTGATTTACAAAAAAAAATGATAAACTCACATTCCAAGGGTGAAGCTGAACCCAAAGCAAGTTGATAACGATTTTTGGTTTGGTGTCCATAGAATTGTACAGCAGAGCAGGTTTTTGCCTAAACATTCCCTTCTATGTTACTAAGAAAAGTGCTTCCACATCCAATTCAATGGTGACAGATTTTGTGTTTTGTGCCACAGGCTCCGTTAAACTTGAGCTGTCTGCCAAATAGTGTGATTGTATCTATGAGGCTCCCTTGCAAATTCGACAACGTCACAGCGTCTAATTCAGAAAATAACTATAATTTTATCAATAAAGTAAGTCGCTTGAGTTGCATAATTTCCCAGTTAATTAAGCAAAGACGTTTTTGAGCGACGCACATCAGCCGGAAGTGATCTCTTTTTTTTTTTTTTTTCATTTTTGGACTGTGATTTTTCCCAAATGTTTGGACAAATCGTCTGTATAATAGTAAAGACACTTAGAAAGGTAAATTGCTTTTGCGTCAAAGTGCTTTAAAATGAAAAAGACCTTACTTCCGCTGGACGTCCGTCGCCGCAGTCAAAAACGCCTTTGCTTAAGTTCCCCAATAATGCCGTTTAGACGTATGATTCCCTCTTGGTCTCTTTTAGATGATATCAGGCTATTTAATTTCCTTTTGCATAAACATGAAACGGCTGTGGAAAAGTAAACAAAATGTCATAAAAAAAATATTTAAACCATTACTCAGTGGAACAACAAGGAAATAACATCGTGACGTAATTGACCAATCAGATCAATAACCAGAGTTTAATACCATCAACTGACGTGATACAACTCACTTTGACTCTGAAGATGACTACCGCACAGGTTGACGAAACGTCAGTCACTGCCAACAACAACAGTCCTATTCAGGACTACGTTCACCCGGACGATCAAACTCAACCTACTTTTGAAATGACTCTTGGGTTCAAACTTCTCACAAGGAAATTTTATGCAGTATACAATTACCTTTAAGCCATCCATGCCACTGCTAATAAAAGGCCATTTTTTTTATTTTTTATTTTTAATGTAAATTGGGAAAAAAAATACAGAATAAAATGCACTGGAAATATCACGAAAGGAAAAGACAGTTAAGATTTTTCTTAGTAATTTTCGAAAAAATTTCCAAATGGAGGAATTTCTTTTTGATATCTGTCATCTAACTTTATCTAACAAAAATGGCCGTTAAATTATTTCCAGGAGACTGGCTATGCATACGATAGTGCTCTGGTACTCTCTCAGGGGGTGAGCCACGAACCTTGTGCCTCTATGAATGGTACTGAAATTGCCCAGAACGAAAGAAATAAAATGGCTAGTTGCTTGAGGAAGGTGAGTATTGAGGACAGAATGTAAAAGTATTTTTATAAGTGGCTTTCCCTTTGGAATTAAAGCAAACGAAGCTTAGTAAATCAAACTTTTCGTTCTGTGGTTTTGAAAGCACCTTCTCATTTCTATCAATTACTCACGATCACGGAGATAAACAAAGAAAGACACTTCCAGGAAGGATCTTATAATAAGATTTTGTATTCCAAAAACAAACAAATCATTTGAAATTTAGCTAAGAATTTTTTCAAGAATCGTTGCTTATTTTAGACGTCATACGTCACTATATGAACTCGAAGTCGGTCTTTGAAAACTTAGCTGCGACGCATTGCTCAACCCACTTCACACTTCTCGCTATTTGGATATCGAAAAAACCACTGCCTGTAATGCTTGAATCTAAATTTATCGAACGTTGTGTATTAAACCTCGGTCGTCTCTATTTGAAGCCGCCACACCGATCAACGAGAGTGATTTGTCTTCTTTAAGAAGGAAGGTACTGACCTTAATATTGTTGGCATCAACCTTAGAGGAGGCTTCCCTTCATAGGAGAATGAAAAAAATTAAAACGATTGAAACAGCCCCCAAAAAAAACTAAGAAACCTTACACCAACGCATGAGAGGGATAACTTTCTTGCTAAATTGACTAGAACCAAGCAAGAATAATTCGATTTTTGCTTTAGAGGACTATTTTTTCTACTGTGTTTTAATCTTATTTTCCAACAGGTTCATGTGGAAGGCGTTACGGGAAACGTCCAATTCGATGAGGATGGGAAACGAAATGGCTTTGAAATGGAAGTTCTAAACCTGAGAAATGATTCGTTTGAAAAGGTATGTCCCTAAAAATGCCGGAAAGCGTCTTGTTCCAAACGAATGAATCGGCTATTTTCGCAAAATAATATTATGTGGTGAAATTGAAAATATCAAATTTACGACCAGTACAGTACTGATTTAACAAAGCGAAAAGGTGAAAGGGTTTAGGGTCTTATTATTTCTGTTTGATTGTTGCAACTTTTTTTTTTTTTTTTTTTTTTTTTTTGTTTCGTTTCGTTTCGTTTGTAAATTCCTTTTTGTCATTAGGTTTTCCAGGGGTGACTATTTCCGAAGCTGAAATTTACAGTCGTTTTATAACACAATTTATATCATAAAGATATCCAAAAAAATGTATAAAATGTCTGCAAAAATGGTCTTAACAGACATTTTGTACTCCACATAAAGTAGGTAGGGAAGATTTGCGCTATGATTATAAAAAGTTTGTAAATTTACTATTTATAGATATTTCAACATCTCGGTGAATGGTCCAGGTTTTAGCGTGGCAACCTTATTCCTTTTCAGTGAAACTCAATCTCACCCTCCAAGTCTCTCTATTTTTAATTTTAAATTGGTGTCGTCATTGGTGCGGCATTTATTGTGATCATTCATATTTGCAAGAAGAAATTCATTTTCACAATTAAAATCATTAGCCAACTTAGGGTCATCATTGAAGATAAAAATAAAAATAATTATGTCTACTTACGCAGCCAAGTTTATGTTTTCTCTTATCGCTTTACTTTTGCATTTGCTTTGGGTTAAAAATTTGGCGGCCTGAGAAAACAGGCGACATTTTGCGACGCCACTACTGGTTACCCAGCAAAATAACGTCCGACGAACGAGCGCAAAAATTTAGCAATTAATGAATGAAGCTGATTAGGATATGAAGAATTAAGCAGATCGAGGAGGGTTATCAACCGAGGCCGAAGGCCGAGGTGGATAACACCCTCCGAGATCTGCTTAATTCTTCATATCCTACGAAAGCCTCAGTCAATCATAAGCACCACCTAGATCTGGGTAATGACGCGTCATCAGCAAGGAATTCTGCGCTCGTTCTCGGGGAAGCCAGTTGTGAAATTTCGGGGAAAGTTTTGCGTTAGTGAATTTTTGTTGTCAGTTTCACTAACATCGCAGGTTTGTTTCACTTGTCCGTAGATAGGTATGTGGAATCAGTTATCTAGACCAGGACTTGTTCTGTTTGATAAGATTCTACAGAACAAACAAAGCTTATCGACACCAAGAGGAATTGAAGGAAGAAAGTTTAAAGTTGTAGTTGCGGAGGTATTGTAAAAAATGAAAGGGGGAAAAATACGGGAATTACAGCTTATGTTTTTGCCTCTAAAGGGACACAGTCAGCTGATGCACATGCGCATTACATCATCCCCTTTCCTTTCTTAGCTGATTTGCATATCACAAGACACGCGCGTCAAACAGAAAGTGAGAAGTGCATACCGAATATCTAAACAAACCTTGTGCAGGAGCTGAACTAATTGCAAGTTAAAATCGTGATTATAGACCCAAAGGTACATCAGAGCTATCATTTTTTTATATGCCATTGAGAATTTACTGATAGACTTCTCCAGAGAAAGCCAAACATCGACGAATACTTCCGAACTCAAAGAATCAGTAGAGGTGAGAAACGACACGAAGTCTTTATCATCGCCGAAGGTTCAAGGCGGAGTCAGCTTGATTTTTCCAAATATACGTAACCTTTCTCCATCAAGTTTCCAAATATATATGACGATGATTTTCTCGGCAGTTAGTGTTGTTGATTCAATTCGTTTCTCTTGTTATTTTGGAACGAAGGCGATTTCTCCCTTTCGGCGCCTACGCTTTTCCCACCTCCTCTTTTCATGCTCCTTTGGATACTGTGTTTAACCAAACATGATAAAATAATGTTTAAGGATGAGTAAAATTTTCCTCAGAAAGAGGTTTTCAGAAAGAAAATCGGGATCGATGAAAAACCAGGCAAGATTAAAGCGGATTTGTAGATGTATCCGACGTGCACATTTGATTTCGGGTTGAGGAAAAAGCTTTTCAAACTGGGAAAAGTAGTGTTCAGGTCAACGCGGCCCCATAGTTGACTGTGTCCCTTTTAACCTAAGCTTAGGCGTTTCGTAGACATTATGAAGAGAATAATAAAAGCCAGATGCGCAGGCTACGTATTCCCAACGGTCACCATGATTACGGGATAGATGCAAGGTGCTACACGTACCTTGTTACGTCAAGGTTCTTCGTCAAACAAATGTCTCCTAAAGAAAACATTATGTGAAACGTTACAAGCAAAAACGATGAACTTTGAGAAACCTTTGGGTTAACAAGTTTTCAAAAACCACTACTGAAATCCGTTTCAATCTCCTTTAATTCCTAGGTTGACAATTCTTTTCCGTTTTTTTTTTTTCTCTTTCTCTCTCTCTCTCTCTCTCTCTCTCTCTCTCTCTCTCTCTCTCTCTCTCTCTCTCTCTCTCTCTCTCTCTCTCTCTCTCTCTCTCTCTCTCTCTCTCTCTCTCTCTCTCTCTCTCTTTTTATTGTTATTTTTTTGGCCGTTTCCCAACGGCTACTGTTGAAAGTTTACTAAATGCGAGTTACTTTTTTGTTCTCTTTATTAACCATAAGGCAGCACCGTACGTGATGAGAAGAGTCAGTGATGATGGCACTGAGTCATTTAAAGGTTATTGTATGGATCTGTTAGATGAATTGGCCAGAATACTCAAATTTGGCTATGAGGTCTATACATCCCCGGATGGACTGTACGGCGCAGAAACGGAAAACGGATCTTGGAATGGGATGATTGGCGAGTTGATCAGAAAGGTTTGTGAGCAGCTCCCTGCTATTCGACGTCATCATGAAATCATTGCTATTGTTTAAGATTATTTATTTGCTTTCCATCTTCTTGATTTTATCCGACACCTTACTACTTATAAGTATTTCTCGCTTTATTTCTACTTTGATGAAAATTTGGTTTCTGCCTATAAACTCAATAATATGACGTCATAATGATGTCATATTCCGTCATTGTGTCAATCAAATTTTGGTGGTCGTAGCATGAGCCGTTTTGAAATAATGGAGGGGGGGGGGGGGGGGGGGAGGGGGCTTTGAGGCCCCATGGTTGGAGGAAACAAAACGAAGAGGCCTGAATAGGGTTAATGAACGCTGTGACTTTCGACAATGAATCTCGGCTGTTGTGAATTTTGCCAAAATTGTACGACACACTTGGGGTGGATTTCCACTGTCGCGTAATTTTTACGTCTATGTACGCGTCACGTCCACGTAAATCCTTCTCGCGTAAATAGAATAGAGGTAAGACAAATGTTGAGCTTAAACGTGAAGTTGGGAGAATTTCAACTTTTACCTTTACGTCTGACCTTTAGTACTTTGCCTCTATTTTAGCTGCGAACGTAAATTTTACGCACTACGCACGTTAAAATTGTGCGACAGTGGAAACCCACCCTTAGGTAATTGCTATGAAGTTTGATGAAAAACCAAAGAAATAAAGCAAAAACAAACTAAATAAACAAACAAAAACAAAAATAAATTTCATAGTCAAGTAAAATTCAGAGGCATCATCATTTTTGGCTAAAATCTTTGTTCTGTCTTTTGCCTTGCTATTCTTGCTGTTACTGAAATAACATTTAGTTAGTGCTAATCTAGGAAACTTTAAAGTTGGAGTTAGTTGCAACCGGCCATGATCTTTTAGGGACCGGTCATTATTTATCGCTGGGAGGGGAGGATATGGGGCTAAAGAAGGTGAAATTTAGCCGATCCCCCCTTTGAATGTTACTTCACTGAAGTGATCCCCCCTAATAAGTATTGTTGACTTTCGGGATCCCCTCTCCTTGTCTTCATTTTCCAAGCAAATTTGATTGGTCCCCCCTCTGAATCCTTCCGAAGTTTTCGGCGATCCCCCCCTTTTGGGTTCTCAGTTACGACTGATCCTGCCTTTTGTTCTCCCAAACATCAAGTGATCTCCCCTAAAGTCCTCCTCCAACCCCCCCCCCCCCCCCCCCCAGGAGATACGTAATGCCCGGTCCCCTAAAGGAGCAAGGATTAGCTCAGTGGGAAGCGCGCGCGGCCTTTGATTCCGTGCGGGAGGTTTTGTAAAACGGAGCACTGATGGAGATGATGGAGAGAGGGGGTAAATTGAGCGTACCCCGCATATGTACATATGTATACCGTTATACATATGCACAAGTTACCGAGGTGGAATTTTTGTTTTGTTTAACTTTAAATCAAGTGTGGCGTATCCATTAGGCTCCTGTGAGATTTAAATTAAATTTAGCCATGTTTTATGGCCTATACACTATGATTCATTTTGTTTTTCTTTTCTTTTTTTCTTTCCAAGAATGCGGATATGATTATATCAGATTTGACCGTCACAGAAAGTCGTGAGGAAGTTGTGGATTTTAGCATTCCTTTCATGTTCTACACTGAAGAAATGCTTGTAAAGAAGCAATATTCAGAAGGATCAATTGATCTTCCGCAATTTATGCATCCGTTTCACAGCGATGTTTGGATAGCTACTCTGTTCAGCTTGGTTGTCATTTCCATTGCATTGTTTTCAATCAACTACTTCAGCCCTTGTGAACATCTAGGGAATGACGATAAATTGAGCTTGTGCGACAGCGTCTGGTTTACTGTGGCTTGTATGCTCCAACAAGCCTCTCAATATACGCCAAGAAATTTCTCAGGTACATAATTGTGTAGAACCACTCAAACAAGGAGCGAGCTAGTTGGGCTTAGACATTGCTGAACCTAGTAGCAGAAGTGGTGCACATTGTCTGCCAAAACGTCCAAACCTACCCGTTTATATATTTATTTATTGAATTATTATTTAGAATTTATTATTAACTCTCTGACTTAGGAGTCGTGCTCTTTCCTCTTATGGAGCCAAGCTCATTTCATGAACTTAGGGAAGTCACCTCTTGTGGATTATTTGATGGGTAGTGACCTCCTGAGTATGCTAGCAGTCCCAAGGAGGACAATCTTCTGAAGCTCTGTTATTCTTATTTTTTTTTCTTAAGAACTTTTTTTAAAGCATCTGAGCCGCAAGGAATGTGTTTGTTAATCGTCATTGACACAGTGATTTTATTTTTATGATTTAATTCTTAATGTTATATAGTGCTTAAGAGTGATTGTCTGTAAAATTCGAACTTCGGCCTGACACGGTACCTCATCGATTTGGCTGATTTTTGGCATGTAGTCTTAGAATGGTGTCCTAAATACTGAATGCATATTCTAAGGTTCGAATTCTCTTTGGTTTCAAAGATACAGGAATGACAGTTTTGACGAGGCCTCGAGGGGCCGCCATGTTGGTGAACTGAACGAGGTTTGCTATAATTAATTCTAGCCTTATCACTGAAATACCTTAATCGTGACTCATACAGTCACAAAGAACTATCCTTCCTCCTTTCATTTACCTACTCTTATCTGAAAATGGTTAAGCCTGAGCTACGAACGGCTACAGCTTCTCACGGCACTTTTTCGGTACTTAAAAGGTACACAAATTTGGTAGAAATTGGAAGGTCAATGTCACCCATGCCACATCGATTTAGACTAAGCCATTTTAACTAAACATAGTTTGTTTATAGATACGTTAGACTGCTGAATAAAATAATTGGGCAAATGTAATGTAGCAGAACTATAGTTGCATGAATGCGCAATGGTTCAGCCATTTGGCCGCTAAAACTCCCAAACGAAATTCGGTGAATAATATTTGAAAAGAAAATTCTTAAAAATTGATCGTGCCTCTTAAAGCCTATCTATCGCTTAAAAAACCTTCACTTGTAATGTAAAAAGATGATCTTTTGTTTCTGATCTTGCGAAGAGCTTGAAATATGCGCTAAAATGAAAATTATACATTTTGTTACACACAGTACTAGCTCAAGTTCGCTCTTCGATTTGCCAGTCCAATCGGGAGCCGCTCGTGTGCACAGTTACAATTTTCTCTGTAGTATTTCGCTGTATAAAGCTACAACTTACATATTTTCTCAGGCAAAGATAACGTAAACTTTGTCAATTTTTATCAAAAGGCTAGAAAAACAAACCGTGCACTGCGGCTTTACGCGAATCATATGTTATTCGATATTACACGTGTAAACAGGAACCTACCTTTGCTTCTATGCACATTTGGCCGATCTTTCTGGCGTAAGATATAAAACTAGTCCATGAAATGAAGTTAAAGAACTCATCAAGTCAAATTACGTGATCGTACCGTCATTACTGAATAAAAGTCGGAAAAATATGACATGGAATGATCGGTGGGAAATGAAGCTATTTTTAGGAGGTCAAGCGCAACTGCACGCTGGAACGGAAGTGAAATGAACAACCTTAATCCAATTCAGTCTTCTTGACGCTATTAAACGTTTCACCCGACTTTGAACAGAAAGTTTTTTTTATTCTATTTCTCCTTCTTGCGTGTATTCTGCATTTCGCCCAGTTTTTTGTCGTACCTTTTAATTTTCTAGCAAACTAGAACTGTTAAGAATTCCTTCCCCCACCCCCTCGACCCCCTATTTGAGTGAACTTTCACTCAGTCTGATTCACAATAATTTTTGAACGGTCACAAAGTTAAATTTGAAATGAAATTTTATTTTGGTATATTAAGCTCCTTCTTTTTTTTTCCCGATAGCCAGAAATGTTTTGAACGTAAAGGCTAAAGTGTCGGTGTTTTTCACGAATCGGCTTGTAGACTGACCTCACCACCAGTATTACACCACACGGACATAAATTCTGATTCCGGAGAGGGTCAAAAAGTAACTGATGGGTCTCTGAAAAGCAAAATGCAATCACCTTGGGACGAGCAGGCTATATAGATGATGAACTCATTGTTTATATTAAACTCTATGACCGTATCCTAAAAGTCGAGCCAGCCCGGGGCGAGGGAACACAATTTTGGCGCCACTCCTCGCCAGTATGTTTGGCGGGAAATTGGCTGCTTAGTCAAATCTCCTAAACTCCATGACCATGCACCTTTCCAAATATTGCCCTTCTAATCATTGTATAGTTAGGGCCTCCCTTAAGCATTTGCAACTATTCTGATTTGTATATAGAAGACTGTTTAACAGTTTCCATATCTTTAATGTTTCGTAAACAACACGTGGTGCATGCTCTGATCTCTGCCCCCCCCCCCCTCCCTCTCCCATCCATAACAAAAAATTTTCCGATCAACACTGAAGGTACAAACAAAAAATGACCATCTCAAGGCAAAGTTCATCACTGTAACTTACCACATAAAAGTATTTTCGTTGTTTGCCATCGACTGATTCTGTTCCGAATACTAAGGTCCCATAAACAACGGCAGCGTTTAGAAAGAGCCCGCCCTTTTCAATCCAAAAATTTCAATTTCACCAACGGACATAAGCCGTAAAAAGAGGACCGCGTCAAATAGTTCATAAAAACACAAACGCCTCATGACACCTTTACTTCAGCCTTTCTTTAATAAACTAATTTTTTAAGGATAAATGACGCCAGAATGCGCGCGCGATTACAACCATAGTAGGCTTATGAATAGAAAATTTAACCAATGCACATGAAAGCGCTTAAGACAGGGACTATGGGGAATTGGGAACAACGTGCGTACCGCTGGAAAAATATTAGCTAGTTCCCTGAATAGACACAATTAAAACCGTTTTTGTTCAGTGAGGAGCTGTTAGATCGGGGAAAGCGACATAAAGTAGATCTCATCAGAATACGGCACAGGACTAAACCTTAAAAATCGCAGGATAAGAATGCAAGATCAATCATTATGTAAAACAAAGAAAAATTCCTTGAGGGAAAAACTTATGGCTAGGGAAAAGGTCGAGACTCGAAGGTACAAAGTTAGGATCGTAGCTTCTTTTCAGGTAACATTTCCTCAGGCCCGTACATGCGTAAAAAAATCTATAAAGGTTAACAAAAAACGATCTTCTCCTTGACTAAAATAACTTGATTGACTGGACAGTGCTCTAAAAATAGAAACTGAGCAACGTTTTTTTTTTTTTTCTAGTACATATTTGAAAGATAAGCTATAATGAATTCAGCCGAGCTCACATAAAGACCAAAGAAGCATATACCACTAAGGCACCAAGCCAAGGGAAAATAGAGCAAAAATTTCCAATTTTTCAAATGACGAAAGCACTACGTTACCTGTTTGACACCAACGAACCTTTGAAATCAAGGTTATCTTCCCAAGTGACAGAATATATCTTTCATTTTTTCTTTTTTTTCCAAGCAGTTACCGTAAATGATCGATTAAGCACTGCTTCTCGAATAAACGCCGCTACGGAATAGGCGCCGTAGCGCTAATTTCATTTACAAATAAACGTCCTACCTTTGTTACGGCGCTTGATCAAAAAGATACCAAAACCATATCGCTTGACAAACAAGACCACGACCTACTAGTGAGTTCTAAAGTTTTAATGTAAGGGAACTTTCGAAACCAGGTTCATATAGCTGTTCGAGGTGTGCATATTTGTCCTTTTTCTTGCCGAAGTCTGAGTTCTCTCTATATTCCCCTTAGTGTTTTTACCCGTAGTTGAAATAAGCGCGGCTCCTTAATAAGCGCCGCACCTTTAACATGGAAAATGCAATAGGTTATGTACGATGGGCACAGCTTGGTGGACGTCTTACTAACAAGCACATTACTACTAATTGTCTTCAGAGGCGCTTTGAGTTTACGAGCAGAGAAAATTAGTTTTTGACCGTTAGAAAATGAGGATGCCTTTTGTATGATGACGTCATCGTCCTACAGTAAAAAGCGTTCGTTTTTTACCACTGATATTATCAATCGGTACACTTATATTGTCGAAAGGTCCGTGAGCATGGTGAATTATTTTACATTAAACTGCAGACACATTTTTAGTCACTCCGTGAAAGAACACCCTTACTATTCGCGATATCGGATAAATACTCTGGTCGCTAACTGAATTTTCTTTGCTGTTTCCTTTATTTAGAATTAGAACTCTCTTGAGTTATCCATACATGGACTAGCGGTTTTAATTTTTTTCAAGAAAACTAAAGTCTGGAATTGTCCCTAGGGTGGGGCATTTGCGCACAGTTTTGAAGCCCCTCGGTGGGGTGACTGGGGACTTTTCTTATCTCCTGTGATCATCCCTCATTCTTCTCAACCTCTTCCAAACCAATTTTCCTGTTTATCACAAAACACTTTATGGAAAGACCAAGAATCTCCTCAAAACGAGTTGCGTGATTGAAACAAAATAACTGAAACTGTTGTTAATGGTGTACAAGACAGAATGAGTCTATTTATTACTTTGCTACGCCCAATTTGCAAAACCGGAAGTAATGATGTTTATTTCAAGGGCTCATGTCTCATGAGTTTCACTGAATCTTCAAACGCTGTAAATACATGTAGCTGGAACTATCATCGCATCCTCGCTCACTAATAATGATAACTTATATCAATGCCATTATTTATTGCCTGGCTACGATTTTCACGGATTCTTCAGTTCAGTTGTTTGAAACCAGGCGGTTTCACATGAGTTGTAACGCCATGCAAGGAACGTGACGATTGACCCGCCATATGCGTGGGAAAATATTACTTTTTTTCGATCAAGGGGGAAATTGGCATCTTTGTCGTCGAGTAAGGTAATACATTTCAATTTTCATTATTATGGTTAATTTTAAAAGCTCTGTTTTCTATAAAGGAACTGGAGGAAAATCAGGAAAATTCCAGTTTGACTGTGATGGCTGCATTTTACTGACGCGTCGTAGCATAAATATAACAAATTCATTTTCCTTTTCCTCATACAATCTGCCTTTTTATACTGTTTTTCGCAGCAGAGCTATCGCTTATATTACAGAGGCTAATTTTGTTGTATAGACCACTCAGATTTAGTGACAGAATTTCTATGATCGATTGTGATTTTGACAACACCTGGCGAGTAATCGGTGTTGACAAAGTCGCTAGAACACTCTTCCATTCATTACTTTTGTTTCTGCTCCATTAAATTTGCCCAATTTTTTTATTAACGAACTAGATTTAACTACAAACGATGAGTATTCAGGTTGAGTGGCAACCTTCAAAGCGATGTGGCAAGAGAGATATACGCCTTTGAATTTCTGTTAATTTTACGGGTGTAAAAAATTCAAAATATATACCCACCAAAAGTTTAATCGATCGTTGCGAAAATGTTGTCAATTTCGAAGCAGTTTCTAAAAATACAATGAAGAGGGATAGTTCTTTCAATGTGTATCGGCAAAGGAAGATAAGCTTTGAAGACAGGGTTGTAGTCGAAGGCTCAAAAACATCTTCTATTAACCAATATGGCGCCGGTCCGAAGCACCCCAAAACCGGCCGTGTCGGTAATTTCCGAAATAGGAGGAATTAGAACCTAAAGTTATCTATTCCTTATTAAAGACCCCAAATCAAGTCTACATGCCAATTTTTAGCCAATTCGGTGAGATAGTGTGGCAGCGACTTTTCAATATAGTTCGAATCTTACAGACAACTGCTCTTAATTCTCATTTCAAATATTTCTGTAAATTATGTACATATTTTTAAAGTCGAATAAAATTATCAATTGTAATAATACTACTACTACTAATATAATGATAATAATAATAATAATCGTGAGAAGTTGTGCTAAACACTGCAAAAGAGTGCTCAATACACAATTGTGTAGAGCGGTGTCATTAAATCTGCCTGATGAGTGCGTAAGCACGAAACTCAGAGTTGTAGTGAATCATGTGTGTTTTCATTTAGTAACCCAATTGTAATAATAATAATAATAACTATTATTATTATAATTCTTATTATTTAAAAAAAATCACAATTGGCATAACGTCCCGGCCCGGCAACACCCCAAGATTCTCTCTTTGTCCTTTTATTCTTTCTTGATTATTTCAACTGAAGACTATAATGCTGCTGCTTTATCATCTAGGACGAATTCTAACAGGAAGCTATTGGTTCTGTGTCCTCATCTTAGTCTCTTCATACACCGCTAATCTGGCAGCCTTTTTTACTGTAAGAAATGCGAAGACTCCCATAAAGAGCCTTGAAGATGTTGCTAAGTCTGCTTATAAAGTAGGGGTAATACAATCGTCAAGTGTATCAGAAACACTCAGGAAAAGCGAACACGAAATGCATAAAGCGATATGGCAGAGAATTGAGGAGTACAACACCGAAGTCCACAGTGTAAGTGAAGGTGTCGAGCTGACGAGAAACATGGAGCAGTTTGTGTTTATTCAAGATGGGCCCGTTCTCAGATACGCTGCAAACCAGCCACCATGTGATCTGACAATAGGTATTAACAAGAACTGATTCTCTCTTGGTATCAACAGAAATTAGTTAATATGATATAAAATTGTTTAAATACTAGCCCTTCACAATACTTGCAAAAAATTCAATTGATAGGAAATCAAAAGCAAAAAGACAAAACAAAACAAGAAAACTGATGATTGAAGATGAAAACGAGAAACATGACCAGCATATCCTTGTGGAATCTTTTGATTGGCTAGAGGACAAATTTAGAAAAAAGGCGACGACCTCAATATCATTCTTTCATTCATGACAAATTCATATTCGAACTCTATTGGTAATAGGCCAATGCCGAATTGCCCAAGCCTCTGTTTCAAATCGAGGCTTAGTGAAAAGCTTTTGATATTAAATGATTTGTCATTATCCTTCACAAAAAACACATTTTGACAAGTAAAGTTTTGGCCCCGTTTCCAATGTGAGAGTTTTTGGAACTTGGAAATGGTATAATATTAAAATATTGATAGAGCGCCGGAGCTAGCGTATATCACTAATTAAAAGAATAATAGTCTACAAAAGAGTGACATGTCTACTTATTTTAACATGGTCTCTTTTCTACACAATTGTGTCACACAAAACTGCTTTTCTTGAGGTGCGGTGGTGCTTATCACTGAATGTATGGGCAGACAGGAAGAGCAATGAGTCACCAGATTTCTCAGCTATATGGTGCTCCACTAGCTAGCTCTGGTACAAATTGCTAACAAAGAGGAAAACCAATCAGGATCTGCTTTTTAGCCTTTTCCCTCGCTATAATCTTTATTATATAAATATTCGAGCATTCGAGCTCCCTTTCGTACCATTTTTCGTACTATTTTTTTTTTTTTTTTAATCCGTGCGTCATTGTTCATTCCTTGTAGTATTGGTGCTTTACTGAGGGATCCAGGGGAAGGGTTCTTCTTATTTTTTAGATCAAACTGAGGCCCGATTAAAGGGAGACCAGCCCCCTCCCCCCTCCCCCCCCCCCCCCCCTCCATATCTGAGGGTCTGGATGACCGTCCCAATTATTTATAAAGGTCTGGATCCGCCACTTCTGAGTAGTTTTATTTGAATTGCACTATTCACTACCCCTCAATTTTCAACAATCTTTTTAACACTAAGTTTCAGGTCTAAACAAAGCCAAAGGACTTGCTCTTGCCTTGCAAGAGAATGATCCGCACACCCGCCAGTTCACACTTGCTATTCTGCGTTTACACGAAAGTTCTTTCCTTGAGCATCTGGAGCATAAATGGTGGAAAAAATCACAAGGTTGCCCCGAAGAAGAAGAAGATTCAAGTAATAACTTAACTGTAATTTATTTTTGCCTGCGATTTAGCTGCTGTCCGTATCATCGAGTGTCCGTTATAGCGGGGTGCAAACAAAGCCCTTTTATTCACTTGGCCAGCACTTATACAAATTTATGGGAATAAAACAAAATATTTAGTTAAGAAAAAGTTTCAACTCCCACCGGACAGGGTCGAGACAGCAAAATGACAACCGCATTTCATTGCGTTTTGGGACAACAATATGGTGGACGTTATGTCAAGTGAAAACGATTTTTTTCACTTCAATGAAAAAGAACACAATTCTCATAAATTTTTGTTGTAGCAAACAGAAAAAAGTTCCTCGGTATCCAAAAGCGCTTAGTACGTTGGTTATTTGTGTTCTTTGCATCTTTCAATTTTTATTTTGGCCTTACAAATAGGCCACCTCTGAGTTCCAAAATGGGGCTAGGTGCACAACCTTTGTTGTGAAAATAAGTACTCTACGAGGGTGTGTGTGTGTGTGTGTGTGTGTGGGGGGGGGGGGGGGGGGGTTGCACCGTTCATATCTCAGTAGTTAGCAAGGGGAACCCAATTGTTTTTTTCATTTATGCAGTCTTCATGTAATGAATGTCAAATGTGCAAATTTTGACAAATATCTCAGTATAGCTATTATTGCAGAAAAATACCTTAAAGTTCTAGATTTGTTAAGCTTTAAATCGGTAAAAAGGCGTAAGTTTTTGTTTTTTTGTTTGTTTCTTTGGTTTTCTTCCTCAAGCAGCATTGATTCAGAATCGTATCAAGCTAAGCAGCATGATGGGTGTGTATGCCCTGTTAGCTGTCGGAGCCGTCTTCGCCTTTCTGGTGCTGATTGCTGAAACACAATCGAAGAGAAAACACAAAAAGATGAGAAATATGCCAAGGTGTGTAAAAGCAATTTCAAGTAATTTTAATTTACTAGCCAAAAACAGTGGCCTAACAGATATTTAAATTGTCAGTCGTCGACTTTTAACGGTTATAAATTGGTTTAAACTTTATCTCTTGGGTCAGTCAAAGTTGCATTTCACTGATCTTAAATTTATTCCATTATTAAGATCGTTTTATAGACCTTTATATGCCTTTTCTGTTGTTTCCCATAAGAAATTAAACCGTTAAGCAGTTTGCGATAATAAATATTAATACTAATTCTTTAAATTTTGAGACATGATGAATCCCTTGAGATTATCATTGATCACGTCTTAAAAAGGGTGGCACATTAGAAACATCCTTGTTCCCGGGCTGCACTTGACTTTATTCAGTAATAAGCTCCACTAAATACTTTACCATTTTATTGAATTTGATCATACAGAAAGTAATAAGAAATAAACAAAATAAATTTCTCCTTGAGAAAACGGTTAGCAGAAACCATTCATGTCATAAAAGTGATCATTTCTTCTTCCTTTGTAGGGTAAGCAAGGCTTCTACAAGTGTGCAAAGGTTTTTTTTATTGTTATTTTACACAAGCCTCATTTTGTAGGGACTTTATGATCTGAGGAGAGCGGCGCTGCATTAAAAGTGTATTCGCGTTCTTTTAACTTTCATCGCGATTATTCCAACTCACTTACTTTATCAAATGTAGGCTATCTCTCTTCAAGAGCTGAATTCTTAAGAAGTTAAGGAAGAGAGAAAAAATTTCGTCTTCGCTTGTTTACGTCTCCCATAAAACGTGAAAATTAAACATTTTCTCGTCGTGGTCGTGCAGTGACAGCAACGAAAGGTACAAAAAAAGCGTGATGCACGTGCAGAGTTGTTTTTCTTTATTGACCAATTCAAGGGTCTCCATCTTACCATCTTCTTTGCGTCCACTTAACCCGAAACAAAATAACGAAGCACGTAGCGCCTTGGAGTTCATTTGGTTATTCCATGATGAAAACATGCGTCTTCCTCTGAATACCCACAAAAATGCCGAAACCAAATTGCCCTCTAACGGAGGTGTTCCGAGTACGCGACGCAGGCATATTACAAACTGAGCTTGATCCCATAATGCACCGTAGACCATAAAACATGGATCTTAGACCATGCATCATGTTTCACGAGAGCAACCTTAATTGAAATAGGTGTATATCATAAATTCTCCTTTCCTTTTAGAGCTAGCCTGCGAGCAAGCTCTCCATTTATTGATAGCGTCAGTCTCTTTTCGCTTGCTGCTTTTGCGTGAGCAAAATAATTGTTAGAGCAAAATATTGTTTCTGAGTTTATTTTATGGTCCTATTTTGACTGCTATTTCTTCATTTGGGATTTGTATTCTCTTATTTCATCTCATTTCTTGTTTATTTGTTTACTACCTATATGTATGTTTTGTTTATTCAATTAGGATCTTATAAGTCGAGGAAAACGAGCACGGTGACTCAGTGTGCATGAGGAACATATCATTTTGGACCTTGAGTAAAGCGCGGTTTTCATACTATAACCCTGACGGTATTCGGGCGGCCAAGGTGGATAAAGGCCAAACTTCATCATGTGGTTTTGTGTTTGATAAAACACATCCCGCTCAGTCAGTTTCGACACACATTGAACTAAAATCTGAAATGGATAACAAGGAGCTTTTGGCCCTGAACTTGAATAATCGACCCTGATCCACACTGTTCTCGGTAATGAAGACAGGGAAAAAATGCAATACACACACCACGAAGTGAGGGAAAACTTACAAGTGTCGGGAAAAAAGTTGCAGGGTTAATTATGGGAAAGAAGACAGAATTCACTTGAAACTGAAAACGGTCAAATCTGTCAAGGCTTTCGATGCTTTTCCTTTCAAGGACAAAATCATCCGCATATTGAGGTGTTTCAATACAGTTTTCCAGAGGCCCGATCGATATTTTTCAATCACTTTGAAAGTGATTTTCTCCTTGTCTGATCGCTATAAAACTTTTACCAGTGATTGACTATAGATTGAAATTTGTCAAAATGCAGGTTTTAGTAAAGTCGATATTACCATGACAGCAATAAACAAAAACCTTTGAAACTGATAAACGCCTAATTTTGCGCGATCTAGACCTGCTACTGAAAATCCAACACCAGGAACTAAAGTTTGCTGTTTAGCAAATAGCCTCCGTAGGAAGTAAAAAATTCTGTATGTTTGAATTCGGCTAAAACGAAAATATATTTCAAACCTGAAATTTCAAATAGCCGTGATAGATTATTAAAAAAACTTTAATGATAAATGACTCAAATTATTCTTAAGTAGCGCCAGAATGCTGTTTAATATCATATTTCGATGCTAGGAAATTTTGGTGTATTTTCGTTCTTGCGATCTTAAAAACTAACCCGTTTTCTCACCACAACCTCATTCAAAATTTGGACTTGTAGCGCTTTTTTATATCTCTGAAACGACTCGAACGAATTTTTTTTAAATCTCCTCACATAATCTTCATAGCGGAGCTCCACGCGCGTGCGAAGCGCGCGTGTGGGCGGAGCCCCATAGCTTAGTAAATCTACCCATCCCAGAAAATTTGGTAATCGCGTGACCGTATACCGACCGCCGTCCGTCCGCACCACAGGACAACAAATGTTTACTTTCACAGTTTCTAACTACTTTGGGAGCCCAAGAGGAAACTGATTGCACATCAATGTTGTGATCAATTGACAGCTGTCAAAACAAGGTATCCGCTGACCAGTATCACCTGACCGTATCGCGGGCTCAGGTGTCGACCCATCGAGGTCGAGTACTTTTTTTGAAGTTATCCGCTGACAAGTTACTTGTTTTCAAATGATCGCAGGCTTAAGTTTATTATTTTTTAAATTTATATGAAATATGCTGTGTTTATATCATGATGGCCCCGCACTGTTAAGAGTTTGATTTCAAACTAACCATGGAAGCGAAAATTCAGCAAGTTATTTAAAAATACAGGCGGGGAAGACCTTTTCTTACCTAGGTCACGCGTTGGTCACGCGCTACGCCCAATTTTTATGCTTTGATTGGTCAAAATTTGACAGGTGAGTTCATGCGGAAAATTTATGCAGCTTCTTGAGACTTGTTTTACACTGACAGCTGAAGCTGACAGAGTTTTGTGTCAACTTGTGATGTTTTTAACTGTCTTTTTTCACTGGATGTACAAAATGAAATACAGCTGCTATCAAGTCCGTTATTCATGGCTAGTTTGTTCATTGGTTTTTTGGTTGAGAGATGCGTTGCTTGTCAAAGTTGGAAATCCAGTTTCGGATGGCATCGTTTTCGTTTTTCATCTTGCTTGATGCGTATTAAAGAGGATTCAAAATTCTCAAGCGATTCTCGCGTTACTTGATAGCTTTCAGGAGCTGCATCTCGAATGGTAAGCCTGAGTAATGATTGCATTTGATGTTTGTTTTTTTATATCTAATTTCATGTAGTCGAGCACAATTTATGCAGCAAGTTTATGCACGTTTGTAAGATTTGAGACAATGAACCGACCTAATATCAGGTTTAATATAAGCTTACAGAACTTCAAAAAGCCTTCAGATATATTTTCTCGCCGCAAATAGAAAGAAAACGTTCCGAAGAATATTTAGTTATAAATTTGGCTGTAGAAAGAAAACTTTAAGCGATTTTCTTGCCTCGAGCTCATCTTTGAGAAAAGCAAACACCGCGAGGTCGGCTTAGAGGCTTAAAACATAAACTTATTAATAAGCTTTAAGACTCATGATTTTTCGAAACGCTTTAATACTCATCCTCGTGAATGAAAATTGTTGTCTCTGTAAGTGTTTAACCGAATTATATTTCTTTTAGTGATTGTTAGTAGTCTCTCTTGCAATTTTAATCGCTATGCTGTTATTTTCAGTCGTTCATGAACATCGCTTGCAGGAGTTATCTTTTTGCCGCGCGTATCAAACGCTTTTCAAGATTACACATCGCTATAAAACCCTTAAATAAAGAAAAAAATAAATTATTTATGTTGAAGCATAACTCTATTAATGTTCACTGCAAATTTGGCGCTCGTTAAAAGTGAGAACTGGCTGGCCGTATAGGTGATTTTGGAAATTTTTTAACGGTTTCGCTAAAATCCGACAATTGATCGTCCTGAATTTTGACTGAGTGCAATTTGTCTTAAAAAATTGTGAAATACTGCATTCTGTCCGCAGTCTGTATGATAAACAGTACTGTTTCACCTCAGATGTGATCATGATGTGTAAAAGGTATACGAGGTTGGTTTACACATCCCCGGATTTGTTTTGCAAGATTTTGTAAAGTAAACTTGTTCAAAGCAAAAAATTCGGCCTGATTTGTTTTCCAAGAATTTGTTTTCCAGGTATAATTCACTGTGATCAAGAGCCATTACGGCTCTTGAATGTGATCGAAGATGATTGCTATTTTTGGGTGTTTTATATGCCTATCAACTCGATGTAAGATGTTTCACTCTAAAATAACTTAGCCTTTCCCTCAAAAGTCATATGAATTTCCCCTTAAGTTAACTGATTTGTGGATTACAAGTTTATTGTTTGATTTAAATAATAAATTTATTAATGGAAGCTTCGCTTTTAGCCCTGGCTAAATCTATATATTAACGTATATAAAAATGTCTGAAACTATTATTGTTAAAACCATACTGTCGACACGTATATTCTCGACACTGTCAACGTAAACATTGTGAAAGTTATCAATTATGAACGCCTAAACGGAATTATAGTTGATAAGTGTACAAATATCCGTAGTGGATTGTATATTTGCAAAACGAAGGTTTTTGGTAAAAAGCTCATTTCAATTCTTTTGGGGGAGGTGAGAACAGGAGCTCTACATCTAATTCAATTTACTAAACGGACCGAGAAAACAAGGATCATAAGATGTCAATAGACAGTATTCGTATTCCCCAACAGTCCTTGGACGAGTATGCCTTGATCAAGAATGCGAGGCTCATGCGGGGAACTTCTCGCCAAGAGGACAAACAATTATGAGAAAACTGCCGCTGAGTTTGCCGAATTTAAGGAAACTTTTTAACATTGTAAAGTTCCGAAGGGCTTACATACTTGAGAGATCATTATTTCAAACAACAAAAGGAAGATCTGCTCATTATTACTAAGAAAAACAGCGATCCAAACCATAATTATATTGACGAGAAGAGTGCTTGGTGAGCGAGTTTATAATTTAATATAAACAGAGATGTTCTCAAAATCCCCGAAGCCATTTTAATTGTAATTTTCAGTGTCCTTCAAACTTTTCGAAGAATATCTTTTATATATATGGACGTAATTATCGATAGCCTGCGATAAAGTTGCAGTGATGTTATCACACATACTATACAGTTGAAATTTTCTAACAGAGCGGATGCAAAATCTTGAATGTGTATTTCAAGTAAACCAAACGACTCATTCAGTGGATAATTACTCATCAGGACGGGACTTAGCGTTCTGCACACAGTCCATGTGCATTTTAAGGAAGCTAAACCGGTTTGAACAAAGATGACTACGTTAAGTTTATTTTCAAATTTAAGTTACATTATCTTCGATAAAAACTGTGCGAGAGTACAAAAACCTGCACGCAGTTGACCACAGCGTTTGGTACAGACGATAATACTAAGCAGTTTAAACTCCACACTACAGATTCACACAAGAGAAAAAGAATAATAACAAGAAGAAAATTTTATAAAAAGGATTCGAGTATTGACATTTTGACACAATATATACCATTTTCTTGATTACTTCTTGTTTCTTCTTTTGGCTTCGTGGCTTTTAAATTTTGCTGTTAGTACCACCAGCTCTTCCCACAGTTTTGTTTTTTGAAACAGATATCCCTTTAGCTTACCCGTAAGGCTGATTTCTATCGTTTTGCAGCGATTCAGCCGCGACTAACCAATGTTTGTTTGTGTTTTGCCAAAAAGTTCCCCGCTTTAGCCTCGCAGTCATGCTGTGAAGTCTCTCGTCCCAGGGCCGTCGGGGAATACGAATATCGTCTATTTTATATGGCCTTTCATTTCTTTGTAGAACTAGAAAAGCCATTAGCATACAGCTCTTTCGACCACATACTATATGATGATGAGTAACTTAGTTAATTCAGTCTTA
Source organism: Porites divaricata (assembly GCA_038088405.1). Taxonomy (NCBI): domain Eukaryota; kingdom Metazoa; phylum Cnidaria; class Anthozoa; order Scleractinia; family Poritidae; genus Porites; species Porites divaricata. Next base: position 68,426,626 of record JBBMOI010000001.1, on the reverse strand, counting down.
AAGATTCATTCATTCATTCATTTACTTAGCAAAAACTTAATATGGCAGGCGATTTCACTTTCAATATTTAATCAAAACAGCAACCACGAACATAGTCTTTTGGCAGAGTTGCCAGAATATCAATCTCAAAATGTCAAATTAAACAAGGTCCCAGACATGAGATGATCCACTTAGTTGCGGCTTAGCAGAGCCCGCCTTCCTTTTTTGTTTTTTTCTGAAGCAGTTAATTAGAACTTATAATTATATTTGAACAAGGACCCGTTTGAACGAGTCAATATTTATTCTTCTTAAAATTTTGAGGCAGCAACTTACGATATTAAGTTGCATAAAGTGACCTAGCCTACAGCTTGCTAAGTAGTGTTTTGGTTCAGGTTTCAAATAACATTTTTAAGAATCGTCAGTCACGATTAGTTTGAAGAGATAAAGGGAAATAACCTGGAAAATAGTTGTGCTATCAAAACCGTTACAAACAGTAAAGTCACCAACTGAGTAAAAGGAGGCGAGTTTCGGCCGCATCCTTAGCAAGAGAGATCCTTTACGGTGCATGCTGCCCTAAAAACACCAGGTAAGTGATATCCAAAAATCGCTAAGGTAAACTATATATACAAATATTCCGCTACCTCTGAGAATATTTTTCATGAATTAGATTATTTATGCTTGTATACCTAGTTTGAGAGTAAACCATAAACTGTTTGATGACGACAGCCATCAATTTGGTTTTCTAAATCGCAAAAGCCAAAATGTTTACGCTCAATACGTCCATGGTAAAACCATCCAGTTCAGAACAAAAGCGGTTATATGTGAACATAAGGTTTATGTGACGAAAATTGCCAAAATATTTAACGTAATTATGTTTTTCTAAAATGGCGAATTCATGAGGTAAAGATGGACATGTGTCGTGTCCAGCTAAAGAACTTGAAGGTTTTAATTTAAACTTTTTAGAAATTGCAATACTAAAAGGGATAGATATTGCACGTATTTAACGCTAAATTCGTAAAATTAAATAAAAGCTAATATCTTTAAAATAACATAAAAGCCTCTAGTTCATCTTGATTTTCTCTCTCTCTCTCTCTCTCTTTTTTAACCCCTTTTCCACTTGTTTTGTTTTGTTTTGTTTTTTTGTTTTTTGTTTTTTGCCTAACTTTTTACGAGTGCAAAACGATGCAACAAACGAAAGGGGGAATTCAATCTAGTGTTTAGTGCAGAAGCGTTATTGACTCGCACTAGTAAATTTTAGAGAAAAGGTTTTGAATAATTGATGCTGCGTGCGTTAACAAGCTAAACAACACCAAACTAAAAGCAGAAAGACTTAAAGATATTTTACGTGGCTTCATACAATAATTAAGTGGCCACGAAAATTGTTCCAGAGGGTGAGTTCGATGCTAACAGAATTCGTAAGCCCAGCAATTCAGTTTGTAAAACCAACTAATTCCCTGGTCAGTTCATAAAATGAATCTTACAGAGGGCTTGCTTTGATACATTACTTATCTTCTAGAAAATTCTGCTCAAATAGTACGATAGTGCATAAAATCTGAAATAGCTGAGGAGCGAGCCAAAAGTTAAAAACTACGAAATTGATTCAAAGAACCGTGTCGAATTCCTTCTAAAAATCTGTTTTATTTGTATAGTCATCACCTTGGATTTCAGCTGATTGCATTCACACCGTCTCAAAACGTTAGAACTGCATATTAAAGTAAATAGCACTAAGTGAAAGTATTGTTGGGAGACGTTTCATAAATTTGTCTGATTTGGAAAACCAGGAAATAAGGACGAAGTTAGCAGTAATGGTCGAACAAGCTTGCATAACTGAAATAAAACGAATCGCGTAAATTAAATCTGTGATCAATATCGATCCACTTATCACTCATTTGCAAATAAACGCCAATCTCAAACCATTAGGGAAGGAGAGCAGAAGTACAAACGGGAAAAAGTTGGATAAGTTGGTTGAGAAGGCATGACTTGAAATAGACCCCAGTTTCAGTCCTGTGTTCAACGACATTTGACGAGTATTGTTAAACAATAGATTCCATATGGCCGTGGGTCTGTTTAGTAATAGATCACAGATGACGTCAAAATGTGGTAAAAAAAAAAAGTGGGCATGATGTTTTTAGGCATTCTTAAGTTGTAAAGAACTCTTTTTCTCTCTGTTTCTCCATTATTCGTCTTTGTAAATAGCTCTTGCTAAGTTTTCTCGAGGCTTTCTTTTGCTTTAATCCGAAATAATCTCACAAACATTTTCAAAATCGCGCGCTATGTCGAACAAAACAAAGAAAACAAGTTTCCCGTGACGTCATCCATGTACTCCAATAGATCATAGGCAAGGCGCGCGCGCGTAGCATTTACGTCATTGTATAATGTGCATTCCTATCGTTACCTTTAGTCGTCGTACGACTGAGCATTTAAGGTATCGCTAAAATGTAAATCATTTATTAACAGAATTACGCGGCCCAGCTTTGTCTTTTGAGGTTACTTAAGTCTTACTAGGTTATTGTCGTCGGTCAGATGAACCATCCCTATGCATGACATTTTTTTCAGTTCTGTCAAAATGACGACGAGTTACATCATTAGTATCGAATTGCTTTTTATCCTGAGTCAAATATTCACTGTAACTCTCTCTCTCAACAATGCATCAATGGTGGGTCAGAGGAATCCATCTTGGGTTGGAAGCTGCAAAACCACGCCTACAAGGCACTAAAGGCAAACTTTGGATATGAGTGCGTACTTATTTGTCGCCAGGACAGCAGGTGCCAAAGTTTCAATTGGGTGATCTCTCTTAACATGTGTGAGTTCAGCGACAGAACCAAAGAAGCCAGACCTGAGGATTTTGTTTCCGATCCAGACAGATATTACTACAGGCGAGACATGAATCGAGGTGAAGTTTATGTTAGTTAAGATCTCTCAGTATTGAATCAAAGAAGTTTTTAAGGTGCCCCAGAGCACTTTTCGTGGCGTCATTAACACGGAAGACATCTAAATCTCAGTCATCATTTTAAGGAAATATTTACGTTAATTTGTTAGAAAAATTGACAACTTAACTGATCAATAACACATGACAAAAAGGCTGTTCGTTTTAAGAAAGAGGTACTATGTATGTGCGAAACTTTCATGTCCAGCCATAAAACAACTTGAAAATGACAACATTTTGCGCGATTGGGACCTTGTAATGAAAATTAATTATCGGCATCCTTATTATTGGGTGTTTCTTCAGTGTTGCCGAAACCATTGTTGGTTCGCTTCTGTGGGTAGTGTCTAATCATTCTCTGGAATAGCATTGCGTCATTTAGTGATTGCACCAATCCGCAACACCAAGAAACCACCTTATTTGGCAGGTTATTCTAAAAGAAAAAAATTGTGTTTACTTTTAGTCATGCCGGGAAAAGCATTATTAAAACGTCTCCTCATTGTTTTGTAGTTTTCTATTTTGTTAAAAATCGGTGCCGCTGCTGCTGTCTGAGTACCATGCTTAAGCTTTGGTTAATTGGGTTTATAGTCAAGTGGTCACACGAGAAGATTAATTATTTGTCATGCACTACAGTCAAAAAAGTTCAAGATTGCCTCCCCACAGAATGCCGGGAAGCCGAATGGCTATGTTTTGTCGAGATCATACATGAAGAAAACTATAATAAAATACGACATCTTACAGTTATCAATAGACGCACAGTGCATTGGCTAGTTTATCTCAGACTCTTTAGGACTTTTCAATCTAACGACAGAATTCAAAATAGCCTGCAGCTGATAATAAGAATTGCTTGGCAATGAATTTAAAATTGGCCATTTTACGGTAGGAGCCCTTACAATCCACACAAGCAGCCGCTATTTGCAAAGAGAATAGAAATAACAATTTCAAATTTGCACTTTAATTTGGCAAAAATAAAGCACTTTTAAGGACGGTGCCCACTATTGTTACTGCGCACATTTTCTGTGCATGCCACGGTAGTCGCACGCGACGCGAAAGAAATGCGCAGGACACGCGGACTGGCTTTGTCTCCTGTAAGTCTGGGTGGTTCTAGTTATTTCTTGTGGAGAAGATGCGTCGTTTTTCAGCAGATAAAAAATAATGTCTATTTTCCTTGTCAGTTCTTTGAAAACCGAAGAAGTATGCCCATGTTGCTATTTCTGCCGTATGATCGATCTGACCGAACATTTTATAGTCAAACAAAAGTCAGTTCTAAAACATCAAAAGCTTTTGCTTCAAGATGTTACGCTTGGAGCTTGGGTACTAAAAAATCCCTTGATAGGCAAGGATCAATAAATCAGAAGGAAAATAGTCCTAACTCCTCCGCTTAATCGAGAAACTGCAAGCTTACCTTTCACTCGCGTCCTTCGCGTTTTATCGGCTAATCGGCTATAAACACTTTCCCGAATATTTCTTTAATTTTGAAAGATTTTATGTAATTATTCACCAGAAGATAAATTTAAAGCGTTCCAGTACATCCACATGTCCCTTTTATTGAGAGTCCGAGGCTTTTATTTGTTGAACAAACAAGAGAAAAACTATCACAAGATTGCTTGGATTGCTGAGATTGCAGCTTCACAAATAGTTGCGGACCGCAAAAGAAACGCTTTCATCGTGAAAAAAATCGTAAAAAATTGTTATGCTTTAATACAATTATCATTGTAATTTAAGTATTTTGGCATTACTAAGCATCGAAATTACTGACTCTTTGGGCAGCTTGTCGTGTAGATAGTATTTCTTAATGTTCAGTTTCACGCCACACATAATCTGGACATTTAGACAAACTAAAGATGGAAGGTAAAATATAGTATTTCCGTTCTAAGACTTTCTTAGGTTTAACAGACAATGCTAAGTCGAAAATTAACATTTAGGAACGAAAAATAGTGAATGATCATGACACAGAACGATACAGTAAGATAATCAAAAATGAAATATACAAAATGATCATTATGGCCCAGTTTATATATGAGGGTATATAAACGCATTCGGTACAACTACTTTCGCAGTATTCAGTTTTTAGAGAGCTCATGTATGGAACGTGAGTGAACGAAAATCATCTATGTCATATGACACTTGTGGCAAAGCCCGAAAGAGATAACGCAAAGCACAGATATAAGCTCATTGAATGTATGCAAGTTAAATAACATATTCGATCGAGGTACCCGGTAAAATAATAAAAAACGATAGAAGGTTTACAATCCATGCAATTTATTACATCTACAGTTCAAAAAATCTTGAGGACATGTACAGGTAAGCAAACGATTGAAGGATTACCTATGTCTAAGAGTCCCTGTCGACTATTTTCCACTACATTACAGTAGTTTCAAGTGTTTACCGAGCACCTGCCTTGGATCTTGAGCTCGCCATACTACTCTATGTGCGCTGGAAGTAATCTTTAATACCTTGGAGATTGCTCTTTTCCGAAAAGTTCTGTTAAGTTTTTGAGACGGGGAAGCTCCAGTTGAATAAAATATTATATTTTTTTTCCTTACAGTCCACGAAATGTTCTGTTTCACTTTCTGTTTTTGCTCTCCTTGGTGGGTTGTTGTTCTCTCTGGCTGTTAGCCATTGTGGATATCCCAGAGTACTCTGCGTTGAGTGAAGCAATAGTGAAACTGACCGGGGAGGGGATGGGAAAAATTGTAAAAAAAAAACCAAAGCAATTAAGTTAAGGTCGAAACCAACCAATTTAACTTCTAAAAACGCGTGGTAACCCCACTTTTTATCTTACCAAATGAAAGTAATAAGCCTACTCAGCAAACGATCAATTTTTGGTCCACGGAAAATGTCGTTTACACTATTCTTAAGGCAAACGTGTGGAGAGGGGTAACTGCTGATAACTTCCTAGTTTTGCTGATATTTCAAAAAAAGACGTATAAAGAGCAGTTGTTATGTTATCATTTGTTGCTTATTTTGAAACCTTGTTACAATTATCATTGCATTTGTGCCAGTTCACGTGTACACTCTGAAATTTGGGGAAAAAATAACTTTTTATCATTTTTCTAAAAAATGCTATTCAGTGTGTTTCTCCATATTGAAGTGTAGTTATCTCTGAAAAAATGCGTGGTTACCCCCAGTTTTCTTTTTGGATTTCAATAGCCCCTGACATGATCTACTTGTCTCACACAGTCATTGTCTGGGAAAAAATACTTCTCATTAATGGGCACCGTTAACACACAAAAATCTTGCGAGATTTTAATGATACTCTTTTCTTTCAGTCTTTCTTATGACGAGGCACTTAATGAAGCTGGTATTCCAACCATTTTTTCATGTTGCGAGGACATATGTGACTTGGTTTTTAACGCTGCCCTCGGCAACAAGTATAAACATAACAAGTTATTAACTGAAGCCAATATTAGGCTCCATATTCTCTGAGAAATCAGTGGCACTTTGCACTTCCAAAGTGGAAGACGGACCGTTTTAAGAATTACACTTTTGTTTTGTCATCGTGCCTAAAGTAGGTCAAATGATTCGGTTTTAATGCTTTTATACATTATATGAAGGAACTTTTAATATTGATATATTGTAAATTAATATTAATATTTTCAGCTTAGTTTTATTTGTAAGTACGCAATTCAGCCTCTGGCTGCCCATGTATTTATTTTAATAAACTATCTATCTATCTATTTGCATTTTTCCCGTTTTTTGCATTACATTTTCTCTTTTAATGCATTCCTCTCAGCCAATCAGATTTAAGAGCTTTTCCGCGTATACTAATAAATTTAAAAAATGGCGTCCACATCTTCAATGCATGTAAACCGCAAAACAAATAAATAAAGAATTACCTAATTTGTATAATGCTTTTATTACATAACTGCTATGATATTAAAAAAGGCGAGACAAATCCAAAACAAAACAGGGGGTTTAATTTTTATTGCTTCAGTTTTAAATTAGACACTCCTCTCCGGCTGTGCAGTAATTATTTTCACATCGTTGAAATGAAACCGCCAATTTGTCAACGAGAATTCAACAGAAATGTAACACCTATTGTTTGCTCAATATATCTTGTTGTAGAGATTCTGTTTACCTTGTGAAACATTTTTCGACAAGCAAACAAACCGACAAAATATTGATACTTACGTCAATAACTAGACGAGGAAAAAAAGCTATATTTTGGGGGTTAATTAATTATTTAGCCATCTTAGTTTTTAGTATTTGATGAGTCAATTGTCTTTAAGTGGCCTGCGTTGCAGTCATGGATAGGATACAAAACAATTGGCAAAGTTTCCTTTCCAAAATGAAGTGTTTTTTTTAGCTGTACTTAGAGATTTAGATGCTGTAACTAACAAGTAATTATTGATAATACAGAAGCGCATATCCCCAATATTTTGTCATTATCCTACACATTTTCGTACAATTTTGTATTAACTTATTTTTCCTTTCCTACTTTTAGGTAATCAAAATGGAAATTAGAAATTTTGCCTTGCTGATAATTGTGTCGTTCCTGCAGAAAGTATATACCCAAAATAAGATGTTTACTTGCGGTAAGACGGAGTGAAAATTTTTTAAATAAAACTCTTATTAGCTTCTTTATACTATCTCGAGACAAAGTTGAAAAACAAAAACTGGACAAATGCATTACTTATTAAAAACTTAAGTAATTCAAGTTATTCTCACTTTGTCTTTTGCAGGTGTTATTAGCGAGGGATCCCTTGATTTTAACGCGCTAGATATGGTCATAAATAATGCTTCCACTACGAATAATTTCTCAATATTCTTGAAAACTTTCAACCTACCAGAGACGATTGATCTTTTCAGTCAAGGTAAGGCGTGGTTTTGAGGAACTGTTATTAACACAACCCGACCACGTCTATCTTTAGTCCTTTCATGCGATTCTATAGCTTCATTGCATTTTGTATTTTTAACGATTTCGATCTGCATGGCCAACCAAAGATTTCGAGACCTGTCCAGTTGGAAAACGCTACCAACTTTTAGTGCTTTCATGCGATTCTATGGTTTCATTGCATTTTGCGTTTTTAACGATTTTGATCTGCATGTCCAACCAAAGATTCTGAGACCTGTCCAGTTGGCAAATGCTACCAATGAAAAAGTTTTTTTATCTCATGATCAGTTGTAAACTGGGAGAACCCGAATTCTCAGTGGTTCATTGATGATCTGTCTGCAGTCTACCATTCCTTTTTTCATTTTCTTTTAATGCTATTTTAATGCTATAATTGTGTGCATTTGGAAACGTTCGTAAAACTCGTTGTATAATGTTGTCGTTGTATGCGAGGGTCGATGAAGGGACTTCGGTCCAAAGTGGATGTTACCAGTTCCGTTAACATATTTGTATATTTAAAACAAATGAGCTTTAAAAGAGTTGTTATTTTTAATGCTAGTGACCTGAATGTTCCTCTCAATCTATGTTATTTTCAGCTTCACTGCTCATTCAGCAAAACGTTATAGCACTCATCGACGAAGGAGGTCACACAAAAACTTCATCATGTGCACTATCTACATTAACAAAAATCCCCCTTATCCGTCTCAATGGACACAGTACTCAATTCAGTCAGTGTGAAAAACTGGTTCAAATGTCACCTGGGTATAAAGATTATGCGCATGCTTCTCTGGCAATCCTCGAGACATTCAGATGGGAAAACGTTGCCTTGGTTTTCGATGGTACGTTAAATTATTATTATTATTATTATTCGTTAATGAAGGATTTTGACAGCATGTAGAAAGGGGCAGGAAGAGGAGCGATGCTTCATTCTAAAATTGCATGAGATTCTATTTAAAGAGATCGAGAATAATTTTCAATTAATATTTTCTCTCTTTGTCTATTTGAATTATCTTGGTTTGTTTTGTTTCGTATTTGCTCCTTGATTTTTTAATTAGGGGACAGTATATACCTCTGGTGTTGAACCGTACACAAAAAGCTTTCAACTCCTCCTCTTTTGTTAGTTTTCCGAAGATTATATCTGATAAGGATTGAATGTCAAAAGTGGGTGAAAAAACACTAAGGGATAAAATGTATACCCTCTGAGTAGCTATGTGACTTCTGATTGACAGACATCTTTTTCTTGCTTGATAACTGGAATGTGAAAATTTAAGAACTTTATTAAAAAACATGGCAAAAATTCAACTGATGTCGAACAGTCGAATACTATTTGTTACAGTGTAATAAAGTCAATCAATCAATCAATCCGTCATTCCATTAAGCGAAACTCAGACCCCTTTTTTAATCGTTTTAGAAAATCGCCTACAAGAAGCTGGATATTTCCACATGCTATCGCAGAGATCAAATATTAACGCAACTTTAGTCAAGATTTCTAAGGAAATGTTAAACGAGGACTCGACAGTTCCCATATGGAGAGCAATCGAAGAAATAACAAGGGTTAAAGCTGAGGCCATTCTCCTTTATACCAGTGAAAGAAGGATGGCGTTAATGTTGCAACAGGTTATTCAGCCTTTGGATTTAATGTCTTTCTATTGTAATATTCAGAAAGTATATTTCATTGGTGTTTATTTATCTAATATCCGTTCATATTTATTCTTGTCAGGCTCCTTGTAGAGACAAATTCTACAAATGGATACTTCAAGGACAGGTTTGAAAACCAGTGTTGTGTTATTAATCAATCCGTCTTTGTGATGATAAAGTATTTTACTCTTATTACCGTTATTACTTTTTCGCATTGCAGGTTCCGTTAAACTTGAGCAGTCATCCAAATAATGTGGTTCTAGCAATGAAACTCCGGTGTCTCAAAAATTTATCTTCTAGAGCCGAAAAAGGAACGGTAAGATTTAAGGATGTAGCAGGCCATACAATTCAACTTTTCGGCGTCTTTAATAGGTTGTGTTTTTCAGACCGAAAGCTTTAGAAGATTGTAAAGACTGCAGATGAGCAGTCTACATTTGTGGCATCAACACATTTTTGCAGTTCCATAATATTAGTTGGAAAATTGCCTATTTTAAGCGTATGCAGAACAAAATGAATACATTAAAACACATATAATAAGATCTCTCGTCTTAAACAGGATAGCGAAAGGAGCAATTTTTGTTTTCAACAGGGTCAGGTTTTGAAGGCTTCGGCGGTACACCTCTACCCCGACTTCCCAAGAGTGCCCTCCTCCCCTACCAACTTCCCTGCTCAGGAGCGCATACGGACCACTGAAATTCACTAATACAGCAGAACCCTCCGCAGTAAGGGCTTGGAGAAAAAAGCTTTTCAGAACTTCCTGATTGGGGTGATTGTTTTGTCCTTGATAAGATAATAGGCTGAGACGATTCCCTTTTAAGGTTTTGCACAGAAGAATCACGACAACTCAAGTAGTTTAAGGCCTGGGTCTAAGGGATTTACCTGTGGAAAATGAATTATTTTCTATAACTTCAGCATAGATGCTGGCGCTGACTTGAAATTTGGCACACATAAAGAACTCATTGGGAATGTCCTTAACATTTTAAAGTATAAATATTGTGTTAAAATATGTCACGCGATACGTCAAGTGACCCATTTGCTAAAAAGTGTAAATTATTGACTAATTGGTGGCCAGTTTAAGAAACGAAATCGAGCAATAACATTTTTCTAATTCATATTTAATATTTCTAACATTTCACCTTTGGAGTGACCGTCCATTGCACTTCAATGAAAAATTATGAGGGAAAACATCCTTTTAAATGCCCAAATTTAATCCTGAATTATTCAAAACTTTAATTTTAAACTTCGCGTACATTTATTCCAAACGTACGTAGAAAGATAGATATGTTTATCCTTTTTCAGAAATGTCAATTTGTTTATCCAAACAAAGTAAATTCGCCACCAATTCGCCAATTTCCTTCAGTTTCAATTTCTGGTCACATGACATGTCACGTGACCATAATTAAACGTTAAGGCACTATTATCAATTATAGTTTTTACATTTAAGATATAATTTTAATGTTTTCTTTTTTCGTTATTTAAGTGTCTGTTGTAGTTTTTTGGGTGGACTAGCTGGAATGGTTCGTATGTTCCCTTCTAGTCCTTCCCCACTACAATAATTTTTTTTTTCTTCGTAGTATGTAGTTAATTTTTTTCTTATGTAATTTTAGCTAAGTTTTTTCTTTTTGCAGTGAAAATGGAATAAATAATAATAATAAAAAGAAAACCTCAAGATTTACTTTGGGGAAAAAATGCATTTTGTTCTAAGTCCCCTAGCAAGAGATATTGCCAATCATTCATATTCTCAAAACACGCCTTTGACCCAGGCCTTAAACCCCCTGAGAAAAAAAGAACTACTGAAATATAAATAAAAAAGTGTCCTTTTTGCCTTAATCCTGATTCAATTGAACACATCTTTATACATTGTCAAGATTCAAAGGAATTCCTTTCCAATACGAATATCATAAGGAGAACGTACAACTTTCAAACAAGCTAAATTTATTTATAACACATTCGCCAAGACTCCTCCCCATTGCAAATGTCAAATTCAACCCAAAGCAAGCTCAGTCTATTCGCTTTATTGCAAAAGAACCACCTCAATGTGCACTTGCAAGAACATCGCAACAAAACCTAATTTTGATGAATTTTTACGTATCTTTTTAAAATTATCGCATTGAAAATTGTGGCAAACAATTTTAAATAAGTTTGGCAAGTGACAGGCTTTTATCTTCCTATACTTTTTATTTCTACCGTTATTTTTTTATTTGTTTACTTGCATTTTTGTGTTGAAGCTGTAATTAAGTTTTGTTACTAACTGACCTGTTTATTTATTTTTTTTCTAGTGCTGTGTATTAATGTTGTTAATTTGTCGTCAATAAAAATATTTAAAAAATACAGCAGACCGCGGTTCTTATAAGTTCAATTTTGAGTTCACCTTTGTGTTGGGACTCTTTCCATAGGAACAAGCTTCACTAGCTTACGATGCCGTCCAAGTTATAAATCAGGCTTTAAACAGAGAACCTTGCTCATCGATGAATGGAACCACAATTACTTCAAATGAAAGAAATACCATGCTAACCTGTATCATTAAGGTGAACTAGAAATACGCTTACGTAAAATTCTTGCCAAGCTGAATGGGTCACCAGTGAAAATAAAGGAAAACAAGCCAAAGGGAAAAAATACGATTAAAAAAAACAACAACAAAACAAAACAAAACAAAAACAAACTCAAAACAAAAGAAAATGTACAAAGAAACCGAAGTTGCCACGCCGAGATTTGAACTTACACCAATCATTACATTACAATCAAGGTGGTCCACTTTGATCTGCCCGGTCATTTGTGTCGGTTGGACCGAAATGTCCCTTTCCATTTGACAAAATTGTTGTTCCCAGTACTGCGCCTTTGTATCCTCCTTGCAAGAACAATAAGCAGACGCGCAGTGGATTGGCTCGAGTCTGTGCAAACGAAATGTATCGTTCCATTGGGAAGGTGTCAGTAAAACGCGGGGTCGGGGTCTATCTTTTTTTTTTTTTTTTTCAAGAATGCTGACTTAGGGTTAGGGCTAGGGCTAGTGTCAATCCTAACCCTAACCTAACTCCATCCCTAACCCTATCCCTAACCCTAAAACGGCTTTCTTTAAAAAAGGATTGACCTGGACCCCGATCCCGCCTTTTTACTGACACCCCATTGGGCACATAGAATTTCCGATATTTTAACGGGAATTTTAGTTGAATGGCACTGTTGTGTTTAGAGCTTGCTGTTATTTGCCTCGGAAATACGTACGTCATGATCAACATGAAAGTGCATCATCGAAGTCGATGCCAACCGGTTCTAGCCAGTTGTGTTGCCTGGAAACCTAAAATGCACCATGACGTCAAGGAAGATATATGCATACTCAACCCGTGATTCTGTCTTGCTTAGAGATCACGCTCGTTTCACGCGTGATGCCAATGTCAGAGATTAACTTACAAAAGTAAGTTTGCCGTAGAGTGATAAAAGACTATTGATGAAAGTGTTGTAACTGCATGGAAACTGTACTTTCGATGGAATGAACCTTTGCGCATTATTGAAATTACCTATGTCACTCAAATGTCAGTAACAGTGCATTTTATGATTTTGTTACAATCAACAGGCCAGTGTTGATGGTGTAACAGGAAATGTCCAATTTGACGAAGATGGAATGCGAAACGGGATTGAGTTTGATATCTATAACTTAAGGAACAACTCCTTCCAAGTTGTAAGTAATGATTGAGAAGATTTTGGGTATTTAGATTTAAGTTTTCCCAAGGGTAATACCGTATTCCCGTTATTTTCTTAAGTTTTGTACAATGCTTGAATTTGTGATTTTCATTCTTTCATTCTAGTTATGTAGAAATGCGTTTTAAGCGTCATGGCCGAATCATCAAGGGTAAAAATAAACAGAGCTCTTGGGATCGATTGTGCCGTTATGACGTCAAGAATGACGTTATGAAGGTGTTTAATTAACGTGTCGTGCTATTTTAATTCTGTACAGATCCCTTTTTGTTTTTTCAGGTAGGTTCATGGAACTCGACGAAGCATTTCACCATGTTTAAGAATTTGTCGTGCAACATGGGAAATCGATTTCAAAGAGGGGCCCTAGAAGGAAAAAAACTAAAAGTTGTTGTCAAGGAGGTATTGAAAGCACAATTTATAGCTCCTTAATATATGTATATTTTTTGAAAGATATGACTTTTTATACATATTTTATCTTTTTTATTTTCAATCAATAAAGGATGACCCATTTGTTATTAAAGAGAAGAGCAATGACGGAAGTATTTCATTCAAGGGATATTGTATTGATCTGTTGGAGGAATTGGCGAGAAATCTTCATTTTACCTATGACATCTACACCACCCCAGACGGGAACTATGGCGCCGAAACCAAAAACGGGACTTGGAATGGCATGATTGGAGAGCTGATAACTCGGGTTGGTATCAAACAATCAATTCACTTTCTTCCTGGGCGAAAGAATCAAGGACAAACACAAAAAATAACTAAAACTGTAACTAAAAAAAGTTGTTTTCTTTTCTTGAAAGCGTGCTGATATGGCTGTTACATCCTTAACCATAACCGAAAGTAGAGAGAATGTAGTGGACTTCGCCGTTCCATACATGTACTACACTAAAGAAATGCTACTGAAGAAGAAAGCATCGGCAAGAGTTGATCTCCTACAATTTGCTGACCCGTTCCATGAAAATGTTTGGTACACTTTACTTGCCTGTATCGTCATCATATCTGGGGCTGTGTTTGTCTTGAATTATTTCAGTCCTTATGGCTACAAAGATGAGAATGGCCGAGGGACATCCTGGGAGTTCAGCTTTCCTAACTGTGTCTGGTTTTCATTGAGTTGTATGTTGCAGCAAGGAGAAGACAAGACACCAAAGAGTTTGTCAGGTGGTGGTCCTAAGTTACCATTTCATGAAGTTTTAAGTTCCCCTTCATGCAAGTTATCCCAAAAGATATATTCATACGCCCGTCACTTCATCCAATAAAAAGAAAATGTAAAGAAGTTCTGGTCGATAGTACTACTAAAGATAGAATAGTTCGTCTCTGTTCTAGTAAGCGTCCAATGCTTTAAGGCTTTGATCCTGTTGGACCGACATGCAAGTTCACACCGTGAGAGGGGTAGATGCAATCCTCCTTTTTATTGTTATTTTTACTATTTTTTCGGTGTTATATAATAGCTGCCTCTTTGACCCTACATCAGGTAAATGGCTTTTGCCAATGGATAACAGTTTTTTTGTGGGGTCAAGGGTGAAACATGCCAGCGAAACATTTCCATGGACACGCCAAAACAAACAAAACGGAAATCCATGACAGTTTCGAAGGAACTTTCCATGGCCACAGACCAAAAAGCGATTCAATCAGTCAGGAGTCCGACAGCACAACGTAATTAAGCACTAAAAATCACGTGCTTTTTGTGCTCTATCTTTAGATAGTGTCAAATCCTACCCATATATACAGGGTGTCTCAAAAGTTCGTTCCTCTACTTCATAAGTCTGTATTTCAGTACGATTGGACTTGGTAAGCTAATCATTTCAACAAAAGTTGTGTCTTTCAATATAATTCACTATTTTCATACTTGTTGTGCCATCTTTTGACTCGAATATTCGATCTGTGTGCTTCCGTGCCAAAGGTGCGCGTGCGCGAGTATATGTTCCAACCACATATTTTTGTATTTCAAGCCCGAATTGCTCGAACTCCTTTTTTAGTGAATATCACGAAAGATAAACCCCCTTAACACAAAAACGTTCAGCTGCGTGAGAGCATAAGCCTGTACACTTCGATTTACTGGCTTATCTGTTGTAGAAATTGGTAAACACTGGAAAAATCCGAATGTTGGGTGGTAAAATGATCATGGAGAAATGAAGGTTTTGAAGGCAAGAAACTAAGGGAAAGACCAAAAGCCCTGAATAAAGTAGCTAAAATAGTTTTAATGAAGGCTAGATACAAAATAAGAGACTCGACAAGGAAGCTCAGTCCCACATAGTCAGCAAGGTAAATAACAGGGTCATGGAAATCTGTTTAAAATTAGAGGCCCCTGTTTAAAATTAGAGGCCCCTGAGATGGCAAAAAAATCTCTGCTTAGTCTGCCAATTAACGCCCAGCTCGTTTCAAATTTGTAAAGAAGTACTATAGCCTTACTGTGGAAGGGGGCCAGGATTATTATCTTTTTTGGACGAATGCCCAAATTTTTTTTTTCAGCTACCTAAACTAAACAAATGTTGTTTGCGGGTTGAACTGGATCCTGCGCACCAGGTGATAAAAAAAAAACTCAACATGGATCATTTGTGGATCTACACGCTGTATCCCACTTCATGCCGCAAAGGCTACAGAATGCGATAAAAAAAAAAAAAAAATAGTGCATGTCGGTTACTGAAATTCTGAATACATGTACTTGATATAGAAATAAACATCTTCTAGAAATTTCATGCAAAAATAAAGTTTTGATCAAAAGTTAAAGTGTATGAAATTAGAGGAACGAACTTTTGGGACACCCTGTAGACACAATAAGAGTTCAGCAACATTGCATGAGTTCGATATAGCTGCAAATTTTGTTTCTACCATTAATAAATTCAAAAGCACTTTAATTTGCGATGCACAGAAGCTAGTTCTTTCCAGCAGAGGTCAAGGTTTCTTATATCTTAAGAGAAGAATAATTATATTTTTAAGAACTCTTAACTGCTCTTTAAAGTCGCAAGAGCCAAGTTTTTTGGACGCATAACCTGACTGGCGAGCGGGACATGCGGTGTGTATGAGACTGACTGCATGGTCTTCTTTGTTCTGTTAAAATGAAGAAAAAAAGTGTTTAAAAGGGGGAGCATCCATCCCCTACTTCCCTCCCCCTTCCTATGATAAAGCGCTACTTTAGCTATCTTATTCAAATCACATATTTGAGAGCCACGAAAAAACAAACAAATAAACAAAAAAACAACAACAAAAAGAAGCAAATTTGAGATATACTGTATGGTTAAATTATTAAGTTTTCAGAACGTTTTAATGCATGATTTTACTATTCAGGTCGTGTCCTCACTGCCTGTTATTGGTTCTGCATCCTTGTTTTTGTTTCATCCTACACCGCCAACCTTGCAGCATTTTTCACGGTGAAGAATAAAAGGTATCCAATCAATAACCTCAATGACATCTTAACGTCGTCTTATAAGGTAGTAATAATATCCTCAGGAAGTACTTACGAGTTTTTCAAGACAAGTCAGATAGAAAAACACAGACAAATTTGGCGCAGGGTTCATGAGCATGGCACAGTTGCTCAAAACATCACGCAAGGCATCCAGTGGGTGACAGAAAGAGAAGAAATGGTTCTAATATCTGATGGCCCGATCCTACGACACGTTGCCAACAAACAACCCTGCGAATTGACTACAGGTAACTACAGAATATAAGCTCTGAATTCAAGCGACAACACCTTGGGTGATGCCTGGTTTCTTAAGGCCGCACGTTTTCATTCATAGTTCCGCGTACTTATTTGAAGTTTCATTTCTCTACTCAAGACCCCTCTTTTGCTCGTGTCTCCTTTCAATTTCCCATTGCCGAGGTGACTCTATAAGACAGATACTTAATACTAATAAAAATTAATAACAGTAATTTTATTACTTATAAAGAGCAAATCCGCATAATCTAATGCGCGCGTTTATACCGAGATTTATTATCCTGGATGCCACAGACGTTTTTTGCGCGTTTCCGGTTTCTGCTAAGTCTCTCGTTAGCCGCTCGATCGTGGCTTCAGCCTTCGGCCGACACCGAAGATTCCGCGGCACGCGAGAAAAACCTCCGGTACCCAGGGCAGAGATACATGAAATATGAACTAAAATAAATACATTATTATTTACAATATATATAATAAATTCAAAAATTCAAAAAAAGAGAAACAAGTAATCTAATTTTATAAATGAGGAAAGAAATATTAAAATGATCTCAAAGTATTAAAAAAATTCTAAAAACTACCTAAGACTCAAGCTTATATTCAGACAAGAAAGTCTTTACCAAGGTTTTAAAATAGTTGAAATTCAACTCATGTCGAATTTGGCGCCATCACTAAAAACGACCTGTCACCTAGTGTTTTCGATGTCTTAGCATGAGATGTCTCAAGAAGCAGATGATCATTTCGTCGAAGAGAATAAGCTTTGGGGCGCTAAATAGTTAGCAGACTACAAAGATAAGTAGCGGTTAGGCCATAAAGGTCAGCACAATTATTTATTATTATATAATAGTGAATGCGCTCCTTCTCCGGCAACCGATGAATGCAGTTTTTAAAACAATGGAGTATTATAGCTAAATCGTGACGTACCTCTAACTATTGTGGCCAGCGGCCGCATTCTGAACGCGCTGTAATTACTTAGAGACTTAGCAGGGTGACCATGGAGAAGGCTGTTATCAGTAATCTTTTCTATCCATAATAAAAGCATGAATTCAAGTTGTTGTTGTGTTCTTTATTATTATGTACATACTTTCTTTCTAATACGAGGCCACCTTTTGTCAATTTTAGTGCCTGGATTGAGTACAACTAGTGCGTTTTCCTTTGCCTTCCAAGAAAAAGATCAAGTGGTTACGGATGTGACACTAGCTATTTTAAAACTGCACGAAAACGATTTCCTGGTCAAATTGAAAAGAAAGTGGTGGGACAATGCCAACGAATGTCGTCAAGAAAAGGAAATAAGTATGAAAGCTCTTTGTCTGGCCTTAATGCCCCATGTATTCATTGCCATTAATAATAGTAATAATAATAATAATAATAATAATAATAAAACTAATGTCCGTACAGTCTGTTTAGACGCATCCAAGACGTTTTGTGGTTATGCTACACGAGACGATTCGTCGCAACGACGATTTACAACTGTAGCTATTGTTTTAGAGTCTGAAAACAAGAGCTACACTTGTAAATTACACTTATAAAAGTTTTATTAAATTAACCCCAGAAACGACAAAATTTATGTTATACTGATGAAAGTGATGGACTTGAGTTTACCCTATTTTGCCGTTTCAGCCTTGTCCCAGAAACGTATCGATCTGAAGAGCATGTTGGGTGTGTACGTCGTAATGGCTGTTGGCGTAGGTCTTGCATTCATGGCGTTAATTGCCGAAATCTTCTGGAAGAAGAGAGCGGCGAGATTGAAGATGATTGAATTTAAAAGGTTTGTCAGTTAAGAATATAATATATATTTTTTATGATGATGATGATGACGATGCTAATTTTTTTTTTTTTTTTTTTTTTTTTTTTTTTTTCATTCTCTTTGGTTCAAGCCGACCTTTTCACCATTGAATTCCCAAAATTTTGTGATTTAGACCTTATTGTCAAAACTATATATTCTACTGGGAGGGTCTCATAGTATGGGTATGGGAGCTAAAAAATTGGCTCTTTTACGTACTGTTATCGATTAATTTTTTTTTTTCACTCTGACTACTAGATGAGGGATTCTCCCCTACCCCTCAAACCTCTCTCTCTTTTAAATTTTTTCAGTTGTGTTTTACATGTTTTCTTTAATAATCTCTCCTTTCTTTAGGCCGTCGATCCGTTCAGTTCAAGTGCCTTCTGGGAAATGAAGCTATAGCTGTTACCAACTGGTTGATTTATCACTACTCTAAGCAAAGCTAAAAATTCTCGCTCAGAGTATTTCCTGTAGCATTAAGAATTCTGTTTCCTTCAGCAAATATGCCTAAATCGAGACTAAAGCATTTCATGGATAACCATAATAGATTCTGATTTTTTTTTCGCTCCATTCCAGGGTCCCTGCAAAGAGGAGTCTTGCTTCCATCGTTCTTCCTTTCGGCGCGGCAGAACACAACGTATATGAACTGGGCACGAGTCTCAGATTTTTCCTGCCTGATACAATAAAAGGTTCCATAAGCAAACCTTCGTCTTTTAATGTCATCGCTAGAAGAGAGTAATCCATTGGCACACAATGAAAAATGGTTTAATTATCCGTTTAACTTACAAGTGAGAAAATTTAAATAAGTGCTTTTTTACAACGTATATTGCTTTGGTCGTTTTTGGATAATTACATTCAAATCAATGGAAAGTTTACAAGCAGCTCCAGTTGTTAACTAAAAAAGTCTGAAACTGAGAGTTTACACATGATTTCGACACAAAATCAGTCTCCCGGCCGGGAGCCCTGGATCAGTCTTACACCACGGCTAATCACTTCGCTTGAACTCTGAACCTCTCTTGGGGTATGTCCGACAAATTCACGTCGCGACTATCGCATTTTCATTCCGATCAAGTTTGACAACGTTCGACACTGATTCGAGGATGGCAAAGGTATGTGCCAAAAAGTGTGCTGTACTTCCACCATGTGAATGGGACTACCACGGTTAACGGGCCAAAAAATAATAAATCTGTATAGATTACGTAAGCCTTTAAGTTATCAGCGTTGAGGTTTACTGGTTGTGTCTTCAAAATAAAAACTCATATTTTAACAGTGTAGGACAAAAATAAATATATTTTGGGGGATAACAGGAACCTTAACGGAGGGATGGAGTTTTCTGTAGAAACTAGACTATAGGGGTCGTCCTGCACCTGTCCAAACTCTTAATCGTATACGCGCCGCACATCTCCTATCGCTTGCAATTGGGTCGCATTGAATGCTGTGTTGTGATTGGTTCGGTACGGTCTGGTACGGTAACAGTCTCATCGAGGCAAAGATAGCCAATCAGAGAGCCGCTTTGGAATGGTGCTGGTCAACTGAACTATACAGGCAAAAGAAAACTTACTTACAGATCGGAACAACGTAGTATTAGGTAGCTGCCCGTAACGGGCTATCCACCCACATCTCATACATTTTTCCTCTCATGTTTTGCCAACCGTTAACTATTTCAACCCGCATATCTTTTCTTCATCGCAAACATCTTTTTTCCCTCGTTAATTTGTGAACCCCTTCCTGAAATCCTAAAGTCGTGAAATGAAGTATAGAACGTTGAAAAAAGGGGCCAGTGCTTGCCTATAATTATAAGTTGATTTATCATGTACAGTATATATTAATATTGTTAGAACTGATTGCCGTACATTGCGCAAAGACAAGTGACTTAATATTTAAGGATCATTCCCGTTTGCTTCTTTTTCTTTCTCTTCATTGGCTGGAGAGGGGCTGACTTGAATAGCACGGTTCGGGAGCACTAAAGGTCTGCCAATGTAGAAAAAAAAATACAATATTAAGAGTATGAAGACCTAGAAACGTTACTAACCGAGGAATAATGCAAATGCGGTTTAGAATACAATAAATCACTGCTACACTACTGGATAGTGTATAACGCTTATATCTGGTCTTAAAATTGCTATTTTTAGCTAGTTCATGCTGTTCTTCTCATTTGCTTTTCAATTCCTAGCTATCCGATGTGCTGTTTTGGTGTGTTCGAGGGACTGGGTTCAGGTGTTACCACGAGTTGCAGCATGGAACTACTTTAAAGAGGTTATCACTTCTTTTTAATGGGCTGCTACAAGGGGAGTAGAAACTGGGTCCAAATTTGTCCCAGAAAACAGACTCATAGTGCAAAGAGAGAAAAATACATTTAAAAAGAAAAAAATAACGATAAAACAATGTATCATGACGTTTTCGAAAGTTTCCATGACTTCATGTCTTCGTTAGCAAACGTGAAGAAATTTGATTAACATGATTCGTGGATATAAGTACAGAAAACGAAAGTGTGAAGAAGTACATATGTTGTGGTTTAATTTTTATTTCCCTTTGTTTTGGGGCCGTGGTAGTGTATGATATTAATGAGTTAAAAACAAAAGGAAATAAAAATTAAACCAAGGACAAAATTGAACCACAACACATATATAACAACAACGTCCATTCAGTAATTCCGATAATGTCTGAAGGTCACCTAGTAACCACATATGACGTGGAAACGCACGCCCGCCAATGACCGGCAACTTGGATCTACCATGATTATTATTGTTAAATAGGTTATTAGAATTAATCCACAACCTTATCACCAGTTTGTTCACAATTGACTCTGTTATCTTCTTCTTGTACCAATATCTCTCCACAAGTAGCGTTACGAACGCTATAAACATTCCCATGATTAGTACAAAATACACTCCAAGCATACTTTTCAAGCCAATTCTCTTTCTGGAAAGTGCTAAAGGGAAAGACAAAATACATGTCAAAAGAAGAGTATTGTCCCTTCGCTTAGTATATAGCTCAAAAAGGAACTCCCAAGGAATTCCTGTACATAAGTTGTTAATCTTGTGGTCCAGCACCTTTTCTAATTCTACGACCCAACGGCTCCAAGAAAATGATGCAGATTTTCAACACTTTAAACTTTCCGGTGGTGTACGTTGTGTGCGCGTGCAGTTTTATTATGTGCGCGTGCTTTAGTTATTTCTTTTATTATTTTATTTATTTATTTAACTTGTTACGTTTACTCTCCATAGTTGTTTTTCGTAACTCGATTATACCTAAACTGCAACTGAGCTCATTATCCTGGCCACTGGTTCCTCACTAAAGTGAAAATTTACAACTGTTATAGGATTAAAGTTAATGGAGCCAGACCCAGTTGAAGATTTGCACATATTTTAGGCATCCTACTGATGCATATAAACAGTTACGACATAGATATTCCCAGGAACATAAATTTACAGTCTGTCCCATTCGAATTGAAAAGAAACTCAAGCGTGCAATGAAACAATCCATTAAAAAATCCAACTTTGCGTTTAACCAAATTACGCTACATCGCCCTTGAAATAAATTACATGCAAGGTTTGCATTTAACACACGCAGACAACACCACTGAAAAAAAAATATTCAGTTGATTTAGTTGACTCCTTGCTTTCTGAAAAGCTCATAAAACTGAAATAAACGTTTTTATAGTTATTGATTTTTAATAGGACCTAAAATGTACGCACCCTTTATTTTATTTAATACACTGCGCAAGCGTATTGCATAGCGCGCAGTATCAGCTGAATTGTAATAGGCTTGAAGTCACGATGAAGCATTAAAACTTTCTAAAGTTGTGCCAATTTGTTTTCTGGCTTAAAAGATTAACCTCAGCAAAGTATTTTTTCAGTTTCCAACAACGTCATTATTGAAACCCACTGATTATCAATATCAGTCTCCGCTAACAAGTTTTGCTTTGACGTCATAGAATCATCGATCTAATTGCTTATCCTTTTTGATGTCATACACATTTCGTAAAAACTTAGTATCATACTTTGAAGATCGTTGTTATTATAACTCTCACAGTTGACATTCTATTTTATCAAGCATGGCAGACGTTTCTCCTAGGGAGTCAATCATGTCCTTGACGACAACATCTCCCGAAAAAAGGAAAAGGGCGAAAAAATTAGAACTAGAAACGGAAGCCCTTGAAGAAGAATCTTTAAGCTGCCTAAAATTACCTGAAACTGTAGAAGAAACCGAATATCATTGGGCTTTAGAATCCGCTGACAAGACAGAAAAACATGAAAAGATGGAAATGGCCACAGGAGATTTGAAAAGACATTATGGTGATAGTTCCAATGAAGAAAAACCGAATTTAAAACGGCGGCCGAACTCACTGGATGAAAGTATTGTGGAAGGAGATGCCTCATTAAAGAAATTAAAAATTAGTAGTGAGTCAAAGGAGGAAGACTTGGAAGTTTAACACCGAAAATATCGACCTATTTTCAGTCTTTTGCTTACACCAATCCAGTTCGTGAATGTTGCTTTTTATAGTAACTGTTTTGTTTGTCTAATATGTGTTGTTTTTCTTCTATGTTCACTTGTTGGAGACTGATAAAATGTATCATTGGCCATTGGTTCGAAACATGACTGTTTAGAAGACAAAATGTCTTTTACCGGCTTATTTGCGCAGCTGACGATAAAAGTTAAGATTCGATCAGCCGTTTTGTCACCCTTAGGGTACTTGTTCTGTTTTCGTTGAATCCGTTTTCAATGTGCAGTATTTAGCTAACGATTTGTACACATAACCAACTTTGTGTATTTAAAGCTGAAGATGGAGTGTCCACGTTTTAAGAGGGCATTTTCTATCCCTTTATATAGTTAATTAAAAGAAAAAAGTTTAGACTTTGCACGAGGAGGAGTGTGTAGGGGTTTGCATCATATAAGTTAACTGATGTGCTCCGTTTGGAAGGAGTATCCAAGCAAGTTATGTAAGACATGTTTTAAAAGTTTGTGCCATAAACTAAGATTGCCGATAAGATCAGACGAATTTCAAAGATAGTCTTCTCTAACTTTCTGAGTTACTACACGATATCAAGTGTGAGATTTCATTACTTCTCTTAATCGTTGAAAGTATATTACGATGAAGGATAGCGCACGAAGGAGGTGCGAGTAATAACCAGAGGCGGCGAGTAGCGCGCGACACAAGCAACTGACCGGGGGATGGCACAGAAGAAAAGAAATCATGATTATTTTTCCCGCGTCTTCCCCCTTTGCGTGTGCCCTGCTTTGCACGCTGTACGTCGTTTTGTGGTTCGTTCGCCCGAACAACGCAAAAAAAAAAAAAACAACAAACAAACAAAAAAACAAAAAAAGCGCCTGTTCTAGATAGAATAAGAAAAAAAGATAATCGTAGAACTAAATAAAAGAAAGCGCATAGCCACATGCACAGGTCAATTTAGTATTCATCCATAAACAGCTGGAATTCGCGACCACCTATCTATGTAAGGTAGTACAATAAGCTGGTAAAATGCAGAATATAGAAGCTGAAGAGAAATATACCCCTACCAGTTTCCTCTTCTTTGGGACAGCTGCTTGCCCCATCCCACCATTTACGCTTGAGCCCATCCAAGAAGTCATTTTCATGTAAGCGCAAAATAGTCAGTGTGAACTCGTTTAATGCAGGATCATTTGCCGGAAAAGCAAATGAGAGACCTTTTGAAGTGCTTAAGCCTGGGACTACAAAAACAAAGATATCGATTAATTGTTGAAATGTTAAAAATACTGGCGAAAGATAATGCCACACCAAGTTCTACTCTAAACTATGATCCCGTTCTACCCCGCTCTTTTTCTTTACTTTTCTTATGGCTTATGAGAACTTTTAAAAATTAGTTGTTTCTTTTCCTCCGCTTTGCTTGTTTTGCGTCTGGCTGAACCACTCTTTTACTACTCTAAAAGCATTTAGTATCACCCACCTAGTAGACTAATGCAAGTACTGCATTTTAATTGGCTACGCTACTAAAGGACTATTAGTAATAGTCCTCGAGTAGCGCAATTCGCCGGTTTTGAAAACCTACCAAAACAATGGAGGCCACTTCGCGTTTTGTGGAATGCCACAGTCTTTCAGCTTTCATGGCTGCTCTCTTTCCATTGTAAACAACAACTACATGCGATGAACTAAAACTCGACAAACTGTTGAAAACTTGGCCCAATTATCAATCGCCAACTTGATCTAGTTCACTTGAGCTTTCCTTGCAGTTCATGAAAGTATTGTGTGCCATTGCACTACTTTAAAGATGTTTTTTTTTTTTTTTTATGAACAGTTTTGGTTGGATTTTCACCAACTTCACATCTGAGTGAATGAATGAATTTTCACAAGCTACGCTTTTGTATCACGTGTTTCAAAAGCGTGACAGTTACGTAAATTTATGCAAATTTGGCGAAACCGAGCGTGACGCTTGTTACGTACCGAAATAACCAAGAGATGCCCGTGAACAAGGCATAAGTAAAAAGAATTCCCGAGTACGATACAAGGCACGCAACAAAAGTGTGACAACTAGCAGTTACCTTTTTTAACTATTATTTATTTAATTATACACTGTTATAGTTATTAAGGTTAAAGATTAAGTTAAGCAGTTCGTAAAGCAGGCAGGCTTACTGTCTTTCATGGCCATACAGGAACAACCGTCAACTCAACTGACTTGAGACATCAATGCTTGACTTTCTTGAATTATTATTTCACTGGATCCTTTCAACTCATTGGCTTTTCTGTGTTTACAAATTCGTCTGGGAAACTTCATCATGAACTCTTTTATCTTCTCTTTTCTGCTATCATCTCTTTCTTTTCTCTTGATATAGCAATGTCCAAGGTTATAGCTCCTCCATAAGTATAGTAGTTGATTATAGCTTCCACACAATATAGCCTCCATAGCTGATAAGCTCAATCACAACTAGCCACGAGGGAAAACCCTCGGGCACACAACAGCAAGACCTTGATACTTGGAAGCCTGCGTAGTTTTATACTTTTTCTTTAAACATCTAGAACATTCCATTACTATTTATAGTGCATTACAACATTTACTATTTGTGGAAACTGCTGAGTCACATTACAGATATTTCTGGAATATTACAGATTATAAGATAATTCTAGAAAAGTCTGGAATTGCATGACGGATAAACTAAATATAATTCTGATCCTCATAACACGCTTTCTTTCGTTTTATTCCCAAATAAATATTTCTTCAACTTGCGTTTGCCAACTTTATTATTGTCTTTTCTGTCCGACTAGTTGGGTGATACTAAAACAATAGGCCATTTCCGAGTTCTCCCGGGCCTCTGTTTCAAAACGAGGGTAGGTGCTCGGCCTTTGATATGGAAATCATTTTTCATTCTCATGCAAATAAAACTCTTTTCACAAGAAAGGTTGTGCACCTAGCCTCATTTTGAAAGTGAGAGTTTTTGAAACTCGGAAATGGCCTATTAGATCCTTCGACCTCAAGGACCACGGGTCAATAGCCCATTCGGCTTCGCCTCATGGGCTATTGACCAGTAGCCTTTGCGGGCTACGGGTCTAATTGTTAATTAGAAGTATTACTGAAACTTCTCGTACTCTGAAGCAAACTCTAGCCTGCCAGCAAAATATCGGGGCCCTCCATTGTTTGCGGGAAAGACAAACTCTCGTTACACTAAATAAATCTATTTAGTTTGAGTTCTAATTGCTGTTTTAATGTCATTGGCCCAAGCTAAGTATCACCAATTATTTTGGTTATAGTCTAAAGCTACTTAAAGGGGTGACGAATGGTCTTTGCGAGCATTCGCGAGCATGCCGAGCACTGCGATTTTTTTGCGAGCACGAGCAGAAATAGAAAAATTGCTTTGCGAGCTAGCGAGCAACGCAAAAATCAGGGGAGCACGAGCAAGCGAGCACTCGTGTAAATTTTGCGAGCAAATCGAGCAAAGGTAAAATTTTGCGAGCAGTTAAAAATTTTAATGGACCATTCATCACCCCTACTTAATAAAGCTGTTTATCTCGTTAGCTACATGTAACAAGACATTAACAATTATATTTATACCTACCGATTTTAAGGTCACAAGGTGGTTTGTTAACGATATGCTCAAGTAATGGACCGTCTGTAATGAATACAAAGTCTCTCTCACGCACCATCTTTACTCCCTCATCAGAGTTCTTAACTAAGGTATTGTCTCTTTCAATCCTCTGCCAGATCTTTTGATGTGTTTCGTATTTGCTCGATTCAAAGAAGCTGGAAGTGCTGGAGGAATCGAGCACACCTACTTGATAGGACGTTTTAACGATGTCTTCAAGGTTGTTGATAGGACTTGCAGCATTTTTAACGGTGAAGAAGGCGGCGAGGTTGGCAGTGTATGTTGATACCCAGATTAGGATACAAAACCAGTAACAGCCAGCAAGAATGCGCCCTGAAAGAGATTACGATTCACGTTTACGGCAAACGCCAGATTGAAGTTCAGAATTTTGCAGAATAGAAAACTATAGGCAGATAAAAACTGTCCAGAACAATTCTTACGGATGAAACTGGCGTGAAACTACTTATTTTTTAGTAGCTGAAGTAACAAACAGTAAAGGACAATGAAGGGTAAAACTTGGTCACGAGGGAAAAACGAGGAGACTGGGCGGAGCGAACTTTCGCAAAGGCGTCTGGGACTGTTAATAAGACAGAGAAGAAAATTGGCCAATAGCTGACCTGCGCGTCCCCCAGTTACCATCCCAGAAACAATCGCGGGACACATTTCGGCTTCAGTTCTCTTCTCGTTTCTAAAGTGGCGAATTGGAAAGATCCAAATTTTCTAATCATCTAACAGCTCGTTCAAGACCGAACGCCGCCCTTCTTGCTTTGATAGAAGCTCAGATTTTCCCAAATAAATATCTCGGAGCTTAGAACATGTAAAAGTTAAAGAAGTTTAATTGCAGTTTATAATATGCTTTTGATTTAAAACGTGCGAAAAATGTCTCATTGTTTGAAAATTAAGTAAAAAATCCTTACATCTCATAAACACAAGATGCAAGTGACTCTCGCCTTTCTCATGGTAAAATTTATCGGCTCTTACAACCCTTATCCCCTCCCCACCCACAATGTGCATCTGGAGTTGGCCTGAACTAAACTTATTTACCTGACAAGCTCCTGGGCGTGTTATCACCTCCCTGTTGTAGCATACACGCCACTGAGAACCAGAGACTATTAAAGTATGTGAACTCTTCAGATGTTCCTTCATTATTTTCATTTTTGTATCCGTAAGGGCTGAAATAGTTCACAATATATACAGCAATAGAGATGACCACGATCGTAGCCAGCGTGCAAAACCAAACATTGTTCTCGAACGGGTTCATAAACTGTAAATAATCCACTTTCTCCTCGTTTTTCTCTTTCTTGATTAACATGTCCTCAGTGTAGTACATATATGGTATCATGAAGTCGACAACCTTTTCTCGACTTTCAGTCACAGTCAGAGGAGCAACGGCAATGTCTGCGTTCTTTAGAAACATAATTTCAATTATTTAGTATCATATCATTTATATAATAAATTTCCTATTTTGTCTATTTAAAGTTTCGTTCGGATCCAAGAACATAACAGGAACGTTCTATATTCGGCGAGACAGCCAGGTAACCACTCGAAAAAATATATTTTATAAAATAACTAAGATAGTACGCGCGTTCTGATTGGTTAAAAACCTATGGTTTATTGTGCTGGTAGACTCATAGCAAACTAAAGTTATTTTATAAAAGCCATAGACCACAATTTCTGGTATGGGTTTACCGGCGTAGATAACCCACTTGGGATGTTGGGAGAACAATCGAAAAGCTTGTAAAAAACTCGCATTCTGCTCGTGATTTACAAGCTTTTCTCGTGTTCTCCCAACAACCCAAGTGGGTTATCACGCCAGTAAACCCATAGAAAGTGTGATCTATTGTTAAATATTAGATAAATTATAATAGCCCCCGCTTCGTCCCTTATTTACGTCATAGTAATGATCATTTTACCGCCTCAGTAGCAAGCTTGAACAAGCAAAATAGGAATAAAAAATTAAATATTGGCCATTTCCTTTATTCGGGGATGGGAACCTTCAATATTGCTAACTTCACACCAGTGAACTGGAAAAAATGTTAAATTAGAGGGATGTAGAGTTCCGTTTACGCCAGTTTGTACCACCTGACCAAGTTTTCCTTTAACTGGCATTTCGTGGTTTATTATTTCTAACAGAAAAAAACGATATTTTTCTTGTCAGTTTAATCCATAGCAATAATTGTTGGACCTAATTCAAGAAATTGCCTTTTTTTATTTCAACTATTTTAACCTGACGCTATCATGGGCTATTTACCCGTGGCCCTTGAGGGCGAAGGGTCTAATTGTTTTAGTATCATCCAACTAGTCGGACAGAAAAGGCAATAATAAAGTTAGCAAACGCAAGTTGAAGAAATATTTATTTAGGAATAAAAAGCGTGACGCTCGGTTACGCCAAATTTGCAGAAATTTACGTAACTGTCACGTTTTTTGAAACACGTGATAGAAAAGCGTAGCTTGTGAAAATTCATTCATTCACTCAGATGTGGAGTTGGGGAAAATCCAACCAAAACTGTTCATAAAAAAAAACATCTTTAAAGTAGTGCAATCACCCAAAATACTCTTATGAACTGCAAGGAAAGATCAAGTGAACTAGATCAAGTTGGCGATTGATAATTGGGCCAAGTTTTCAACAGTTTGTCGATTTTTAGTTCATCGTATGTAGTTGTTGTTTACGATGGAAACAGAGCAGCCATGAATGCTGAAAGACGAAGTGGCCTCAATTGTTTTGGTAGGTTTTCAAAACCGGCGAATTGCGCTACTCGAGGACTATTACTAATAGTTCTCTAGTAGCGTAGCCAATTAAAATGCAGGATTTGCATTAGTCCACTAGTTTGGTGATACTAAATCTTGCTGTTTTAGCTGACATTGATGCTAGACAGAGCGAGGGAATATGTAAGGAAGAAATTGCCAGTAAATAAATTAAAAAGAGACAGTGTTTCAAAAACTCCCTTTCAATATCACTCGACCCCCTTCTTTTCTTCCCATCCTGTCTCGAAACTAAACAAGGGATATCAAAAACCCAATCAAAATGGAACATCACAAATAAGTCAAGGCAAGTATTCCGCATATCACAAACCCCTCTGACAAGTTCGCCAACCATCCCGTTCCATGTTCCATTATCTGTCAGACCTCCATACTTCCCATCTGGAACCTCGTAGATCTCGTAGGAGAAATGGAGAAGCTTTTGTAGCTCATTTATCAGATCAATACAGTATCCTTTGTACTTTATTGTACCATCCTCTTGCTCGTCGTGCATCACGAACGGTGGATCCTGTTTTTATGACGAAAAGGACACCAACAGAAAGAAAATTTACGATTGTTACTACACTTTTACGTACTATTCGAGTGACAGAAGGAAATGGAGTGATGGTATGTCCAAAAAACGATTGAAACTGACGACGTAATTTCACTATCAACATCGACCGTGTATTAGAGCGATTTCCGTATGACCTTGAAAAATGGTTTCGGTACATTGTTCGTTATTTGTTTCATCAGCCAATAAGTGAAAAGATCAAAACATGGACTCTTCGTTTTCCCGCCAAAGAAAACCCTAATATGGTGAAGGCATTGTTCGATTGGCCAATCGTGTTGCAGTATGACGTCAAGGCAATTTCTAGAAAGTTCTTAGGGCATGAAGTTTGTTTACCCGAGCGTTCGCTTAGCCAACCAAAAGCCAGGTGCGTTTGTATCCGTTTCATACACCAATCAAATCGCTCTGTTTCCGTTCGTTTGTTGTTTCTGTTTTGTTCGCGCGTTTTCATTTCAAGGTCATACGAAAATCGCTCTATTTGGACTGAATATAAGCGGCTGCGTTTAAGTAAAGAAAGCCTGAATGGACATCAAGAGACAAGTCGTCAGAGTTGAGTATAATCAATGCTTAAGTATAATTAAGTTAAAAATACTCAAAAATAATATAAAAAATGAAGAAATGAGGGGGAAAAAAATGTTTTCGTTGTCATTACAAGTATAACTACACTCTTGAGTTTCCTCCCCGCTAGAGCTATTCCAGATGGCGCACTCTCCGCATTTCGCAAAATGTTTGTTGAAAGTACTGCGAGCTTCGATGCATTCCAAGTCCCAATCTGAAGACAAAGGCCAAAAAATTTATTGCATTAACGAATGGATTTAAAGAGCTTTACTATAATGAAATGAATACAGAATTACGTGGACTCTAAGAGGCCATAAAACTACTGCGCAACTTACTGTTACAAAGGAATTGTTGCGAAGATTCAGGATTTCGAGTTCAACCTGATCAGTTCTCATTCCGTCCTTGTCCAGCCTAATGGAACCTGTTACACCTTCAATGTTGACCTGTTGATGGAAACGTTAAATCCCTTCTAATCCTCTCAAATGCCTTTTTTTTTTTTAAATGTGGGTGGCTAATCGTCGGTAAGAGGCTAGTTACGTACATCGGAACAATAGAGTATCAGTGGATCCGCTTAAAAGTCTCGGGTCCTCTCCAAGGAAACGTCCCATGTAAGGGAACCCAGTGGATGTTGGATTGCAGGTATTGGATTCCGCATTACTTGTTAGTAGAACTTTCATTCCGGATTTGATAGTAAGCTACAAGATTCCGGAATCAGGATTTCCTTACATCGGGCGAAAAGAAAGAGTTATTTCGGACGGAGAAGATATTGTATACTAAGCAAGATGTAAACTATTCTGACTACGAGAAAAGAGGTCGTCACGTCACAGGCTTCGTTCAGGGAGAAAAATAAGCTATCTCAGTTATGCAATACTAAAAAGGTTCTAAACGAGGTCATGATGTCCCGAAATTAGGATTTTACAGTCAGTAGTTGATAGAATTGGCCATTGACAAAACTGACTCTTAGCTTTCACCTGTTTTATGCAATTTAATATCGCATCTGTGTCTTGTAAAGTTACAGCAGAGCCATTGACTGAAGAACATGACGCTGAGTTTACTGCTTTGCTGATAACTTTACCCGCATCATAGGCCAACGCAATCGCATCCTGTACATTCAGAAAAAAATCATTTAGGTGAAAAGATAGTTGAGTCTTTTTGCTTAGGAGGCGCTCATGTCATAAACGCCAAGTAACAAAGTACTGAGTGTACAGTTTACCCTTGGAGACACTCGAGGATAAAGCCGGGTGTGCCGCAGAGGCCTTCAAATACTGATTCAGTTTAAGACAAAAAACGTTCGTTTCCTCTTTATATTAAGGAAGCTAAACATTGAAATTGTATACCCTGTTTAAGGCTTAGGACCCTCAAAAACCACACCCTGTTCAGAACTCGGAATATTCGTTTTGAGGGAGTGCCCAAGTGAATTTGTTGAGTTGTAGATCACTGAACGATGACATAAAGACAAGAGAGGGTGATCCTCTGAATATTATCCCTTTGTCCAAAATTTGCTTTGGCCAAGGGCTAATATACAACTTCAAGACTGAGATAACATAGTTCTATCCTCGTTATGCTTCAAACTTAAGAACGTACCTTTTGAGAATTGTTATATTGACTTCCAAATGCAGCTTTGATTGTATTTAAATCTGAGCCCTCTCTCAGAGGAAGTTTCATTCCTAACACCACACTGTTGTCGCGGGCGGTTAAATTCATGGGAACCTGGAGGGAGAAAAACCACTGAAACCATAAGTTTCCAAAGTTCCCTAACTCTAAGAAAAGTTATTTTTCATATAGCAGGTACCACCATTTGGTCAGAAGACAAAACAATCATGAATAGCTAACGCAAAAAGGGATAAACTTATTGTATTATTTTTACTTTTTTTAATCCAAAACAAAAATGTAAACTATATGATATAGACAAAAATATTTCCTTCAGACATATGTGCAGCCCCCGTGGCGCAATGGATTAGCGTGTTGGACTTCTAATTCGAAGGTTGTGGGTTCGAGTCCCACCGGGGGTGGATTTATTTTTTCTGCTTGACTATCATTTTGTTCTATTAACGACTCGATTGGTGGATTTTATTGGTGCACCCTTCTGATCTTTTCGCAACATTACAACTGGAGTTAGAGGAAAATTTAAGGAAAATTTTTGAATGTCAATCTGCTCTCTTCCGTACCCTATATACAGCTATTTCGAGTAAGGTTGTCGAAAAAAGTGCACGCGACAATCCCGAAAGGTATTATGGGTCGTTTTGAGTTCCCTGTTCTTCAAAGAAATTTGAAAGAATGGTACGAGAGGCCATGGACAGATGTTACGTTTGCGAGTACTAAAGTCGGTTCTACAGCTACAGTCGTCAAGAACAGTGTATTGTTCATATCCCATTTTACCTTTCTGATTGTCGCGTGCACTTTTTTTCCGACAACATTTCTCGAAATAGCTGTAAGCTGTAATTGGTCGTCTGCGGGTCAAACCGGATTGTCCCGGCAGGCGGCAACCACATGACTCCAGTAGTCCGGGTCTTCAGCAGCATGTGGTATTTCTCGCTCTGTCGGTTCTCTGGAGCCTCCCGCAATGACTCTTGAGATGCATTGCAAAAACAAAAGTTTCTGTCCTCCAACACTTCGTCTCCCTTCAGATGGTATATACAGGGCGAATCGATGTGTTGATACGATCCTCCTTGACGCCGCGAAGTGAGTGGCCAAGGAAGAGGAGCTGCCGTCCTTTGAACTCAGATGACAGGGGTCGGGCTTGCGTTTGATTGTATACGGACTCGGCGACTGATGTCCAACATAACCCGAAGGCGGTCAAGTTCGAAACTGTTGAGCTTGTCACACAGTGATTCATTTAGAGCCCACGTCTCCGACCCATAAAGTCGAAGAACACTCAGAACGGTACACTTGTTAAGGCGAACCTTGATAGCAATTGGCAGGTTAGACCTTCAAATACGCTCTTATCTCCAAAAGGCATCCCATGCCTGATCTTGTCGTTTCTTGACATCGTTTTCAGTGGTGGTAATAAAAGAACCTACTAGGTATTTAAAGTCATCTACGAAGTCAAAGTTGATGTTGTTAACTCGCAGGGGAGATCACCTTGGAAGATTGAGAACCAAGACTTTGGTTTTGGTGGCATGGGCATGGAGGCAACATCTAAAGCAGCTAAGACAAGTCGATCGAGAAATTTTTGAGCGTCTCCAATACTTGATAGTAACATAGCAGTGTCATCCGCATAGTCACGATCACTCAGCTTATATTCTGGATGTCTTCGTGACCGTCTAGGTATCAGGACGAGCCGAGGATTATCAACGGTAGCCTGGCGCATAACCCAATCCAGAACCACTGACTATCTTCTCGGGATGCCATAAGAGCGAAGGATCTGCAGCATTACTCCTGATAATGTTATCAAAGGCTTTCTTGAAATCCACGAAGACGAGGACGAGAGGGATTAGGCTGAACACTGCTGAGTCTTCGATCACGCAACGAAGAACATGTATCTGCTCCACGCAGTCTCGTCCTCCATACAACCCAGACTGCTTGGCATGGGTCCGTAAGACCCCAATCCTCTATAATTGGCTGGCAGTTACGATTGAGAAGTAGACGATTGTATAATTTGGCGGCAAGAAACGGAAGGCTGACCCGTGGACCTGCCTAATACAATTTTGCGTGGTGTTTCTTTACAGCGAAGAAAGCATTGAAATGCAATGGTGTAGCAGCAGGCTCTAACCATTATTTTCCGTCAGTGTTCCGAATGTTGTAACGGTCACCTATAAAATGATTCAAGTTAGGCGTCCGCTCTTTGTTGTAGAAGTCGAATTCATTATCAGTCTCTCCGTGACTTTACCCCTTACAAACAAAGACAATATTCTCTTGGGACAGTGATTTTTTTACTGTATACACAATTGCTTAGCCAACCTTCTCCCCATGTAAGGTAATTTCAAGACAGTTTTGGATTCTAGATTCCACGCTGTAGATTCCGGATTCCAGTTACTGGATTACGGATTTCTTATCAGTGGAACTTGGATACCGGATTCCGAACGTTAGCTGTATTCCGGATTCCTTGGTCTCAAGTCCAGACTCCAAAGCATGAGGCGAAATCCTGTATTAAGCCTGGTATTTTACGTCTTTTTTGAAGAAAATGGTACAAAAAAGACTTTGGAGAAACGGTTGTACTCATATGGCTGTTAAAATTGCCGCTCTCATCCTGTAAGCAGCGCTTTGCCTCGTAAAGCTTTTATTCCTTTTTTTATGCTGATAATGGGGAGTTTTTTTGCATAACGTTTCAGGAAAAACTTCACTGTGGCGTGCTATTTTTCAATAGGCAGATTAAGCAAAGTCAGCGCATCTTCAATTGAGTATGAGAAAGGGCAATGGAGAGGTCGACTGAACACTACTTTCGATCGGTGCTCAGTTAACCGCTCGATCTACCATTGTTCAAGCCGGTCTTAGGCTACGCTAAAATGGGCAACACAATAATAAAAGACTTATTTTTGTAAGTAGTAAATGAATACAAAATATGCATGTCTACCTCTCCTTGAAGAATCCACTTAAATTCGTTTTTATTGCCACAGGGTTTCTGTTGGAAAAGTAATGAAAATGAGAATCAAAGCTCCTTAGTGTTACGTGGGTAACAATTATTGGACGAGGTTGAGCAAAATATCGTGATTCGTCAGTGGCGAGTAGATCAATTATTTGTCGAAGCCGAAAGCTGAGGCAAATAAATGATCTGCGAGACACTGTCAAATCTCGATAACCGAGTCCAATAATTGTTTTATCATTCGATCATCGAATTTTTTTTTTTCAATGAATGTCCTTGGGAAGCGAAGCGTTCTGCCATTTTCACGCAAGAACGATAGCAGGAAGGAGAAAACCTTTGCTTCATTTACGCATGAGCAGAATATTATTTGCAGTCAAACAACAAGTCAAACAAAGTTGGACGACATCGCGCATGAGCAAACTATTATTTGTAGACAGTTATTTGCAGTTCACGTGATAAGCTCTCGGCCAATGAAAAGGAAGAAAAATTTGCAAAGAATGATAAGTTACAATTAATGTCAGATCCCGAGGGAAACAGTTAGTTTGAGGCTTCGTGTTTGTGTTGTTGTGTTCATTCACGAAAGAGAAAAGTTGCAGTGTTTTTCCCGTCTTCTGTCACGCCACTTTCCACCATGCTTTGATCACGTGCTGTAATGTATCTCGAACGGGGTAAATTGCTTCGGTGTCACGATCGGGATACATTTGATTTTAGTCAAGGCCACGTGACCATGAAACAACCAATGGCAGTCCCTGTTTAGTTGAGTGAAAGTCTAGGAATATAACAATTGTTGTTATTGTTGTTGCTATGAGAAAGGTGTGTAATAATAGTGTCAAATTTACTTCATAATGTCTCCATCAGCTATTTGGGATCCAATGCAACCTGTTTACCCCCAAATGTTATTGTTTTCAAACCCAGGAGTATATGAAATCAATGATTTACCTTTTGTTTTTTGTTTTTTTTTTTGGGGGGGGGGGGGGGGTGGGTGCAAACATAGTGTATTGTGGGGGTTCAAAAAAACAAGAAAGAGAGAGATAATTAACCCAGGTTAAACTCGTTTTTCCCTTAGAAAATGGCCGGGAGGTGGGGAAAAAACCCTGGGACGAGTGGGCTGCACTCCGGAGAAAACACTGCAATGAACTACCATCTATGACTACACTGTTTTCATTCCGCGTTGTTTATTTTCTTAGCAGGGTGGTGATCGATAGTTTTTATTATTTAATTTGTATTTATTTTTTTTATTTTTTTATGTAGACATCCCTAATCGTAAGTACGAAAGCGAAAGTGGTCCAAAAGGCGAAAAATACAAAACATCCAATTTACGTCTATATATTGATCGCACATAAACGGATGTCGTGAAAATTCACCACTCTCGAGCCCTCCTGTCTTGGAAATGTCACGGGGAATGGACTGCTTCTAATTATAATTCGCAAAATGCTTTTATCAAGGAAGTTAACGTCATTCGTATTGATGTCAACAGAAAAAGTCAGTCAGCTGACTTGGTAGCGGCGACGAAGACAAAGGCGGAAGATTTCACACGTTATTCGAAGAGGAAAATAGCCGGGAAAACTGCCTAAAACTGCAAGAACAGGCGGAAAACCTTTAAATGGATAACAGGAGCAGCTATATGAAGAATATTTGCTGTAAAAATATACAATCTTTAATGATCACCTGTTGCATGAGTAGCTCAGTGTACTCTTGGTTAGCATACAATAATATCATGTCAGGTACAAAACTGCCAAGTTGTTCAATCGCTGTTGATATTTGCGCTTTCTCTGGAATCTGCACAAATCCAACCGTGAACTTCGAGCTCTGGGATATAGCATAAAAGTATCCAGCTTCGTGCAAACGGTTCTCTGAAAGAAAGATCATTGCGGAAAAAAGAAATGGGTCTTAAGAATTTTAGAACAAACCATTGCTTCTGAGTATTTCTAGTCGACAAAGGATTGAGTAAGCCGCGAAGATTGACCGAAGGTAACTATGCATGACGACCGAATTCGGCTTGCCGAGTATTGCCTGTAGTTTGAATAGTATGACATGAAAAGTTCAGGTCCTTGTGGGGTGATCGACACTACCTAGTCTCCTTCTTTTATCCCTAGAGCACCTATGTATAAAGGTCCTGATGCATGAGGAAGGCGAAGATTTTAAGTTTTATTTATTTAATAAGTAAAACTAAAAAAAATGTGAACACCAGAAATGTGATCTGGAATTATATTGTGTTGCAAGGAAAAGGTCAACCAGGTGAGGGAAACTAAACCGAAAGCAACGAAGTTAATCAGTTTGTGCCTTTACATTCTCAAACCAAAAGTCCTTCTCTCCGGCGCATGATAACGCCCGGAGAAAAAAGTGTGAGCTGTGGTCGAGAATGGTGGTTTATGGCTGGCACGCATGTCCTTATTTTATTCACGTTGGCATAACACAGCCAACATTCCTAAACTATTTCAGGTGTGCACGGTTTTGGTAAGTTTGACAGCAAAACATAAACTCTACGCCGATTTAAGACACATTTTCTAATTACTAGTAGTAACTGAAAACTAGTGGAGTGCCTCCCGCAGTGACTTCACTGAACCATACACGTGATTTGTTTTCAAACGAGGCTAATCCTTGAAACCGAGGCAAAACATAGATACCAGTTCCTGGTCGAGAAAAAGCCCCTGAAAAATCTGCTGGGAGGCTAAAAGAGCGTTAGTGAAACGTTTTCTTGAGAGATCGCAGAATAAGAATTCACTCTTCGGACGCAATTATTATTTTTATGTACGCAGGACTTTGTAATATACATATAAATAGGCGTAGCGACAATTCATGATTTCTCTAATTAAATTTCTTTACCTTGATATGCTAAAGAAATCCTGGTCCACTGGAACCTGTGAAGTACATCAAGTGAAGCATGTGCATAGGCTTTGTATCCCGCTGACAACTGTACCGCGTTTTCACATTGACCGGGTGGGTTACTGTCTCCATGGAGACGAATGAGTGGAATGCCGGTAATTGTAGAAAGGGCGCATGCTGAAATCTTAGTACGGCTTCCCTCGATAACTGAAAGGACGTTTAGTTGATGAAGTAAAGATGCTGAAAATAGAATGATGAAGAAAGTTAAGTAGCAAAGATGGACAACAAAAACCAGTACCCACATCACGTTGGCACTGATACATTTAATAGGTTTTTCTTTTACTCATGGATGAAATCGGAACCTCAAAAATGCACGTAGGATAAAAACGTATCCGTTTTTTTTCGACTCCGCCTATGAATCTATCACTTGCGACTAATAAAACCGAAGTCCAAGTTCCTCTCTTGATTCTCAGAGTCGAACGAGAAGCAGAAGCGGACGTTGCTGATAAACTAATCACAGTTCTCGTTTCTTACACTTTATATTATGATTGGTAACTTATTATTTCTTACACGCTAATCTGGCAAACGGGGAGTCAGGCGCAATCGGAATCGGAACGCCTTTTTTTTCTTTTCACTGTCTTCTTCTCTGATTACGACTTGATTCTCAGAGTCGAACGAGAAGCAGAAGCGGACGTTGCTGATAAACTAATCACAGTTCTCGTTTCTTACACTTTATATTATGATTGGTAACTTATTATTTCTTACACGCTAATCTGGCAAACGGGGAGTCAGGCGCAATCGGAATCGGAACGCCTTTTTTTTAGAAAAAGTGCTTCCTGAAAAAAATAAAAATTGCCTGCACGGTCACGTGCTGTAAAAATCATTTTTATTTGATATTTGGTTCACGTGTCTTCTATTTTTACTTACTCTTGTTTTTATTTTATTTTTATTTTTTTGCCTTTAACTGAGTTTGACCATGATTAAAATAACAGAACTTCTACAGTACTAAACCGCTGACCGTTTCATCTGATGATTCAGGGGGCAGAGACAACAAGTCATGCCACAACTTTTTCTAAATAAGAATAACTTTAATCGCGTAAGTCCCACCTTGATTAACTAGGTTTGTATCGTTTGTGATGGTGAAGTTCTTCAACGTTATGGCAACATTATTTACACCAGATGACGAATTTACTGAAAGGCGTAGTGCATCAAACTCGCTGAATTCATGTTTTGCGTTAATGAAACCTGGATCAAAGAAAACAAAAACAACGTTTATGTCCCTAATCAAATATTCACTTGGCATCACTAGAATTAAAGGATGCAGAATTGACTTTTTTTTTTTTTTTTTTTCATGAGAATCACGGAAATAACGCTCGTCATTCCTTGTCGTTAATATGTTCATTTTCGGTAAACTTCGTAAGAGACAAATTAACCTAGCACTTTGTTCGTTGACTAAGTAACGGGTAAGAGGTGAAGTGCTACGTAAGTTTTTTGTTTTAAGATAGTTTTGTGTATGCGCCGATCTATTAGACGTGGTAATAATTATAGTCTAATGTTGGCATTTTATAAAGGGATCACGATGGTCTCGTTTTTTTCCCACTCAGTCTTTCAAAGACCTGTAGAATTTGATAGAAGAGGTCAAATGGAACGAAACCTGGCACGCTTAAAGCTTTAAGCATTGTGCAGCTAATTACAGAAAATTCGCATTTGAGTTGAGCAGTATGACGTCACAAATGACGTATAAACATTACGTCAAACTTTGATTATTTTAAATCCATTTTAATTTTTGTGTACTTTTAGTCTACTAGGATAAGAAATGCTTGTTGGTGAAAACCCCATGAAAATCCATCAAAAGAGTCCAGAGATATGGCATTTTGAATTTCAAGCCAAATGAAGGGATTTGCCATACATGGTCATTATTTAGGGATTTTAACTCGAGCTGGCTGAGCCAATAAGAAGAGAGACAAAGAAAGTTAGTTATAACAACAAATTTGTAGTTTTTTCACTTTACAGCATGGGGTCCCATGTGACCCGTGACGTCACTTTGAATACAGTGAAGTCTTTTTTGCGTCGTATAGAGTCCAAAGCTCAAAAAAACTACAAATTTTCTTTAATGTGTTATACAATTTGCGTTAACTGACTTTCTATTACCGTGCTCTTTTTTGAATACCCCAAAAGTTTAACCATACAAGATAATAGAACAATAGAATTATTCCAATTCCTTAAACACTTTCACCAACTAAATTCACTATAACTTTGTCACGTTTGTCCGATTTTGACAGAATTTTCACTGAAATTGATTATTTTTAACCAAGAATACTTCTACGTAATTTTTTCTAATTTTCTAATTTAATTTTTAATTTTTTCGCTAATTTGGAAGCCATTTATGACGTCACAATGTCAAACAAAACTGTCAAAACGCTTGATGTAGTTTTCAACATACACGCTTCATGCCAAATTTCATAGCATTTGAGTAAATGTGCTTGTTCAAAGTTAAATTAGGTGGCTTCCATGGTAAGCTTCTGCTCTCGCGGCTTTCTGTTCTCGAGACCATTTCTACTTGTGATTTGTACTTTAATTAAAGGTACTGCAATACATGACAAGAACTATTAAAAAGAAAGAACAAAACAAATAGATTCGATATGCAAATTGGTCTGCTTGACGTACCACAGGTGAATACCTTCGTCATGTGCGCCTTTTCAACAAATAACACCACTGTCATCAATGATCTGACGAATAAGCTTACGTCCATTTTTAGATTCCTAAACGAAAAATGAAAAAAAGCAACGTCAAAGAGTCCATTAATTTTAAGCGTCTAAGGTTGATCTTAATATTCAGAACGATTTTGCATAAGTCTCATTTATTTCTTATCATGTTCCTATTAAAGACCTCTTAGATAAGCAAGACTGTAAAATTTTCGGTGTCAAAAGTAACATTAAGTTTGGTAGATAATCACGCGGTTCTCCTCATACATTCCTTTTAAAAAAGGGACTGTTTAAACGATCTCCACAAAAGACAATGTGCGCGCTCTAAAGTACAAATACTGATCGACGATTGTTATCATGCTACCTTCGTAAATAGATTGATAGTTAAACATCATCTTAGTATAGGATAGTAAGGATGATCAGTTTATTTACAGTGGAGCTCTCGCGCTCGCAAAGCGCGCGTAGCGGACCACCATGGGTAAGGAAATTTGGTAATCTATGCATGCAAGAAATTTTGGTTCTGAGAAAATCGTCCGTACGTACGTCCACCCCTTCATGTAAGCCAGGAGGAAATTTGGCATTTCAAGCACCCGCGCGTTTCGGCGGTAAATCGCATAGCTTCCCGGCCTTTTGGGGATAAAACCAACATCAACAAAAGCCAATTCTCCCTTTCGACTTAATTTCAATGTCTACATTAACGTGGATAACACAGAAAGAGCTAGAGCGAGAGTTTAAAACCAAAGGAGACCAATCTCGTTGGAAGAAAAACATAAAAATTTTATAGCGGCGGTGAGAAAAAGGGGAAATGCTAGCTCCACCAAGGTGAGAATGAGAGGCAGCGAAAAAAAAAATGAGCAGGAACACATACAACATTTCCTCCATAAACGTGTAACTAGGAAGTTTCTGGAAGTTTAACGTTGTAGTCGTGCAAAACAACGGCAAAGAAATGTACAAAAAAAGCGTGCAAAGAATCGTGCAAAGTTGTTTTTCTGCTACCGTAATTAGAAAAAAAGTGTGCTGCACATGCAAAGTTTATTTTTTGACTAATTAGTCCTACTGATTTTTTGGCTGTTTTCGTTGCCTTCGCCACTTGGCGTTGCATGATTTTATATTTTGTTTAGTTAACTACAGATTTCAACGAGAGCTTCGCTTTTAGCCCTGGCTAAATCTATATATTATATATTTTAGTGATCTACAAGTCAGGGGAAATTACGTTCTTGTAATGAATGCAATTTGTTCAGATGTCGCCACGTGACCTAGCGGAGATACGTGTTTGGAAGTAGGGGGAATCTGGCCTGAGATCGTAAAGAGCGAGTAAGAAAGATATGGCCTTTGAGTAACAGATAAAAATACTCCTTTCCTCAAACATGAAAATTCATTGAAGTAGCTTTAGCTCGGTGATTGCCTTACTTTTGCGTCACATTGCATTGAATCTAATCGCAATCGCTCGTTTCTTCACTAGCAAAAATTGCCGTCGCGTGACATCCTCTCACTCACAAATGTTTCCAAATACGCCAGCAGTGTCTCAGATGGTTTTCTCTATGCTTTAGAAGCCTGTTTGGTTAAACTGGAGTGCTGTCGCAATTTGTAATAATCATCGCACTTTGCAATACCTGTCGCAATTTGTACTAAATCCATCGCACTTTGTAATACCTGTCGCAACTTGTAATAAACCGTGTCGCGCGCACTTTGTACCAAAAATTAAGCTGTCGCAGTTTGTAATAACTGTGCATTGCACTTTGTAATAAACTAAGATGTCGCAATTTGTAATATTTCCATCGCACTTTGTAATAATTTTTTGAGAGCAATTAACCTTACTTCGTCAACATTAATATAATGCCAAAATACACATGGTACTTTTTAAACAAAGATGATGACGTCTGCTAGCACGTACGGCGTAACATCTCCGCTCATTCAAACCATTTAACTTTATTCACAGTCCTAAACATTTTTTTAAAATTAATGTTGATTAGTTATCTGACTTATGCTGTATTCTTAAACCTCGCTATTATACTAAGTACTTTGGATTCTTATATGGCCAATACGGGTATGTGCCTCTGGACAGAGCATTGTCAGAGTACAGGATCTAAAGAAACTAGATACAAACGAGCCATTATTAACAAGCATTTAATTTCCGCAAGTCATATCGTAACATCCATCCTACATCATTCGAATAAGGACACCAGGAAAGTTCAAGCTTCCCTTATTGGATCTTATAACAGGTCGACACAACACGTGGTGCGCCGTCCTTGTCTAACGCGCAATCTTAAAGAAGAAATGGTGGCCTCCATATTTTGGCCAAGTTAATCAAACGAGGCCTGGAAAGATTCAAAATGTTCACTGCAAATAAACAAAAAAAACGTCACCAGTGGCAAACCGTCGAGCCACAACAGAAATATAAACACAAAATCCAATTAGTCGCTGGCCAATACCTTCGTATGTATCTGTTTTTATGAAACTCACTTGGCTGGGGTCTTACACTGAGCCGGCCGACCATTTGGTCCATTATTCTCACTTGATTTGGTCCCATATCAAGAAACAAAAGGAGTGCTCATTCCACCTTAAAACATTTTTTTCTATATGGAGTCCTCTAAAACAAATACCGTGGGGATGGTTAAAAATTCTCCTTCCCTACGTATATAGAGGACGTAAGACCTTGCAATTCTTCCAAGCGTGTACAGGAATCCTTTTTTTTCCTACAAAATGGAAAGGATGGAATAAGCCATCCATTACTACTTGAGTTACCCTATCTAAGGATGAAACCAAAGACAAAAGGAAACAAGGTAAAAAATGATACCTTACTAAAGGCTCGAGATCGTCAAAAACCATACCCTATCATGGGGTGCTTACCTATCTAGCCCATCGATATATGGGA
The DNA here is from genome assembly GCA_038088405.1 of Porites divaricata. Lineage (NCBI taxonomy): Eukaryota > Metazoa > Cnidaria > Anthozoa > Scleractinia > Poritidae > Porites > Porites divaricata. The sequence goes on along the minus strand of JBBMOI010000001.1, from coordinate 68,383,282 downwards.
TTATCCCCCACCCCTCCCCCGGGAAGACTTCACGTGTCACGTGGCAAGCAAACATGGATTTGGACGACGAATGCCAGGTTATTCATGACTTTTCTGTTGTTAAACGTAGCTTTTTGTTATTTAAATATTTTTGAATTTAAACATAATTCATATCTTTTTGGTGATATGTCACAGGAAGTTTCATGTCTTTCATAAAAGCGATTCTAGCTGGTCACGTGATTAATCAAGGCAGAAAAATATATATCGGACGACATGCATGTTTGACCAAAGAAAATGTTAAGGAGATGTTACGTGCTAGCAGACGTCATCATCTTTGTTTATGAAGTACCATGCATATTTTGGCATTATATTAATGTTGACGAAGTAAGTTGAATCACTCTCAAAAAAGTGCGATTGAATTATTACAAATTGCGACAGCTTTTTTATTACAAAGTGCGATACGGTTTATTACAAATTGCGACAGTTATTACAAAGTGCGATGATTATTGCAAATTGCGACAGAGCAACTGTAAGTGGTTGCTCTAAAAACTATATATCTGTCATGTCGGATGTCTTAGGGGAACTTTGGTCGTCACGAAAGTTTTAGGTTGCTTTTTCGTCTCATCCGAAAGTGTTGGCTACCCTTGTTGATCCGGTCGAAAGTTCGAGGACATGAAGTAGCCTTGCTTTCATAAGAAAAGGGACTTTTTGTCTTTATACCGAAAGTTTTAGGAGACCTTTTTAACAATAATCGCAATATCTTGGTTTTAAAATATGAATAACATAACCTATTTTTTTTGGCTTTTAGCAAGCTTTAGAAATTTCTAGGCAATATTTGCTCCTTCGAACAGTTATTTTACAGAAAAAGGTCGCTAGGCCCCCCTGGCATTTTGCCACTTCATGAAATCTCCATGACTCAGTGTAACGTTTAAGGATAAGTTATTTCTTTCGTGGGAAAAATTTCAGTGAGACTAATACTGTTCACTGAATGAAGTCTCAATCCAGTTTCTAAATTAGCAACAAACTAAGATTACAGTCCCCTTATTAACTGAGATCAAAGTAGTGATAGGTAAATTGTTTGTTTTATAAATATATAGGTTACAAACTCCAGGCGTGATGACGTTATCAAAATATATAACGTTTTGAAGGTCCTATTGTCTGCATTATTTTAATGGAAAATAGTAAAATATTTTACATACAGAGAATAACGTTTTCCTATAAACTTCCGTCAAGTCTTGCTATTCAAGATAATTAGCCACAGTTTAGCATGTCCAAATTCGATTCTAGGATTTTAAATAAAACTAGCTTATTGTACATGGTGCCCCTGTTGAGCAAAGCATCCGAAGGTTATATTATGGTCTTCAGTTCTTAGCTTTTTTCTGTTTTAGTAGGTCTTTTAATTTTATGCAACCTAAAGTTTATTAGGTTATTAGTTGCCACAGTTATGTGGCTGCTTAAGTCGCTGAAGTTTTTTTAAGTTGAACTAATACTTCAAAAAGTTTAAACTCACTTTTAGTGTTTAAATATTTATGTTTTCTAGCTTTTCAACAGGGTAAAGGCATGGAATCGGCAACTTTGTTAAAAAAACGTCTACAATTTAAAAGTCTAGGCATTTTGATATAAAAGGTATTCAATATATGATAGAAAAAGACAAAAATTGATAGATTCAACTGGAAGACGAACGCGTCAGTCAAATAACTTGCCTGAGCATATTGTTTTTCATAAATAATAAAAAATATATATATACTAGAAGTTCTAACTTTCTCAGTTGAAATCGACCACTTATGACCACGGTTAATCCCGCATATAAGGAGCCGCGGATTAAGGACCTCCAGAAAAAAATTTGGCCTAGCATCATACATAGATACATATGTGGACGGCCCATTTGGCCTGCTGCTGCAAATCAGGGATATAAAGTATAATGTGAGTTCTTACTGTACTTACTGTACAATCAATTAAGTAAGTTAAATACACGCATGACATAAATGGAAAGCGTGGAGCTTTCGCTTCAACTAAAATTTACACAATTGACATTTGTAAACCCTATGAAAGTTTCCCTCGCACATTTCTTAAACTGAATTATTTTTTGAACTCGAGATACATGGGACATTGCGTACCGCCACCTACCCGTGAATCACTCAAAGCATGGTCTCTGACATGTTATGAATACCAGCGTCAGGATGATAGACTCCCCCTTTTCACTATCGTTGTCTAATCATATGCTCTCAAAATGACTTAAGAATTTTATCATATCTTTTACTAAAATCAAGACCGACTTTGAAATGTTATCAATAAACCAACTAATGTATTTTATGAAGCGATTTACCACCAACTGTTTTCATTACTGAATGACTGAGTTCAACAATGAACATTTTAATTTGTGTCATCTGCCTTGGAGCCCCACAGAGCACTATACAAGGCACCTGCAATTGACCACTCCAGAAAATACCATTACATACCATATTATACTCTTTGTTTGTCACCCCAAAAGTTTGCATAAGCATTGTTTTCAGTTTCTCTTGAGAGTTAAAATGGCCTAAGAGAAACTGAAAACAATGCTTATGCAAACTTTTGGGGTGACAAACAAAGGGCATAATGTGGTATGTAATGGTATTTTCTGGAGTGGTCAATTCAGTCTTGTACAGGCAGTATATTGGCAGACATATCAAGACAAGCGCACTATCTATACCCTCTTGCTGTCAAAACTGTCCAAATAAAGATATTAACTGATCGAGGATGCTTTTCAAATAACGTTCTCTAAGGCGGTGAAATGAATAGTACCAGTGTTAAGGTACAACTGATGATAAACGTTTCATGTGAAGAGTGACATCATAGGATTTCCATTGCCCATGGCCTCAATATTTCATCTTTATGATTGACTCTTAAGGAAAAGTTTTCTTTTTACAAATAAATTACGGCTCCCAGGTACTTGCGAATATGATTATTGCACGACTTCATTGAATTCCTCCTTTAAAATAAAATTTTTGCCGATTTTCTTAATTTTATTTAGTGATATGATATATTGTTTGTTTGTGTTGCCTTAGCGATCTCTATTTTCAACAACTGTGGAATTAATTCCCGCAGAAATAAACGTTAAAAACACTTATATGCCTTGTTGCAAATTTAAACCTTATCATGTTATCATAAACCAACCCCAATAAATCTTAAAGCTTGTTTGAAGACGGATACATGCCATAAATGATGGACTGAGCCGCAGGACATGCAGGGTATAAACTTGTCATACTTTTTGAAAAAAACGATCTCTTTGTTTGTCTCGCTTAGTTGTTGTTTTGCTCAATATATTGTTTTTGTTGCAATTTTGATTTTACATAGCGCTTTAAGACAATGTCATCACCGAGCGGTACGAGCGGTATCACTCAAGTTGACGAACTGTCCCGGTGTATTTTTCTATCGATACTCTTCAGGTTGTTCCAAGAAATATTTGTTAAATAATTTCCATCGTTGTCTATTATTAGTATAAAATGCGTTTCATACGTGTGCAAAGTTGTTGTAACTTTTCGGATGTAACAAGTTTGAAAATGCAGTACATATACATGTATGTTAAATGCAATACTTGAATACCATAGGAATATGAAAGTACTTACAAGAGTTTTATACAGGGGTGATAGTACGTGAGTTTTATAATCATCATAGTAATGATCATTATCATCATCATCATCATTATCATCATCATCATCATTATCATCGTCATCGTCGTCATCATCAACGTCATCATCTTCACCCATCGTCATTGTCGTTGTCATCATCATTGTCGTTTAAAGAAATCAATTAAATCGGGTCTTGCTCAAATGAATTTTTCAATGTACGCTTACCGTGACCGAATTGGAGTCCATCGCCCAGAATGCTATTGTCCTTTAATTTTGCGACATGTCCTTACAGTGCGCAGTTTCTCAATGTGCGGCATAATAACTGAATCAATAAGCTTTCGGAAAGCCAGCTAAATACCGACTACTCTCGTAAAAGAATCGGTAGCTGTCAATCGAACGGTTTAATGAGTAAAGTGATCTTAGATCTGACTGCGTGCGACAGCCAGACAAATATTTGTCAAGTGGAAAAGAAATGAGCGGAACACTTACCTCTATTTCATCGTTGCGTTTCAGTTTCATACTGACCGGTCAAAGCAGCTCATATAAAAGACGCGCTCCAGCCTTTACTCGAATAAAGTTATATCCGATGAATTACACATAAAAACATTTAAAACATATTAACATAAATTACACGCACAAAAAACATAAACATGTAAACACAAACTCTCTTGTCAGAAGTCATCACCGAAGTAGCGGGAATTCGTCTATCTGACCCAATCTTCGTTTTCCAGTTACAGATGTAAGACATCTATTAATTCATTCATGATCGATGGTTTAGTTTTTTTGGTTTTGTGTTTTTTCTTTTTGCCTACTTTTTGTAATTAAGGGTGCTCCGGAGGGGTCTTGGCCGTCAGGGGGGGTTTTCCGGGCCTGGGGCCTGTTTCTCGAAAGTCCCGATAATTAACGGGCCCGGTAAGCTGTCTCCGTTTTCATTAAAGATCTAGGTTTCAATAGTTTTGCATGTAACATGATAAAACTATCAGTTAATGAAACAAAATGGAGTAGTTTGCTAGCCAGGACCCACGCTCTTATTCTTTATATTTCGATTTGAATATTTGATTTCGGGCCCGAAAAGTTACCGGGACTTTCGAGAAACGGGCCCCTGTTCCGACACCTGTTCCTGGTTTACAGACACCCGGCCCCCGTTTTCCCTCTCTCTCAATCCCCTAAGGCCCGGTTCAGACGCCGATCTTTTCATGAGCCGAACCTAATACATTGAATCAAGTACATGAAAAGTTCGGCGTCTGAATCAATTAGGAACGACTGTTTCAATTTGGAACGGCTCAGCCGTTCTTTTCTACGATGGCCCAGGAGGGTCACAGTCCAGTATTGGTTTTTGACAGTCCAGTTATGGTTTTACACAGTCCAGTTATGGTTTTACACAGCCTAGTTTTAGTTTTTACACAGTCCTGTTTTTAATTATTACACAGTCCAGTTTTATTTTTTTACACAGTCCAGTTTTAATTTTTACACAGTCCAGTTTTATTTTTTTACACAGTCCAGTTTTAATTTTTCACACAGTCCAGTTTTAATTATTACACAGTCCAGTTTTATTTTTTTACACAGTCCAGTTTTAATTTTTACACAGTCCAGTTTTATTTTTTTACACAGTCCAGTTTTAATTTTTCACACAGTCCAGTTTTAATTTTTACACAGTCCAGTTTTATTTTTTTACACAGTCCAGTTTTAATTTTTACACAGTCTAGTTTTTTTTCTTTTACACAGTCCAGTTTTATTTTCTATGTAGTTACCAGACCTCTCTCGCGCTGCTGTAACACGTGTTATCTCACGGCAGCCATTTTGTATTTCCTTGCGACGATGGATTCAATCATCAGGCAGGCCGTTCGAGAGGAACTGAGACGTTCAAGTTGTAGTCGTCCAGAAACTGCGTCTTCTACTAATCAAGATGATCAGGGAAGAAGTGAAAACGAATCAGGTGCGGCTGGATCATCACGAACAGTGAGCCGTTTGTCAGGGTTGCTGAACCGAATGAGGAAAGGTGGCGGAAAGGAAAGCTCTAGTAAAAAGCGAAAAGTAGTTAAAGAACACAGAATACAGGTGAGATGGTTACACTATGACCCGCCTAAAAAGGCCTTTGTTCCTGTTCGACAAAAAAACGGAGGTGGAAATCGCTTTAGCAATTATTGGATGAGGCGACTCCTGAATCCGGGAAATTTTGTGGTATCCGGAATCCGGGAAACTTTTCTTGTCAAATCCTGTATCCTGGGCTTTGGAATCCGGAATCCGGAATCCAGCTCAATTAATGGGCCATAGACACGATACCTGGAATCCAGAATCCAAAACCCCCAGTGTGTAATCCAGAATCCAAGACCCCCAGTGTGTAATCCAGAATCCAAAACCCCCAGTGTGTAATCCAGAATCCAAAACCCCCAGTGTGTAATCCAGAATCCAAAACCCCCAGTGTGTAATCCAGAATCCAAAACCCCCAGTGTGTAATCCAGAATTCAAAACCCCCAGTGTGTAATCCAGAATCCAAGACCCCCAGTGTGTAATCCAGAATCCAAGATTGTCTTGAATTCCATAACATTGGGCGATGCAGATGGAGGAGGGTGCTATCGACATTATAGATATACACACTCCGAGAACTGCATAATTCTTCATATCATACGAAAGCCGAATCCAATAATTATTTCCTTCATTTCATTGAAACACCTCCGGATTAAGGAAGTGCTTACCTCGATCTATTCCCATTTGTCGTTTCCTCGGCAGTTTCAGATTATTACATATTAAGGGATAATTATTCTCACTAGCAGTTTTTATTGGCGTTGAATAGTATTTTGCTGTTCTTTTTAACTGTTTTTAGGCAGTAGTTAGGATAATTCATCTTCGCAAAACGTCTGAAATCTTTCGCAATTTCCTCCACATCTGCCAATACAGCCGCGTTACCACGTCTTCTACTGTAAGAGTTCCTTTTCTGTCGATAACTGCAAAACTGACGTCAATTTTACTGATTTCGACAAAAGTCGTCCGAATTTGGTCAACGATAGCCCCCTGGTTATGAAGAATTAAGGGGATTTGAGCCAATCAAAAACAAAGAATTCTTCGCCCTTATTCGTGCCATGAAATTATGTATACTTGTGCATGAGCATTTGAAATCCGATTCTCGAACTTCGCTTTCTGGAACATCTCGTTAATTTTACTTTACCCAGTTTCAACACTGAGACTTGAGCGTAGACTTTTCAACAGTAATTCAAAGCAATGTCCTCTTCTCTCAGAGGTTTAGACTAAGGCTATGTTCACAATATACTAGCCTGCGTGGCCGGCGTTAAAAGGGGAAGGGGAAGGGGGAATTTGGGCTCGCGAGGAAGAAAGGAAAGGAACGCCTGCAAGGACGCTATTGTTTTCTCCGTTTTTTACGCTCAGATTCTCCTCCTCCCTCCTCCCTCGCGAAAGGGTCTCTCGCCCTTATACCCTACCCCTTCCCTTTCGAACGCTTGCCACGCAGGTCAATAATATACCGGTTAGCTTTTCGTGGCCCTACGAAAAGTTAGCTGGTTTAGCGTGCATCGGAAGTCTTCGGAAATTCGTCGGAAATGTTCGGGAGTCGCCGGGACGTTTCCGGAAATGAACACCTGTCCGATCTGTAACTCTCCACTTTAGAAATCGGAGTGGCGCCACAACCATTTCTGTGCATGAACTGAAGCCCTATCATCGCCCCATGCAAGGGATCCAGGACAATCTTGGATTCTGGATATCCACGCTGTCGATTCGGGATAGTAGAACTTGGATTCCGGATTCCTCGAGTTGTATTCCGGATTCCATAAACAAAAATGTCCCGGATTCCCTTTCTTGGGGCGACCATTCGTGTGAATAGCCTGAAACTTAACTCCAGTCCTCTTTTCAGTGAGGCCTTCTCTCTGCTTATGGGTAACTGATTACCATACCAGACTGAATTCCCGGATGGACAATCAAATGGTTCGCGCCATTCAGTTTTGAAAGCTTTTGAAAAGATATTGGCTGTTATTAAAAACGACGCAGTTTTCTACTCCTTTCAGTATGTTTATACATTGTACGAGCTGTTCTCCCAACACGTCCAAAATCTTATAAAGCCAGGTTAATGCAAGAAATATAATACCTGGGTGGTTCGTATCAATGGTAAGCAGCCGATATTTCTGCACGCATTACGTAGGCGGTGAGGTAGAATGAAATCGGTGGCTCTTCAAGACAACACGATGAAACCTTTTGACGAGGGACGGCTTTTAGTTTAATCGCACTTCTTTTAGTTTTATCGAACATCTTTTGTTTGTATAACGTTGCATCGAACATCTTTTAATGCACATAACATGGATGTATTCTGTACAACAGGGATGTATGTCCACATGACATTTTTTATGTAATATTTCGATATTTTGTCCGTAAAAACGCACCATACTTATCACTCCAACTGCAATGTAATGGTATGCCGGTTTTTTCATAAGGAATAAGCTGAGTGCCACTAAACACTCTCTACGACAATGTCTTATTTTCTTCGAACCTGTTTAAGAACCTAATTAGCCTAACTTGGGAGAATGCGGGTTCTTATTATTTTAGTCGCGGGTGTTTACTGTATAATTCTCACGGGAAACAAAAATTGAGTTCTCATTGCCGACTTTTCAAGTTCGTATCCGAAGATCCATGTGCATTTTAGTGATTGATAAGGCTATAATTCTTATTATCACACACTGACAAGCATGGAGGTTTGTTTACAGTTTGTTATCTTATCGGCTGATTAATCATGGACTAGTTGTTTGGTTCTTGCGCATATATTGTAAAAACTATTCCTAAGTGCAGCGTTTCCAAACAAAGGGGATCAGTTATATTGTGAGGTAAAGGTTGAAAAAAATAAAATCTCTAAACCCGCTGTAAGTAAAACTGTTTGAACCATTTCAATAGCAAAACCAGCGTTAGCACTATTGACGACAAACACCTCGCTATCAATCTTAAACTTTGCCAGTTTAGGGTAGTAATCATTCCAAAAGGCCATCCGGCGAGGATTAAATGCTGTTCCCATTCTCGGATTAACGTCAATTCGCAAATACGATCGGCGACTTGAGTTGTACCCCTCCCAGGTAACGCCGCTAACTGGTTGTGGCGTGGGCTCACCAAACCTGGCAAAGTTGGTGTAGAGTTTCATGATAAATAAACTGACGTTTCTTTTAGCTGCGTCATACATTGAAGAAAGAGGCGGTAGAAGTGGAATACCAAAATCAAATTGCGCGTTATCAAAATGAATCACTCCCATCCACTCTGGAGAGAGACTGGCGTTTGATGGCCGTCGCGCGAACTCGTACATGTAAACAGGAGCCACTTCGCTGTGAATATCAGCTACCTCGTGACTAGGTGCGAAGAAAAAGTAATCGCTAAGCAAGTCTATAAGCTGGTTTCTCAGTGCGTACTGATCGTTGTTGTCTGGCCAAGGGGTGTACATGAACTCCAAAGCATCCGAAATGAGGTCTGCTACTTTTCTGGAGAATGACCACAAACGGATCGGAATTCTTTTAATTATGGTTTAAAATACAGGCTTAATACAATGTCGTAAAATCACAGCCTTTTTTAGGCTGACCATCCGAACTGTTCGAAGCATTGTGATGTCACACGCGCCACATGTGATGCCATACATATACTGCATTTCGTAAAGGTCCGCTCTTGGTCTGATTTGAGTGATCACAGAGATGCCAACCTCTGGAGATCTAAAATCGGGAGACTCTTTTTTTTTTTCACTATCCCCCCGAACTTTCAACGGACCCCCTCCCTCGATTCCTCGAGATTCATACTATCAAAATTAGATCTAGACTGCAAAACAGTCGGGTTTTTTTCTCAAAATCAGTAAAGAAATCGGCAAAGTGTGGCGTAACAGTATTACGTGCGAAGCGCGCGAGCCTCACACGCTTGTAAGGCCTGTGAGGCGAGGGGAAAAAATGTATTTTACCGTCTCTCCCCAGTCTCGCTCTCTGTTTCAGCCTCGTTCCAGACCTTTTGTTTGACTGCTCGCGCGTAGGTACTTGAGTGCGCAAAAAACGGCTGTTTTGCAGTCTATCGTTTTGATGCCGGAAATAATCTCTGTCAGAGACTAAATAAGTGCAAAAATGCGCCAGAAACCGTCTTGCGAATAAGAAAAATTCACGTTTTGAGCCAAAAATGGGCTAAATCTCAAACTTAAGCACAGAAAAGCTGGAAAGTCCATTATCCGGTTGACTTGTTGACCTGTACGGGAGAGTGGCAGATCGGTGCCGTATCCGGGAGACTTACGGATAATCCGGGAGAGTTGGCATGTATGTTCAGATCAGGGGAAACGTTCAGTAAAACGCAGAATTTTGCACTTATCCCAACTGTTAAGATAATGTAAGAAAACTGAACAAAGATCATACCTTGTGTTTTTAGTGTCGTGTTCTTCGTTTTTGTGACGTTTTCGGGGTTGTCAGTTTCAAGAAAATGCCACTAAAAACATACGATAAGTTACCTTTATTCATTTTTCTTTCATTAAATCAGCATTTGGGATCAAAAGGTGCAAAATTCTATGTTTTTTTGAAGCATTTCTACCGATCACTAGAATCAAGCAGAGAGTAGGAGTTATGAAATACAGTAAATGTATGGGGTATGCATATGGGATCACATGTCGCGCGTGACATCACAATGCCTCGAACAGTTCGGATGGTCTGCCTGTGGTAAAATCAAAACTAAAGAATTATGCATTGCTTAATCATGTCATTAATTGACGTAAATGTAAACCGGTGAGTGAGTGAGTGATTGTCAAAAAGGTTATGCGCTAATAATTCGGTGACGGACTACATGTATGTGACGTGACTCATCAATCTGGACGCGCGGCTGAAAATTTAACATGTGGGATGTGGGCAATGTCATTATTTAAAGAATAGTACATCTAGTTCATTAGACTGCCACATAACAAAGGAAATATCCTCACCTTTTATTTCTACCTTCGGCAAACCCTGATAAGGCGTCTTTGAACAATGATCGGTTGACTCCTTTTTCCATTCCAGCCGTCCCTACAAGCCTTCTGATAGCAGTTGCCCCCTCGTGACTGTTAAAGCTTATCATTAAAGGCACCTTCTTGAATTTCCTTTTCTTTCGAAGATTCCAGGGTGTATCAGTGAGAAAATGCCCGTCCACAACTGCTGACCAATGATAAAAATCATGGCCAGAGCTGAGGAAACTTCGATATCGCCAGCCGCTTTCTGTATGTCCATGGCCTTCACTTTGCGAATGCATTCCGCCATGGTGTGGTGATCGCTGGATGTACAGTGCAACTTTTGGGCCAACTCTTTGGCGAGACGGATGCCATATGAACTTGGCTGAATCGCCCATGGGGCACAAATCTACACCGCTCTCTGCGATGGCTTGGTGGAAGAGGTCCTTAGGCAGAGGTGACATGATATGGAAGTTAACACTTGACCCACCAGCGCTCTCCCCTAAAAGCGTTATCTTGTTGGGGTCCCCGCCGAAGTTTTCAATATTTTCCTTAACCCACTTTAGTGCTGCCACCTGATCCAGTAATCCTAGATTTCCGGGAGCAGAAGAATCTTCGGTCGTGAAAAAACCAAATGGACCGAGACGATATTGAATCACCACAACTACAACGCCATGTAGTGCCAAAATATCGCTAGGAAATGCCATAGAATGACCCCCTGTATAAGCTCCACTGTGAATGTAGATAATCACGGGTAAACTTAGGCTAACGTTGGGAGTGTAGACGTCGAGAAACAGACAGTCTTCGCTATATGTTATATTGTACCCGTAGCGATCAAAGTAAAAAGCGAATCTTTGAGGCTGCATACAAGCACTCCCATGTTTTTTAGCCTGTCGTATGTTCGGTTTCCAGCCTTTAAGGGGTTGTGGTTTTCTCAGTCTGTTTTCTTCAGTCGGTGGAGCGGCGAATGGAACATCCAGAAACTTGTCAACGGAATGGAACTGTAGGTGAATATGAAGACTCGGATAAGAAGCTGTAAAGCCTTCGAGTTTCCCGTACTTTGTTGTAGCGATTACTGAATGAGTCAATGGTAAAAATGAGCATAACACGATAAATGGTGCTGCGAGAAGCATTATGGACATAAAGATTCCAAGGAATAAACTGATTCAGTAAAAATGGACGTCGCTAAGCTGAAAGTCGGCGATCTATATCGGGAACGATTCAGTTGCTTAAAATAAAACGCTAGGCTCAGATTTATCCCGGGGGGGGGGGGAAATACTCAATACAGTAAGTATAGGGAGAGCCTCCTCCTACCGTTACTTATCCTTTATAAACCACCTTTGGCATAAAAGCTACCCCTTTCTTACACCTCCCATTGACAACGGCGGGTCTAAAATAAAGGTCACTTTTCACAGGTCAGAGTACAGGTCACCACCGATAAAGATAAATGAACAACATTAAAACTGTCTCCTAGCCCTAATCTCTTAACAAAATGCTCTATTAGATCTAGGGGAATCTGTGTGGTTTGGTAATTTATCAATGGAGCAATGAGCTGCACTCTTGACCTGTGGAATGTGACCTGTACTTTAGACCCGGCCTTGGCGCGTCAAAAAAATGATCCCAAAGGAGAGGTTGATGCGTTCCTTTGGGTCGCGCTTTTTTAAAAATAACGCCTGTACTACAGGCTGAAATAATTTCATTCTTTTTTTTTTTTTTTTTGCCCGACCGACCGACAGCAAGAGACGGGGCGATGGGTAATTAAAGGCACTAATTAAGGAAGTAATTATACAAATTTGGGGCTACATGAAAAAGAAAAATTTCTCACTCCCTAAATTGACGCGTGCGTCGCTCAAAAACGCCTTTGCTTGAGCCGACGCAATCTCGACCCAGAGCTCTTCTGCGCATGTAGAAGAGAGAGATTTCCCCAAACCCGTAAGCACTGGGGTCGAGAATAGAGCCGACGAGACAATAGGGCCATTTCTACGAGAAAAAATAAGACGCGTCTTAAATAAGACGTGAACTTTCCGTATAAATGGCACATTTCGTCTAAAATAAGACGCGACTTAGCTAAGACGCGTTTTATTTTAGACGAAATGTGCCGTTTATACGGAAAATTCACGTCTTATTTTTTCTCGTATAAATGGCCCTAATGTTCAGCCAAAGTTTAAAAAAAACTGTACGGTCATTTGTCACAACGCTAATGCCAGTGGTTAGAAAGGATGTCGCGGGCTCTAAAGAAATGTTGAGTCAGGGACGTTAAAAGATCGTCTATTCACGTTGGTCGTTTTCAGATATAACGAGTAAAAAATACAACTGGAGTAAGTCTTGCGGGGGATTTTAAGCTCACCACCGACCTCAACTAACCAGCCCGAATGGTCAGAATGGTTTCCACAACCACAATAACAATTTGCATTTTTACTGTTCATCTAAACAAAGGGTGTTATGAGTCTCGTTCAATGTTTTGTTCTTATGAATTTTAAACTCGGAAAAAGCATAAACACATTATGAATCAATTTTGGTTTGGCATCAACCAATGCGTGTTAGCTCGTTGTTGAATTTCGTCGTTTACACGTCGTTTTCTCTTCTCTAGCTTAAAATCAGTGGTTAAATGAAACAGTCTTTGTGTACACCAAAAGAAACAAGACAATTATCAATATCAGTATAGTTTTGGTCGTTCTGTGAAAGCGCTAACGGTACAGTAAAATTTAAATGAAGGGTCTGCAAGATAGTCGTTGATTCTTCTTTCTTGTATTATGATTTGATGTTCACAGTTTCACGGTTATATCCGACTAGTTGTTAATAATAATTTACGCCGTTTACTTGCCTCGCCAAAACAACGAACAACGAACAACTAGATGTAATATATGACGCAAGGTTAAGAGAAGAAATATAGGCGTCGCTGTTTAATGATAATCAGAATGCCTTTCTTTCAACGTACTTTAAGTTCTTAAAAACGTTTGAATTAAACGAGCAGGCCAGCAAAAGTTTAATTCAAAGGTACTTCCCTTTGCCATTCCAAATCAAAACAACGATAAAGAATCAGTATTGTCCAATCAGTTTTATCAGTATAGTGACGTCAGTATTTACTGATTGGCTGACATTTCCTCTATTGTTCTGTTCCCTATATATTTGCGATACCACCCGGATGGTTTGGGCGGATCAGTAAAACCAGTGCACTAAAAACTTCTCTTGCCAACACCTCAAGATAGCGAATATACAATCTCACGCTCAATCTCAATCTCAAGCACCACCCTACATAGTAATGCATATTCAATGAGGCGCCTTTAAATCATTTTACATCTTTGTGTACATCTGCTACATGGTTTGCATCTGATTAACCCAGGTCGCAGTGGGATCTTAGTCAAGGCAGTTGAATAGGTACATGAATTTAAAGCACCTTCTCCATTGTTTCAACAGAATATTATATTTTCAATAAATGGAGGCCGAGCAAGTCACTGAAGTGGAACAGCAAAAAAAAAAACAGCAGAAAGATACACTTTGATTACAAGACTGGTGGCCCATAATTCATACATGTGGAGACAAGAACGAAGTATAAAAATATTACGTTTCTACTCATGACAAACTCTGAAAAAGTTTATTAAAGAGAATTAATCCTTTGATATTCTCCAGGGTCTTTATTAGCTCTAAGCTCCAATTGTACTTAGTCAAATTAAAAGTACCTTAAATCCCACAAAACTTAGAAAATGATAAACACCTGAAACATCAAAATGATTCTGTAGGTTTCAAATTATTCAATCAGTGATCTAATATCATGAATAACAACCTCAGTAGAGACTGTCTGTGGTTATCTATGATTTGTTACATCAAGCCTAGTAATTTCTAGTTTATCTTAAACTTCATCACATTGCATATACCAATGATAACCCTCCAAGCCTTGAGGAGCTCATGGAAAAGGCTTCTGCGTTGTTTTTCCCGGGGGGAAAGAGTGTCTTTGCAGGCCACCTGGATGAAATGAACCACAGGCGGCCCAAGCTCATTACAGGAACGCGGACGTTACTCTTGCTTGCGAGCGGTGTTGTGTTACAAACGGTTACAGTATTTACAAAGACTTGTATGGGATATAAACGGTTTTTCTTAAAAGGAAGAAAAAATGTTGTTTTTAAATAAAATCGACGTACCTTATTGCCTTGTTGTATTCTTTGTTGTTTGCCGGCGTCTCAGGCCGTTTCGATGGAACACCAAATTAGCGCTAACTCGCCGAAAACGATTCAAAACGGACTGAGACGTGTAGAAATTAAAACTGGACGGTGTAAAAAAATTAAACTGGACTGTGTACAAATTAAAACTGGACTGTGTCAAAAAATAAAACTGGACTGTGTAAAAATTAAAACTGGACTGTGTAAAAGTTAAACTGGACTGTGTGAAAAAATAAAACTGGACTGTGTAAAAATTAAAACTGGACTGTGTAAAAGTTAAACTGGACTGTGTGAAAAAATAAAACTGGACTGTGTAAAAATTAAAACTGGACTGTGTAAAAAAGTAAAACTGGACTGTGTAAAAATTAAAACTGGGACTGTGTAAAAACTAAAACTAGACTGTGTAAAACCATAACTGGACTGTGTAAAACCATAACTGGACTGTCAAAAACCAATACTGGACTATGACCCTCCTGGGCCATCGTACTTTGGAACGGCGACTTTGGAACGGCTTTGACTCAGACGCCGAACTTTTCATGTACCGAACCTAATGCATAAATTATTATAACGTATTTTGTAAGTACTTTGACCGAAATGAGCATTTATCTCCTTTTGACTTTAGTTCGGCTGGAATTAAGATCGGCGTCTGAATCAATTCAGCCGGTCTAAATGATTTGGGTCGGCCTTAATTCGAATTAGGTTCGGCTGATGAAAAGTTCGGCGTCTGAACCGGGCCTAAGCTTACGAAGGCTAAACACAAATCGACAGTTTAACAGTTTTATTATAAAACGACGACTTTTACTCTCAGGCATTCGGATGTTATGAAACATATCCTAGCTCGAGTTACTAGCGCAGCGGGGAAACGATGAAAGACAAACTATTTTCTTTCCTAACGAGAACGATTTGACTGAATTGAATAGACACCTTAAAACTGAAATATGTTTACCTAATAAATTGCAAAATATTTGCATAATCCTTTCTTCAAAATTCCTAAGCATCGAAATCAAAAATCGGTGTTTATACATATCCAAGTACTAAAGAGTTTTTGGAAATATTCTTGGGGAGTTTCAGAGTTTACAGATCACCAAAAAATTCTTATTAACACAAGCTGGCTTTCGCCCAAGTACCAGCAAAGTCAAGTATAATCCAATATGAAGGGTATCCCTCATGCAAATTTTCGTACTTTCGGTTCATATATCGTCGGCCATTGTTGTAAGACTTTCCATTTCGTCCTGTATTTCTTTGATCTTGTCTAGCCATGTTTCCTTCTCAGTCACTATGCTTTCGCGAGTCCTCTTCAAAGTGCCAACTTGTCTCTCCGCATCTTCAGCGTTTTTCTCCGATTCCTTTATTTGCTCCTCAAGAAATTTCAACTTCTCTTCGGATTCTTTCTCTCGCTCGCTCGCATAGTCGTCCGCGTCCTCTAATTCCCCCGTCTTTTCATTTAGCGTCTTCAATCTTTCTTCCAATTTCTCCACCTTTTTTTGTCCGTCCTGTTCGCGGCTTTGTGCGGTTTTCAGATCCCTCTCCAGAACAACTAGTCGGCGCTTCGCTTCATTGAGCAGGTTTATGGCTTCTTCTTTCTTTCGCTCCGCTTCCCTCATGTCGTCTTCCAATTCTTGAATTTTCTCGTCGCCTTCGATTTCCGATTCCTCCAGCTCTTTTCTTGCTCTCTCATGGGTATCTCCTTTCTCCTCAACTTCTTGGAGCAAGAACGTTTGCTCGTCCAATCTTGTCTGTATCTTGTCAAGATCATTTTGAAGAAGTGTTTTTCTTCGTCGAATACCATCGGCTTCGCTCTCGGATGATTCTGCCTTGGCCAGAGCTTCTTTTAATTCATGCTTGGCGTTTGCCTCCCTCTCTTCGGCGCAATCAATTTCTTCTTTAATCTTCCCCAATTTCTCCTTTATCTTAACCAGCGACATACTAGATTTGTGGCTAAAATTCCAGGAAGATCGTGCAAGAATACAACCACTTTTCACTGTAGCTAACACAACCTGCGCAAGGGCGTTGAAATGCCGTGACGGTAAAGTTCAACCACACTTGGCTCTTTGTTTAATCAACAACTCGTAGACAAACATAATCGCATTTTATTTGCATCACATTCACAGATTGGCTGGAGTTGTTTACCCTTGGGACCGCTAAAGATTGACTGTGGTCTGCAAGCGTCAATCACTTTTTACTGTAAAAACTTTGTGGGGTCAAGTCTAGAAAACCCCAGATGCCATAACGTATTTCTAGCAAACACAAAAAAAGTACGTTTAAAAAAATTCCGTGTGAAAGTGAGCGGCTTATGTAAAAAGTCTGTTGGTACAGTTCATAACTAGGTTTCAACTGAACAGCATCAAATCTAATCAGCCTTTGCGGATTATGGACGAGTACAAGAAGAAGTGGATTGTTCTAAAATATATCACCTGTATTGTGCCTTCTACGAGATCCATTCCTAAACGGATAAGCGAAACCAAGTGAAATTCCTGAGTAACCAAGGACGACTTTCAGGGTACGTCTGGCCGCAAAGCCCGGGGGGAGGGGTACTCCCTTATATGGGCTTAATGGGGACGTGTGGCCAGCCAGGTTGTTTCTCGGGATTTTTGTCTTAAACAGGGTATCGATTTTATCATTTTTTGTCTTAATCAGGGTATCGATTTTATCAATGTTTGTCTAAACAGGGCATCTTTTCTTGGACGATAAACAGCCTGCGATGTTCTACGAACTAGACTTACAGCAAAATTTTTTTTGGTTCAAAAGCCACCTTCACAATAGCGTTTTTTCGCAGCCGTCAATCATAATTACGATCACAAGCAACAAACCTTGAAACACAGAAACACACAAAACGGATCGAAATCCACCAATCACAAATAACAAACCATGACTTTTTGAACCAAAGTTTTGTTTCCTAACAGGTCCGCTAAGATGATTGACGGTAGCGAAAAGCGCAATCCTCAGTTGGCTTTTGAACTTCAGAATTCGCATGTTTGTGAAAAGCGCAGTAAACAGGGTATCAAAAATCGGAATTCTGTCTTAAACAGGGCAGGAAAATCAGCCATTTTTGTTGCTGGCAGCACCTCCCCACCCGAGGATATATCGAGTACCCCCCTGGCCGCGAAGTGTGTCATCTGAGGTGTTCCGATGAACATCTTAAATGTTTTACCGCTGAAGCATTAGAAATGTGCTCAATGTTTGACAATAACCAAATTTTTTTTTTTTTTATTTTATTATTATTATTTTTTATCAGCATTGCTTTGACTAGGAGCTGTGTTTATCTGTCTTCCATCTCCTCTCCCCTCCCCTCTACAAAAAGGGGTGACTGATTGCATAATAAAACAAACTTTGGACCCTCCTGTCCCTACTCAGGTTTCCTAGGTTGCCGGAATAGGCCATTTCCGAGTTCCAAAAAATCTCACTTTCAAACCGAGGCTAAGTGCGAAGCCATTGATATGAAACTCAGGGGGTGTTTACATGACACCGGGGCGACTTTCGCGCCGCGACGAGTTCACTCCGGTTCCCTCTCATGGCTCTACATTTGTTTACATGATACCACCACAAAAAGTCATGCCGGCGCGAGTCGCCCCGGCGTGAGTTCACTCCGGTTGTCGCACCGGGGCGAGAATTTCACTCCAGTACGAAATCTCGCAACGGTATCATGTAAACACGAAACGACCACCCGTTTCGGTGTGAAATCGGTCTAATGCACCTACCAATGTTAAGCCGGCGGGGGGGGGGGGGGGGGCAGGGCATAGGGTGGGGATTTGATTGTCTTTGTTGGCCCTGGGGTAGGGCATTTGACTGATGATGTTCTCCCGGGGGAGGGAATATTTGAATCTTTCTTCGCCCGAGGTGGGGATATTTGACTGCCGACTCGGAAGAAAGAGACTGAGACCGAGCATATGTTTTACGCTTCCACGCTTCACGCATGCGCCGTATGGTCTGGAAAATGGAGGCCATTAGCAAGCGAAAGGTGAGTGGATTTCACTGTTTTGTCTTCAAACTTCGTTTGTTTTAGCGTATTTTTTGTTCAGTTGAACCTTAAAAGATACTGGAGTACCAAAGGAAACGGGAAGTAAAGAGAAACCAAGTAGATTTTTGCAAGTACAATTGATCAGTGTTCGGCTCATTCGCTACAATCACTGTAAACTTAATACGCTGCTCTTGTTCTTTGCAGATCATAAGGGCGGTGAAAGTTTGGAACGCTCGAAGAACTGTCAAAAAGTTTATATTTGACGTGCAGTCCTTTGAAGATTTGCTGAAAAAAGGTGCGCTAGATATCGTATTCGTGACTACTTGTGCATCGAAACAGGACAACACAATCATAGTTAAAGTATCAAAATTTTATGAACAGCATATTCAGCTTTTCTTTTATAAAATAGCTCAAGTGTATTAATATTGTTGTGCCTCATACAGAAGCTTAATATTCAAAACAGCATTGAAAATTTACGCCTGTATTTTATAAACATATATGAAAGATCGATATTAGGGCCTCTACAAGCCGACCGTTTCAACCTTTTAGCTGTAAACAACCTGAAATTTTCCACAATGAAAGAACTTCCCATCCACTTATCGTTCATTTAAGCTTAGTTTTAAAAAGGGAATGTAAGTTCTTTATAGAGCAGATATTTGTGAACAAAAATCCAAGTATATTTAGAGAGTCAGCCGAAACATTATTAATTTCAGATTAATTTATTCCAGGGAGTGAGAAACTAGGAATTACAGCATGTAAAGCCGTTTTGGCTGAGGATGGTACTGAAATTGAGGAAGAGTATTTGGATATCATTGACCAAAAAAGTGTTATAATGCTACTAGAAAAACAAGAGAAATGGAGAGACCAAGGTAAACAGTCTCGAATTGTTGTGTCTTTACACCCCAGTATCATGCACATTCTTATTACATGTTTTTATACTCTCTTTTAATCTTTATTGTAGCCCACCTCATTTACCAAATACAGTGTAATAAAATGGCATTAAACAGCTGGTGTAATAGTCTTACTTACCTTTTCTACTTAGAATACATAGCTGATAAAGAAGAAAGCCCATGGGAGTCTCCCAAGGTTTTGGATACTACACCAGGAGGAGAAAACCTTTGTAAGCAGAGAACCCTTAAAAGGGACTTATCATTAGGACCCCCAATTAAAGTAAGTACTGAGAAGTATGATTTATTGCCGAGAAAGTTAGTTAGTTGTGTCAGAGAATAGCTACATGTTTTATTAAAAATTAGCCTTACATGCACGCCCCATTTTTTTCTAAAAATTGCCTAACTATTTTCATCTATCAACTGGACCTATTTGAAAGATGTTTTAAGATTGCCTCAAACTTTAAAAAAAACACACTAGAGAATAGTGTTTTTTTCCCATTTGCACCCTTTCACAGGCTAACTTATATACAGCAAGGGTAAATTATCTCACTGGTATCACTCGCTTTGTTTAAAAGGTTGTCAAAGAAGAAAAACCAGAGGAAGAAATACTGGAAAGTGCAAAGATTTTTGGCAAAGATAATTCAAAAGCACTGACTGATTACCAGACAGCAGTGAATGAAGCAGCTGGCAAGCTGGCTATAGCAAACCCACAGTTGCTCTGCAACAGAGGTACTAGTTTCTTTAGACTTTCTCATTGAAGTGTAGAAGATATCTAAAAGATCTCCTCTTAGAGATAGTAGCTATTTATTTATTTATTTATTTATTTCAATAGGAGAACTATATGACAAAGCGAGAGAAACAGTGAGAAGTACATATACCTTCAAAAAGGGGTACTCCAGGTCAAGTACCAGTAGCAACAGCGATAGTGAGACTCTACCTCCAAAACTGAAAAGGGCTAAAAGTGATATTGAGGAAAGGAAAAAAGAAGTTGATAATTTAACATCATTAATCGAGAATGTGAAAAGTCATCTTCAAATTAAGCAGAAGAGATTGGAAAAGGCCAAATCTGTGAAAGATTTTAAGCAATGTGACCAGCTAACCCTTGAAATCAGAACACTTCTGAAAGAGAAAGGTGATCATGAGAAGCAGCTTACTGCCATTCAGAAAAAAGAAGCAAAGTCCTTATGGTATCATAAAACAAAGTCCTCCAAAAAAGAAAAGAAACCCAAAACTGAGAAAGTTGTAAACAAGCCACTAACGAAGTTTTTGTTTAAAGATACCTCTGCTGCTAAAGTAGTTACTTCGAGTAATGAAACCACAAGTACTGTTAAGATTCCTCTAGAATCTGCAACAAGTGCATCATCCCAAGCTACAATACCTACAACTCAAGTTACTTCGGATACATGTACCTCCTCAGAAACCACATCTGAACTTTCTACACTCACAAATGCTCCATTGTCACCGACTGATACATTAATACTCAGTGATTCAGTTGAGGATTCGGATTTTTAAGTGGCCCCTTCAGCTGTGAAGAGCCTGGAGGGGAATTCCGTCGCCTAGTTGATGTGTTTAATGAACAACAAAAGAAAAAGTTGAGTGAGCACCAGGTTTATGGAACTGACGTTTATGTGTCAAATTTTGAAGGGATGGAACTGAGAGATTACATTAAAGTTGCTAGTGTTGTTTGTGCAGAAAAGCATCAACCGGCTGGATCACTGTGTTCTTGTGAAGGGTTGATAAAAGTTGCTAGATGTATTGAACAGGAGGGGTGGATGAACTTAAAGGAGGCTTTTATGTTGTCAAGTCCTGGGAGAGTTTATTCATCTGTACATGCACGTCAAAAGCTTTTGCAAATGCCGCTGACAGCCATTGCTGTAGGCAATCAAAGACAAGGAACCCGAAGGCTTCTTCTTGTCCGGAAGCAGCAGTTTGTTAATTACAAAATTTTTCAGTCCCTACAGAGTACTTTGGTAGAATCTCAGAAGGAATGCATGTCCAAAGAACAGATGAAAAAACTTCTCAATCTTGCTGACAGTGAGGCAGAAAGGGAACGGTTACGGTTCGCTGTAGTAAGGGGGTCTGGAATGTCCACCGAAAAGGCACGCAGTGTCTATGGTTTCCATGACATGACAACGCGAACAAAGAAGGTATTGGATGCAGCTGAGGAAGCACAAGATATCAGGGAATGCATGCTCAAGGTTGTCCGCTTGAAGGATAAAGCACTGCTACAGGCATTTGGTGTTGATGACAGTGCAAGTGAAGAAAGTGAGTCTGAGAGTGAGACTGATGTTGATTCTGACGATACTTCTGGTATGTTAGATGGCGTAAAGGATGAAAACCAGTCTAGCAACAGGAACGAGGACGGCTCAAAAGAAGGAAGTTCTGAGCTTCCCCCAACAGAGGAAGGTGTGATACGTCATCAGTTTCAGCTCCGAGATTACATGAACAGTGATGAAACATACAAACATGTTACAGAAACGGAAGGTGTGTACATGAATTCACATCAGCTCTTGGACACCCTTAGAAAGTGCGCACTGAACTGGTTTGAATTTGTCATGATTCTCCAAAGATTGCTCAGTAACATTTCAGATGAAGCTTTACATCAGCTTTTGTTAGACTTTGGAGGTCAAATCACTTTCCTTGGTCTTAGTGTTGAAGAGGAACGTGTTATAGAGCAGTCACGCCAGGCTTACCTTTTGAGTCAAAGGCTGCAAAGCATACGAGGCGAAGACACTGGCCAAGAAATTGTGTCTGAGTCTGATGTAAGTGAAGGTGAAATGTTGCAGGTTGAAGACTTGCTGGGGGAAAGAGGGAGAGCTATCTTGAACAAGAAGCGATCTGCTGTGCGGAGGAAAGGGATTCGTGAAGTAAAGCGACGAATAGCAGAGAGGCGTTTTCAAAAAAGGCGTCGCAGTAAACGAGTTTCACAAGTGCTGCGAGACTGTCCAGCCATTGGTCAAGCCATAGAGGATTTTGTAAAAGCATGCGGGGCAGGTGCTGATGCCTGGCGGCGTACTGGTGCCTTAACGTTTGATGGCAACAGAAAGATCAAACAGAAAGCTACATTCAAGAAAATAAAGGAGCACCTGGAACAGAAGTACAACCGATCCATTTCATATGGTTCCGTAGTCCAGTTATGTGTAGCACGAAATAGGAGAAGGCTTTCCGCTGTTCGGTATAGAGGTGTGGCAAATGTTATCCAGAGAAGAGCACGCAAGGGATTCAACCTTAAATACAATCCGGATGTACATTGGAGTTCAGCCTTTTATGCGTCACTCAATCATCTTCAGTATAAAGATGGCCACAATATTGTCAATCTAGGAAGAGATGACCAGGCTGGTTTCCGGCTTGATACAATGACCACACACAAGCTTCACTCCACTCTTTCCATCAAGGGAAGTGAGCCTCTTACAACCTACACGGACTATGTTAACAAGTATCCATCAACCTTGCAAACAACATCCTACAATTTTTCTGGGACTGATAATACTGGTGAAATATGCTGTGGTGTGGTTAAAGCAACCCCGCTTCACTCGAAAAACGCGGCGCAGCATTTTGCTGATCTGAAAGAAGTAGAGAAAAAGGATTCCGTTCGACCTGCATTCATTAATCCGGTTACTCAAGAGAAAAAGAAAATAGAATGTATTCGTGTTGACGGTGGATTTGATGAAGGACCGCCACATAAAGAGGTGCAGTATTGGTGGACTCGAAGGCATTTGTAGGCGGAAACTGTTGTAACTCTCGTATCATCACGTAACAGTGGTGCAAGCTTTCGTAACCGCGTTGAACTTCAGAATGGATGCCTTGCTCTAGGGCACGCAAACCTCTTCATACCATCTACACGAAATGGGTCATGCTTAACATCTTCGGGAGGGGTAGATCAGAACATGCTGCGTAAGAACCTTGAATCTGCTATAGATGTTTACATTTCTAGAGTAGATGGCGCCCCTTGCGCTTCTACTGAAATCCATCTTTACAAAGGGGTAAATAGCGCGAAGTACCAGGAGGAAAATGAGGTACTCAAAGTGTTTCTGAAAGGAAGTAAGGCTGCCAAGTCCAAAATAGAAACAGAAAAACCAGAGTTGTATTCTCTAGTAAAGGAGACGTGGGAACTCCGTGGGAAGCATATCAGAGAAGATGTCCCAAGTAAATATGTTTTTATGCTTCAGTGTTGTTTTGAGGACGACTGCATCCATCCTGTTTGCAAGAAGGGAAAACTTAAGAATGAGACATGGTATCCTGGTGGCCCCAGTATTACTTTTGTCCCCTTACCTGTTCCAGATCCTGCGCGCCCATTCAATGGTGGCAACTGTAGCGACTGTGGAACTCATTATTGTTATGGACATTACATGAAATATGATAAAGTGTTAGCACGCTTTTTGGAACAAGGAAAGTGCGATTATGTAGCTCCACCTTCTGTTGTTTTACTTGAAACCTACAACAAGTATAAAGCCATTCCACCACAGCCCGTTGTGATGGAAACTGCACAGAAAACACTTTTGCCAAAAGAGGAAGTTGTTATGTGGTTTGAACATCTGCACCAAATAGCAGAAAATCGGAGAGCTGGAGCAAAGAAGGCTGCTGAAACACGGCGAGAGAAACGATGCACAAAGACAGTAAGGTCTTGCAACAGTGGTTCAACAGGTAAAACAACTGTTTCGGCTGTTTTTGACAAACATGACCCTAAGGAACTTTGCCAGGAGTGTGGCAGAACCGGTCTCCCAGACCGTGAGTTGGACACGGCTTCTTGGATTTCATGCGATGGTTGTCTTCGATGGTGGCACATGTCCTGTCTTGATCTTGAGAAAGATGTTAGCGTAGATAAAAGGAGCTGGCTTTGTTTAAGATGTAGTGAGGTCTGGTAAATCTTCCAGTGCAGAGTTAACCTGTTCCAGGCGTCGTTCCGATTCGGGGAATGTACGACGTACCCTTAACCGTTTTTCCTGCTCTGGAACAGGCCATTATAGTTTTTACATTAATGCTCATTTTTGCTGATAGTATTATTGAAAGAGATTAGTTGTTCATTGCCAACAGGCAGATACCTCCCTGACTGTTCAGAGGGTAAACTGTCTTTAATAAGATATTATACTTTTTTGCATATGTGAGGCCTTTTTGCCTGCCATATTATATCATCAGGCGGAGTTCAAACTTGGGAAAAGTTAAAACATGTGGCTATTTACAAAAGAACCCAGCTTCCTATCGTATCCATAGGACAGGAACATTAGTTGATATTCTGTTGATTGAGATTGAGCTAATCATTAGGTTATAAAAACTTAAGTTTTGAAATGACTACAATGCTGTATGGGGGTAAAATTGTCTCACTTGAATAAAAGATACCAGAAACCTGAACATAGGTAAACCTAAGGTCAAACAAAGGCAATTCCAGAGCACTTGGCATTCCCGATTTTAAAACCTTACATGGTTGAATAGTTCCAACTACAGCGTGCAAAGAAAGTCATTTTCGATAGCCCGGGCTAGTGGATTTGCAACTGGGCTAGTAAATTCTGTTCTTAACATGGCCGATGGGCAAATGAAGTTTTCTGGGGCAATTCCAATTACAGAAGTACCATAAGACAAATGCTTAAATTCCAAATGAATTCATCTACATCAAAAACTGTTTTTTAAGCTGATCTGACGAAGTGAAATTATTAGATTTATTGATATTGCAATGAATTAATCGATCAGACTGGGCTAGTTAAAGTGACTCTCGAGCTAGTCCAAACTAGCCCGAATGGAAAGCTGCAAAACTAACTTTCTTTGTGCCCTTTACTAAGAACGGTATGTTTAAACTTACAAAATGTGGACTTTTCTCCTAAGGGTTTCTCTATTCTGCGCAGTGTAACATGGATTGAATGTTTTAAAGGTATAACTGCTGCTGTGACAGGAACATGTATCTTTGGTGATGCAGCAACGTTCATAAATAAAGATTGTAGAGTTCGTTTTATTTGGAGATATTTCAATTGTGTTTTTGTTGGGTCCAGCCTTGGGATATTTGACAGCAATGCATGTGCAGCCCGGGGTGGGGAAATTTGGTTGCATTTGACTGCGATGATTTGCCCGTGGGCAGGGAATTTGACGGCAAATTTTTCAAAAAAGTCAAATCCCCACCCCATGCCCTGCCTCCCCCCCCGCCGGCTTAACATTGATAGGTGCATAATGTTCGCGATTTTGAATCATACGTGCATTTTGTCAACATGAAGTGTACCTTCAAATAACGAGATCATATGTGAAATAACCCAGTCATCATGAAAACGCGATACCAAATCAAAAAGTCATGTCGGTATGAAACTCGCGCCGGTGCGAGTTTTCTCATGTAAACAACCCCTCATTTTCACAACAGAGGTTTCGCACTTAGCCTCGTTTTGAAAGTGAGATTTTTTGGAACTCGGAAATGGCCTATTGTGCGAGTATCAGCGGTATCCTGTAAAATTTATGCTCAAGAAAACGAAATTGACGCAATAAGAGAGAGTACTTAAATCATCGAAACAAGTGAACCTGATCGAAACTGTAGTTTTTCTTTTTTAAAAAAAAAAGCAGAAAACTCCAAGAAAAAGTGTACCATGTTCGGGATAAGAATATTGGGCCGATGTTCTGCAACATCTCTTCGCAATTTTTCTACGACGACGAGGCAGCATTTCTCAAAGTCATCGAGGCAATTTCCGTCTCGAAACTGCAACCGGCTGTTTCAATCTGAGGCTAAAACATGGAGGACTTGGGAAGGAACAACAAAAGCACCTGGTATAACGGGTAAGCTAGTAAAACAGTACAGAAAATGGTACCCGTGAATGTATGAAGTAAATTTTTAACAGACTTAAAATGTTTAAAATTTAACTGCAGTCAAAGCAAAGCAGTTTTACGCTAGACTCAGTGTGGTGGTGATCTTTGCAGTGACATGAGTTTAGTTTTGTAATATATTTTTTTCGTTTAATTTATTTGGTACTTTTGGAATCTGTCAGGTTAATCACACATTTGTGAAGGTTATATCCACATTCATCTGTTGCGTTCTCGGTGCACATGTAATGGCCTGCAAAAACAGGTGTCTCTTCGAGGGTGCAATGAGAGCCAGTTTTACAGCTTGCCATTTGTACGAGCTGTACCTAGCAAGTACTAGCCCAAAAGTCATTTTCATTTGCCTCTGCCCCCGTCCAAAAAAAGAAAAAAGAATCAAATGAGCAGGACTGATTATAGTTATTTTGTAATTTGAACTCCCTGCATGTCAGGCAAGTTTTACCCAATAACATACATTTGTATCCACTAGCCCTGGGCTACCAGACACGACTTCTTTTGCATGCTGCTTTTCTAGCTCCTTGCTGGCAGAGACATTTTGCAGGAGAGATTTCAGCAATAAGTTCAGCCACCAAAATGAGTTCAAGTTTTATTATTCTGGTAGTCACATTTACAGGGTTCCATGTGTAAAAAATTGTTCGATTTTTTCTTTCTCCTGGTCTATTATTGTAAAGTTTGAGTTCTTTTGCGAACAAGTGGCAGCAAAACTCAAATGCTTCTTGTAATAAAATGTTATATCCCATGAATAATGACTGTTTTTAGTAGATTTATGATATTTACATTATTGTACATTCAATCTT
Organism: Porites divaricata; assembly: GCA_038088405.1. NCBI lineage: Eukaryota > Metazoa > Cnidaria > Anthozoa > Scleractinia > Poritidae > Porites > Porites divaricata. The sequence goes on along the minus strand of JBBMOI010000001.1, from coordinate 68,356,179 downwards.
TGTGACTGTTTGTCTTTTGTGTGTCATTCTAATAAAGAGTAACTAAGAGATTATAATTACTATGTCGACCAATCATCACTTGTTTACCAGATTGTAGACAAAAAATTAAGTTATTAATCTATGTCATCAGTTTGGGATTGAGGCCAATTTATAACAGATGCCTCTCCCAAAAAATGTCCCAAGAAGCAAGGAGTGACGGCAAATAGTGGTTTATTCGCAGGGTATTGTACATGAATCTGACCAAGAATGACTTTTCATGAGAGGGATAAAGACAGTTACCCTTAAATGTTCTTTATTGTTTTCATTTGATTGACAGGGCAGTTTTCTCCCAGATACAGCCACTGTTGCTTAATGTAAGCTAACATTACTTCTCCTTGACATTTTTTTTACAGCTGAAACAGCTGGGCGTGCTGCACTAGGTGGGGCCGCATTGTTTGGTGTAGGTGCCCTATGTTATTATGGTCTTGGATTGTCCAATGAAGTGGGAGCTATTGATCGAGCAATGGTGTGGCCACAGGTTGTGCGTGATCGCGTGAGGTCAACTTACACCTACTTTGCTGGAAGTTTGGCTGTGACAGCAGCTACAGCGTATGGCATAAGTCAGAGCAGAGCTATCTACACTATGATGAGAGCTAGTCCATGGCTTGTAAGTGTTCTTTTGCTTTTAAAAACACCCATATGCTGCCTCATACTCATATTAGCCTTCCGTGCAGGTGTTCTTGGGGTTTTGTGATCTGTTCCTTTCGAGCCACTTCTCTTCACCTTTTTGTATTGAAAAACTAACAAGTAGCAACTAATATTGTATCACAAGAATAAAGCCATTAATCCTGAGCTGTGCTGATAATTATTTAAATTTTACTGTAATCAATCATAGAAATTGGCACCAACTGTCTTGAGTTATTTTTGATGTTTTCTTTGGTATGAAGTTCAGAAAGAGTGGAACATACATGTAAGGAATGTCTTCAATGTAATTAGAAGGTTTACATGGGAGGCTACACCTACATGTATACAGTGTATTTAAAGTTTGTAAGGCTTTAGTTTCTTTGATCATGTTTTTGCATACTCAAGAACTTGCTGTTTCTTAATCCCTGATACTTGATTTTCTCATCCCAAAGTTTGATAGTCTTATATTTCAAGATGTGAAAATTAAGTTCTGTTGATTGAGTTGAATCTATTAACTTTCCTACATGTACCAGCAGTATTCTGTCTTCAGTGTCTGCACAACGTAGTTACTAAAACCCGGAATGACCCACAACGATCCACAATGATCCACAACGACCCACAAGTCGTATTTGTCCTTTTCACTTGTTTCTGTGGCTTTTGCGGCCGTTTTTCGGCCTGCAGTTGCACTTTAAAGCGAACTTTAACTTGTGGAAGCTGTGATTTGAAAAAAGTGATGTCACAAGCGGTGATTTGAAGTCACAGCGCAAAATGGAACATTACCGCGCGCTCTTGAACCAACGCACGATCTATGCCCAAGTTATATTATTTTGCAAAAAAGTTACCTCCCAACTTGATTACTTCGGGCAGCAATTCCAAGTAACTTTGGGACCGACAGCAGAGACACATTCCAGCAGGGGATCAAACAGCAGAAATGATGAAAAAATTCCTCGAAAAATAAATAAGAAGCCTACAACACGGGGTATTCCCAGGCGGTCACCCATCCAAGTACTAACCCCGCCCGACAGGGCTTAACTTCGGTGATCAGACGAGAACCGGTGTTCTCCCTGTGGTATGGTCGTAGACGAGAGTTAAGGAGAAAATTTTACTTTTTTGTCGAGTATATAAACATGTATGCGAGGCACTCGTTCATTACCCTGCTCAGGCAACCCTGACCTTCAAAATAGGTTATGAAGTCCTCTTTTGTAGCTGTAAATGAATTTATGCGACCTCTTACACGGAGCTTAATTTTTGAAAAAAATTCAAAAGTGAAATTTTGATAGTTTTTTCTTGGGTCATTTTGAGATCGTCCTCGGTTGTTTGAAGATCGTTGTGGGTCGTTGTGGATCGTTGTGGGATTGTTGTGGGTCGTTGTGGATCGTTGTGGGTCATTGTGGATCGTTGTGGGTCGTTCCGGGTTTTAGTAACTACGGTCTGCACAATCCATTGGATCTGTGAGTCACTATTCTTACAAAAACTGTAATGTTTCAATTGATAACTTTAACAGGTAAACAGGGCTGCCAAAAAGTTTTGAAGTAGCTGGCTAATAATGAACAAAAGTAGGCGGAACTCGCACCAAAGGCAGAAGTTCTTGAGGTTTGAGGAATATAGGGACACATTGAAATTTAAAGTCTCGGAAATGGCATTTCCAGGGGTTTTCAAGAGACTGACAGAGTATTTTCCATCGCATTCATGCCATGTTGTTTCGTCAGAATACACACAAGACTGGGAACAATGCTGTCAAATGTCCCAGGCATTCCACGACATCGCACTGTTCGAACGTTTCACAGAAGTAAACCTGTTTAAATGTCATTCAAAACTGGGAAACTTGTGATTTACAATTTTATTTGATGGTGCTTAGTTTTTGTTAGTAGTTACGGTAGAAGGAGATGAAAGTAGCTGGCTAAGGATAGCTAGTGGTTTTGGCTGGCTACTGGGCCTTATTAACAGTCCTGGGTAAAGGCCCTGTCAGGCAAGATCCTGACCATTTGATTGACTTGGCAAACTTTTAATTTAGAAAATTTTTTATCATCTCCTGGTTTCAAGCAAACAAGCTTTCTTTGACATTACAGAAACATGCCCATTCAAAAACGTCTATCGTGAAAATGCTCATAAGTGAAAAATGACGTAAATTGAGTGTCAATCAAGAAATCCCCTGTGTATATCTCATTCCTGGTTGTTCCTGCTCAGACACCCGCAACATTTGCCTATTCTTCGAGAAAGAATAGAACTTCGCGCGACTAACAATAGCTCAGTCTATTTAAAAACTGTCTAAATTTAATCCAAATTAGCTTGTGACTATTTGCTTTTAAACGCTTTGTAATTGAAAAATCCTCAAGATTGTCGTTCATTTTGTCATAAATGTTTCAACTTTCAGATTAAAGACGAATTTTTACCTGTCACAAACTTCATGGTGTTCGAATCGATCGATGAAATATGAGAGTGCAACCGATGTGTTAGTGGTTCGTTTACATTTCAATGCGGGTTTTAGATAATATTATAAACCTTAAAATTCATGGCAAAATTCCATGAAAAAGCACTCTCACTTACATTCTTCATTTAAGATATTGATTTCAACAAAGTATAAGGCAAAATCAAGAGGGACAGTTTCTTTAACAACCCTATAACTAGATAATATTTAATCACCAAACCAGAACGGTGATCTAATCCGTCTCTTGAAAACAACTACAATACTGCTTCTGATAATAATAAACATTGCTAAACATTTTTATTCAAAATTAACCTGAAATTAAATTTGACCTGTGACATATACAAAAGACCAATTGTATGTTATTTTAAGCCACAACAGAATTGTTCTTTGTCAAAATCATTACAGATCAATGGCAAAACTTTAGATTGGGTACAGCAGACGTCCTTTCTAAGAGTTGTAGTGTATTTTTACAATCCAGCTATCTTGGAAATCACCAATTTGTTGTGACTGTTGCCTCTAAGATAGCTAAAACAATTATTGGTATAATTATTTATAAGTCCAAATACCCTCTACCCAAGAAATCTCTTCTCTTGCTTCATTTGACTGTTTATTCTTACTTACATTACTCCAACCTAGTCTGGGCTTCAACTTATAAAACCAATACTTGGGATCATTTTTTTGCAAAAATGCATTGTTCGAATAATTGACAACAAAGATTATCAAGCTCCTTCAGAACCTAGCTTGAAGAATTTGAAATAATTAGTGTTCTTCAAGATTCATTCTTTACAAACTGGTATTTTTATGTTCTCGTATTGTTATCATCTATTGGGTTTCACCTTCAGCAATCTTTTGACATCTGGTTCTCTCTTTTCATGGATACATTGTACTTGATTTGCTAAGAACCTTTTACCACATAAGTCTTGCACAACCTTGAAACAATTTAGTATTTCTTACCAAGGCCCACTCTTCTGGAACTCTTTAAGCAAACATTTAACTACCATGAGTAGTGTAGCTCAATTTAAATAATTTTTCCTTTAAATGTGAATGTTTATCAAAATAATCTAGTTAAAATAATTATGTCATCCTATTTTTGTAAGTAATTTGTGTATGTAATTAAGTTGTATTCTTCTTCTTTTTTCCTGTATCCTAGTTTATACATAACTGTAGTTTGGTTTGGAAAATTGCACCATCTTTTCCAAGTGTTGTGTCTACTTAAACTAATCTAGGGGGAGCCTGGACCCCATATAATCCCCAGGCCTCCAGTTCAGACTTCCCCATCACTATCCTTTTCAATATTTTTCAGCATATGTAACCTGTAAAGTGACAAAAGCAAATCAATTGAAATCAATCAATCAATCAACAGGTTGTTGGAGGAGGAATGCTTGCCACCATTGGAAGCTCAATACTCTGCATGAGTTTGCCTTATGCACCTGGGCTGAATGCTAAACACTTGGCTTGGGCTGGTAAGAGGCAATCATAGAGACCTTTTAATTAAATTCAAAGATGAAGGCAACTACGAGGACAAGGATCATTTGACCTTCACATGTTCTTAATTTTGTTTCCACCACCACAGCTGTAGTAGAGTGAAGACAGCTAATAACCCACCAATTATTATGCTTGTTCGTGTCATGCGCACAGAACTCAGTGTATAGAAAATCCCATCCTTGCAGTCATCCTTATCGTACAATCTAATTTAGAATAGAGAGCAAATGCTGTAGCTTTATGGCATGTAGCTTCTTTTAAAGGGACACATACAGCTGTGCAGTGTGAATGAAGGGCAATTCTAATAGCACATTTACAACTTTGATAATAATTTTTGGTAGACTGTGTTTATCCCATTTTCAGAGGAAGACTAAGTAATCAAACTCTGAGAGAAAAATATTTTTGTCCATACTTGGCAATAGATGGTTTTCAGTGATGTCATCAATATGTAAAGACAAAATAGTGACATTTTACGAATTCTTTTTTACACTAGGTTGAAGATAAACAAAAAGTAAATCTTTGTACAAGTTTCCGTTCCCGTGGCATGTTTCATTTCGAAAATACAGCAATTTAAACTTCCCAAGTTTTCACAGTGCATGACACCAAAATAGGAATGCTGTCTCGTTGAAAAAAAGTCTCTCCTCTTGATTTTCAGCAGTATAACCATTTCAAGTATTAGAAGATTATTATGTTTATGCACATGTATGCTAGTTCTCAAATGAAAAGAAATAGCTTTTATAGAAAAAGTGAACTCCAGATGTTTTTGTTGATTTCTGGAGGACATATTAGTGCACCAAAATGGTACATCGATATGGTGACTCCATACAAAAAAAAAAAGCTCTATAAAGGTGCGTGAAATGTTTCGGCAAATAACTCAGAAATTGTGGGCCACAAAGACATGAGACTTGGAGAAATTGTTTATATATTAGTCTTTTATAACATTTCATTTTCTTGGCTTCTTCCACTGCAGTGGACAGTTTCCAATTTATTATTTTTTTTGTTGCATGACAGTGAAAACAATCTATTGATAGAACTTGTCATTAACCAAGGTGAGCAAGAAGTGGCCCGGTCAAGCAAACTGATAGAGCTGCTTGCCCAAAGTTCAAGCTGGAATTCAAGCTTTTCGAAAGCCTTGTTAGGGGTCTAATTTCATAGACCCCTTCAATTATAAATGGTGGTTTTTACATTATATTTTGAACAATAAATAAATTTTGCAGGCCATAGTGCTTTGATTGGAACTCTCATTGCTCCAATGATGTTACTTGGAGGTCCCTTGGTCCTTCGAGCTGCAGCTGTTACTGGAGGTGTCGTAGGAGCCTTGTCACTGACTGCTGCCTGTGCTCCTGATGGCAAGTTCCTTACTTGGGGCGGTCCTTTGGCCATTGGACTTGGTGGAGTTTGCATGGCCTGTTTAGGTAAATGGGATACAGATGTAGGTGGCATCTTTTTGTCAGTTCTGTGATGCTCGGCCAAACTGAAAATATTATGCATTATTTTTGTAAAGTACATAAACACCATGGCACCAAGCACGAACTGTACTATTTACACAAGAAGAAAAAGAAGAAATTTTATTACTGCTGTTATCATTATCAGCATCATTATTATTAATATTATTATTATTATTGTTATTATTATTAAAATTATTATGACTTTTTTCAATCAAACTGAACAGGTAGTTGTACAGGATTTCATCTATAGAATGGAGAGTTAGAACTACAGTGATCACTTGCCTGCTTAATTGATTCTTTTAGTGAAGGGGATTATTGTTTGATTTTATTTAGGAACACTGTTCTTGCCTGCAACATCAGTGGTGGGTGCTGGGCTTCAGTCAGTTGTTACATATGGAGGTCTGGTTATTTTTGGAGGATTCATGTTGTATGACACACAGAAAATCATCAGAAAGGCTGAGACGTATCCTGTTTATGCTGAGAGGCCTTATGACCCTATCAATGCGTAAGTGGACTGTGTCATTATAGATCATAGCCTGCGTGCAGACGATAAAAATACTCTGATTAGTACCGTCTGCGAAGCAGCGCAGAGATCCTTGTTCTGGACCACCAACAGACTCAACAAATTACCGGAAGTGCGTTTCGAATTTCCCTTCAACCTGATTGGCAATCACGACAAACAAAACAAAGGCCTTTTTAACTGGCCAATCGTGGCGCGTACTCAAATCTGGGTACACAGCTGGAAGTCTAGAACAAGGATTTCGGCACTGTTTCGCAGACGGAGTTAACCAGGGTTTAATTTCGTCTGCATGCAGGCTATATAGATCATAAAGGAGTTTAATTTACAGTATGTAATTTATAATGGCCCTTTAGGCTGAAAACCACCACTGACTGATTAATTAGCACATGCATAGTACAAGGCTGTTCTGTACGAAAAAAGCTTCCAGGGAGCCAAATGTTCTGCACTGCACTGTAAACCAGTGAAATCCACTTGAGGTTCATTTGATTTTTATTTTATTCACCCATCACAATACATATGACTACCAGTTATGTTTCATTGGTTTACAAAGGCAGGAGATGTTAGCAGGCCCTATTAGACCTTTCAAAGAAGATCCCCAGTCAGGTTAAACCAGCTTAGTATAATTATATTGATGATTATCGAAAATAGAGCACTGTGATTGGCTAGGAGCCTCGCTTTATCCCGCTATAATCACCGCGCGGTAATTATAACATTGAAGGTTAGAACTTTTCAAAATGGCAGCCAGATTTTTTGATGTTTCGGAGTCAGAAATTGATCTATACTTTTATTTTCTCGAATAATCGTCAATGTAATTATACTAAAACAATTAGTCACCTCAGGGGACGTGAATATCGGCGAATATGATTTCCATGCAAAAAAACTGAGATTTCCTAGTTGCCCAAGAGCACAGCCCTGGCACTTGTATTACTGAGAAAACAACTAATCTACCTTTTGCACTGTACGTTCTTTTTTTTATTAAAGATGTTAAAATTCTGATCATTTTTTTTGTTGTTGAGTGGATCTTCCTCAACAGTGTTATCACATGGTGTTATTTTCATTCATCTACTTTATATAATACTATTTAAAATATTTATTTATAATATTTATAATTATATTTATTTATCCATTTATTTATTTATTTTGTTGCTTGATTGTCCTCTTATAGGTCTATTGGTATTTACATGGACACCATCAACATCTTCATCAGAATTCTTACCATCATGGCATCTTCCAACAGTCGCAGAAGAAAATAATTTATCTGTGATTCTTTCTTTGCTCAATTGCTTGATCACCAGATTTATACCTGACCGAACAGTTGACTCAAACTGATGGAAGAACTGCTTCTTCTTACAGCTTTATTTCTATCATATTCTAACAAGAAAATAATCACAGAAGATTCCAGTTTACATTGTATGTATTGTGGTTCAGTTATTTTATTGGTTTAAATTTTGATTTTCCTTTGTTTCAAACTCACAATTATACATTACCATCCCCCAAAGCAAAAGAAATAGTTATTTAACACAAGGACAAAATTGAACCACAACACATATTGTACATGTATTGCCTACTGTAAAAGGCCTTGTTTGTTTTCAGTGTGTAAATAGTAATAGCCTACAGGCTACATTGTGTAGCTTCAAGTTAACTTGAAATATCTACTTTTATGCACTTTCAGTTGTCTGTATGATGAAAAGATAATGTTGGCTTATATGTTATACAGTGTACGCCAATATGCTTAGTTTGCACTTTTTTGCTTTCTTGTTCTCTTTTCTGAGGTTTTTTTTTTTTTGCATAATGATGTATATTTAGACCTGGAACAGAAAGGAAACGCTTTGAGCAGAGAGTAGACTTGTACAATTGTCCTCATTATAAAGAATATTGTAGTTGGTTTTCGTGAAACGTTAGGTTGTGGTTTTTTCCTTGACGCTGTGCGTTTTATGTGTGCATGGATAGTTATTGAAAGTTTACATGTGCAGACGCTGCTAGTGACTAAATGGACGAAAAGAGACGATCACGTGAGGTTACTCCCCGGCTTAAAATAAATGAATTTTTTTATCAAGGAGCGAGCTGGATTCTGAGTTTCTACTTTCTGACCACTTAAAATCTGCTTGCAGTTGTTTTCTCTCACGATTTTCTCACTCGATACAATGAGCTCACAAGAGAAAATAAAACAAAATCAACAAAACAAAAATGGCGGGGGGGGGGGGGGGGGGAGGACGATTGGGACGATCCTTTTTGTTTGACGCCCTTGTCTTGCGAACTGTCTTGATGGGATAGGTAACCACGGATTTCTTGCAGAAAAAGCTGGATAATATTCCGGGGAAAATAACAGCCACTAAAAATCTTGCTGAGCGCGGGAAAATTAGGGCTCGCTAACCACATTTTCCACTTCTAGCACCTTGCCAGAACAGCGACAAAACAAAACAAAACTCGTCACTCCACCGCCTATGCTTAAGCTTACTGTTAACATGTTCAAGTTTATGATGTAGAGGGACACGTCTATTGTCCTCCCATCCCATCCATTACATTCCATCCCATCACATTCCTATCCCATTGCATCCCATCCCATCCAATCCATTCTTTTCACATTCCATCCCACCCCATCACATCCGACATTACCGATTAAGTATCTGGCGCAACGTCGAAATAGCCAATCAGGAGCCCATCATCAATCGGCTGCTAATGTCACAACCCGTAAGGCTTAATTTATTACTTACACTACGAACTCACAACGTCTACAATGTGGTTTAATTTTATTCTTGGCTTAAATTTTCTTTTCTTTTGTTTCACGCTCGTTATCACACATTACCATACCCAAGAACAAAAGAAAAGAAAATTTGAGTCAAGGATACAATTGAACCACAACATCTGCACAAATTCACTATGGCACTAGGTCTCTTGACAAAGTCTCCTCGGTCTCGGTTTCTATAAACCAGTCAAACACTCGTCACTTCAAACTTTCGTCAACTCACACCAGCATTGCTTGAAATCCTAACTTTGCTCTGACCGTCTTTTTCGGCGGCGAAAGATGAGCTTGTATTAGCCTTGGTCAAGCTATCGCCCAGTCACTTGCGCGACAGGTGCTCCGTAATAATTTAATTTGCTTTATGTGGTGTCGCGGTAAAAAGGTTTATCGCAGGGCGCAGCGTCACGAGGGACAGTACCTGCAAAAGGCGCATCCCGCCGAATGATCAGAATAACCACCAGCTACCCTACAATTCCGAAAATAAGCCCCCCCCCCCCCCCCCCCAAACCGGTAACGCAAAAAAGCCTCCGTTAAATGGCCCCTAGGCCTCCAAGTATAAGCCCCCCGGGGGCTTGTACTTGGAAAATTGCCCTCAAATACAAAGTAAAACAAAGTAAAAACGGTAAATTTACTTCCAACTTTTAGGCTAACCCAATTGATTTTGAAACGCAAATTTCCGCCCGTAGACAAGCTCCTCCGAATATAAGCCCTCCAAAAATAAGCCTCTCGAAAAGAGCCTTTGAAAAATATAAGCCGCGGGGCTTATTTTTGGAATTTTACGGTATCTCAGTTGCGCAAAGAAACGAGAATGGAAATTAAAGAAGTCGAGGTAACGCTGTGAATAGGTCAATTTAAAACAAAATTCTTTGAACCGGTATTTAATGCCATAGTTGAAATGGCAGGGAGGCTTTAAGTCCGTTAATTTTGGATAGATAAGAGCTGCTAACAAAAAATTCTTGAACCCTGGCCTTGTTCAAGGAAAGTTAACTTGAAAATAATTATTGTCGCCCTTTTTAAGGCTCTAATCGAATACAAGGGCAACGCAGAATTATGTGAATAACCGGTCACTTTTATTTATTTATTTTTTTCTATTCAGGGGTATTACTTTTTATTGGTCTTTACCATATCGTTTAAATTACAACATTTATGGTTTATGTCCTTAATTCATCTGGTGCGAGTTAGAGACCCCATCCACGGATCTCACAATGCCAAAGGAATAAGCACCTCAAAAACTATACCCAGTTACTCGATCACGCTGTCTCGTGACTGAAGGTACTGTAGGGGGTGCCATTTAACAATTATTCCTCGAGCCTGAATGGGCTCTAAGTTAATAGCTCATTCAGCCTTCGGCCTCATGGGCTATTGACTCAGAGGCCATGAGGGCGAGAAGAATAATTGTGTTCGTAAAATCCAACTAGTTGGTCAAAAACATCGAGACAAAACAACTTCAGCTAGCAAAACGCGATTCAGCCGCCATTGTTTTGGTTTGCAAAGCCGGCGCTTTTCGCCACTAGTGGGCTATAACATATAGCCTAGCAGTAACTCAACCAATCAGAACGCAGCATTGATAAAAGACCGCTAGTTGGATTTTACTAATTATCATTATTCTAGGACTTTTTAACTCTGTTTAAACCGCTTGTCAACTTCTACAATGCTAAATTCACTTACAACTGAAAATAGCCTGATATATATGTTTGTTATAAACTTATTTAACGTTCATACCACCACAAAATGTATATCCTCAAGATATTATTTGTCCACGCCTTCCTGCGTCGCGCGTCTCGCGTTCCACGCCCATGTCGCATTTGCTTTCCTGGCTAAAAACGTGACTTGAATAAATAGTGCCTGCTTGACAGGCTTATGATATATCCTTAATTATATCATAATAAAAACGTAAAGACTGATCCCGAGGGAAACAGTTCATTTTTATTCCAGAGAATCTAAATGTTTCCCGTGACGGAGGAAAAAAAAAAACTGTTTCCCGAAGGACCAGTTATTAAATGATTTGATATAGCTGGAAATATTCATTCTCGCTGTAACGGCGGTCGTATGTTGCTCACTCAGAGATTTTGGCGGGAAACAGTTTGATTGTTAGATGTCATGTGACTTCGAGTTTACCAATGAGAGCGAGCGCTATTGGGAAAAATTTCCAGCTATATAACAATATGTCAGTTGTTCATCTAATTCTAAATGACTTTTCCATGCTTCCTTTTTGAGAATTTGTTAACTTTAGACTGCACATGATTCTGTATTAATTTTCATCCGATGATTGGCTATATATTGTTCGTCAATAATACAGCTGTACACTCACTTTGATGGTTTGATGACGTCACTGCTAAGCTAACGCGTCAACCATTTTTAATAATTTTTTTGTATGTCTCTTGTTGCTAGGGGTTTAAGCAGTAGCCTCGCACCTCTTGAAAACCTCTACTTTCTTTGGACCCACATATATCGCAGTTCTTTTGTTTTAGGGCTAGGTTCAATTGTTCGTTTTATCCATTTTGTTTTCCCCACCAATCCTTTGAGGCCCTGATAAAGCAGCGGGCCGCGTCAGTTTAAGGGCTAAACTTTGAAATTATAACTCCTCTGCAGATTCTCTGCACACCTATTTTCACCATGATCACATATTTTTCCTTCAGACCTATCTCAGTGTGGAATCGATTTCCTTCATGTAATATTCCTATTATTAAGGTTATTTAGTCTGATTCAAATCTTTGGTTTACTTTGTGAATCTTGTCTTGTTACTAGTTAATGCTTGGCGCGCCACTTAAGACAAACTAGCGGCTACCGCAATGTAGATCAGCCTTAATATCATTAGCCAATAACACTTGAACTGAAAATAATGATTGAAGTCTCTGTCTCTTTTTAGACATACAATACAGCTTGAAATTTTGTGGCAGTGAAAAAAATCCTGTGGTGTGTCGATTCAAATGTTATTTTAACACAGTGCAAATGAGATTTTGGACATAATATAAATATTAACAGCTTTTTAAACAGGAGATTGTGGCAAGTACAAATATAACAAATAAAATTTAGGGCATCTAACAAGGAGTTCCTTCGTACATAACATTATCGTAGTCATCTTTGTGATCTGCTTCGTTATCCCTGGTTTGAAAAGAAGGGGGATTTACGCGAATAATTGTCGAAGTCTTCTCTCTGTAAAATAACGATATATAAAAAAAATTTATGTCCATATCTTACGTATCAGGGCAGTGGCAGATCGAGGGGAGGGGCCCGGAGAACCCGGCCCCCCCCTTATTTTCCAACCAAAATGAGGCCCGAAAGTGCAGGGAATTTTGTATTGGAGACCCCCCCCCCCCCCCCCCCACCTCATCTCAGGTTCTGGATAACCGCCCCCGCCCCCCTTCCTTAACTGAAGGCCTGGGGCCCGTTTCTCGAAAGTCCCGATAATTAACGGGCCCGGTAAGCTGTCTCCGTTTTCATTAAAGATCGAGGTTTCAATAGTTTTGCATGTAACATGATAAAAGTATCAGTTAATGAAACAAAATGGAGTAGTTTGCTAGCCAGGAAATGCGCTCTTATTCTTTATATTTCGATTTGAATATTTGATTTCGGGCCCGAAAAGTTACCGGGACTTTCGAGAAACAGGCCCCTGGATCCGCCACGGCCGGGGGCACCCAGCGACGGTTTCTTCTTATTGTAAATGAATTGGAAACACTTTTTAGGCTATCCCCAGGTGATCTGTGACGTCACTGCGGGGGCCTGAGGAAAGAAATTTTAATGCCGTATCCCATAAACCAAAGCTGACGGGAACAGATTGAATTGAATTGAATTGAATTGGTGCGCGCGTTGGTTTATGGGATACGGCATTAAAATTTCTTTCCCCAGGCCCCCGCAATGACGTCACAGATCACCTGGCTCAAACTTGGCAGAAAGGTGCATCAGAAGCATCCCTCTCAGCATGTATTACTAATTTACCCGAAAGTAATATGATAACTTCAGCTACGGTTACTTTACGCACCAAATTCGTTGGTTGTGTTCTGAAGCAAATTCCCACCACTAAACAAGCAGAAAGTTGGAAAGTAATAGTGGTTATGAATGATTGAATGCTCAGGAACACTAATTCGGCAACTACGAACTGCGAACTATGTAGTTTTCATGTCAGGCAGTGAGTTCGGGTTGGAGCCGAAGAGCCGATCTCTGTCAACGTAAAGTGAGCGAGTGACACATTTGCATATCGAAACCCATCACAAAAACCTTTTGGATACATTTTCGGTATCCACAGGTTCAAACCTGTTAGCCTTACAAGTTTCCAAAAAACAGAATTGCACTCTGACCTCCGCAATCCGCAAAACGAAGCCCTAGGCCTGTATAGTCCCTGACTGAGCGGTTTACCTCATGAATGAAAGCTTAGTGCGCAACACAGCTACACAGTGGCGACCATGTTTCTTCCACCACATCTCTGCTAATACCAAAATAACAGAGAGGCTTCCACCTGCAGCCAGCACAAGGTAGACTCCCAGCATGTTTGCCAGCTGAATCCTCTTGCTGTCACCTACAGCTGTGATATTTAAAAAATTCAGTCTCAATTTGCCACTTTAGGCATAAAAAGGAAATCGGGTCGAGTTAACTTTCGGAAAGACTTCTGGGACTGTTTCTTGGGACAGGGCCGTGAAACACATTAGGGAGCATAAGCAACAACGACGGCCACGTCAACGAGAACGACAAAAATCACTAGGTTTAGATTGGCAAAACAACAACTTTAAACGTTTATCACGCTTTTTTTGTATATTTCTTTGCCGTCACTGAAAACTACGACGTGAAAATGCCTAATTTCACGATTTGCCGAGGACGGGAACACAAGGCAACAACTTTCCTATTCTTTTCCTGAACTTTGATATGAATCCTTTAGAATTCAACTCCAAAAAAACTGCTAACACTGATTTGACGAATTAAACTACAGATAGAATAATCGCGATAAAGTTTGAGGAAGTGAAGATTCACTTTTTAAGTGACGTTTTCGTAACCGTCGTCGTCGTTGTTGGTTAAGCACCCTCCCAGTAACGATCCCAAGAGTCTCTGCGAAAGTTAACTCGCCCCAGTTTCCTTCTTGGTTCTTATGAGACGAACTGAGCTGGGAAGAATAAGTTCATGAAACGTTCAACCTCTGTCTCAGTTAAGTTTGCTTGAATAAGTTTAGAAAAACCAACATGTTCTATCCGTCTTCCGAAAAGTTTGACGAGCTGAATCTCTTACTTAACCAAACACAAACTATATAAACACAGTCCATCAGAAAAAAAAAAAAAAAAAAAAAAGAAATGGAAAAAGACTTAAAGAAAGAAGAAAACCGCCCTCTACGCAGGCTATCTCACTTAAGGGGCTTTAGAGGCTCTGACGGCCACTGTGATCATCAGACTGCTAACGATGGCAGTTAATTATGTTCTCGATCATTTACAAACGGGTTCAACGTTTCGACCATCAACAATTTAGCCCGCATAATTCTTTGTTTTTGAAAAAGCAGCTTGTCTCGCTGGCCTAGTACGTGGTTTAGAGCGTTAGTGACGCGTTACCTCTTTTTCTACTGTCCTTAGGACAATGACTTTTGTATTCCCACCATTTTCTGTGTAAACTGTCTAAAACACTCTTCTCCTGCAGTTCCAGTATCGCTACAGAAATATTCCTGATGTAAGGAGAGTGTTTAGGCATAGCCACACCATAACTTCCTGCTCCAAGAATGCCATTTACTGCAAAAAAATAAATCAATTCAATTCGTTAAAGGCGTTTCTGTCATTAATTATACTAACGTAGGTTGTTTTAATTTCCGACGAGAAAGAGAAGGGATTGTATATGCAAAAGACTAAAGGACATGGAAAACTTCTGACCCCGACGTGATTCGAACACGCTGCCTTCTGATCTGGAGTCAGACGCGCCACCATTGCGCCACGGAGTCAGCCCCATTCTTCACCTCTCACAATAGATATCTTGTCAAGAAAAAGGTACGTGGCTGTTATAGTGAGAGGAGGTAGCCTATATACAATCAGGAGTACGGGTTTGATTCAATCTGCTTTTTTTCCTCGGGTGAGGGTATAGTTGAGCAGCGGCTAGCGCGAACACTTTCCTCTTCTAATCAAGCCGCAGTGATTTTTTTTTTTTGGAAATATGGTAAAAGTCTACAACTAACAATTTTTTCGAGGCGTTCGATGGGAAGTAGGTACATTTTTAACTGTGGATATGAGATCGAAAAGTTATTATTGTTGTAGTTTTTGGTTGGAAAAGAACCCGTCTTCTCGCAAGAAGTAAGAAGAAAAGGGGGGGGGGGGGGGGGGGGTGATCGCAGGTGAACGGAGAGGTGACCGTTATGTATGGGCTGGTTGCAAGAGAGGATAAAGGATCCTCTCTCGGTTGGTTGTTATGAGGGTGTCAATGGAGTTAACTGATTAACGTATAAAGGCTTTTTTTTTCACTATCGTAAGCGAATAAATTTCAAAATATTAACTGACAAGCGTATAAAAACAGGTGATTTTTTTAAGCGTATACAGAGCGAAGGAGACCCAAAAAGTTAGAAATTGGTACAAAAAGATGAAGACTTTCTAAAAAGAAAAGACAATATTGGTGCGATAGAATGATAGAAATGTATTTTGTCAATATTCCCACCACTTTAGTGTGTTAGCTGACGTACATGCGACTTTCTCTTTGCTGTGACTTTCTGTACTTGTTCGAGCCTGCGTTCGAACTGCCTGCGGTTGTGTCTCTCAATTCAAATTAGATGGGAACGGGGCTGGAGTTGCCCTTTTTTTGATACAACTCTTTCTGCTTTCTTGTGCAAATCACATTGTTCTTATACTAACTAGTACTTTTCAAGCACAATTCTATAAGAAAACAAAGGAGGTTTTGTAACTAAACAAGGTCAACCTGAGCCTCACATTCACTCGAAGGCTAGCTAGGGTATTCAGCCCAGACAACTGTAAATTGGTTTATGTCTCAGTGTCCTTGCTCTTTGTTTGCGTGATCTTGCAAAGATGGTGTGTCCATATTCCAGCGTAATGGGACTGAATGAAGTGTAATTGCGCTTGTAATCTTATGAATGATTAAGCAAAATCGGACGACCGCGTAGTGAGAGTCCGATTTGTTGAATCCCCTGAAAAGGATAATTACAGTTTGTCAACTGGCAGGATGTTTTATTACCGATTCCCTTACCTCATCTTGAACCCATTCAAGGGTGTTTGTGCGATGGCGCGTATTGTTCAATTATTAGGGACTTTAAGGTCCAACGACACGACGGCAACGAGAACGTCACTTGAAAAGTGAATTTGCGTTCATTCTTTATCTCGATTTTTCCTACCCACTTACTTTGTAAAATGTAGGCGAACCCAGCTGGAGTTGAATTCCTATGAAACATATTCAAAGTTGTTGTTTTGCTTATTATAAACTTATTGTTGTTTTGACGCTCTGACTCGTTGCTGTCGCATTGTTGGATCTTTAAGTTTTTAATTACGCATGACACATACTTTCCCATTACATTGTCCAATTAATGCTGAAATCTGGGCTACCGATAGCCATGATAAGCGGCAAAATGACTGTGTACAGAAATTCAGATTGAGCGCTTTTGTTCAAGAACTTTATTAACTGAAAGAGGATGAAGAGAAGGGTGGTGCTGTGCTGTCTTCCAGGTTCAACCATGGAAGACAAATTAGGGTGCCGGTTAGGCTGGATTTGTAAGAAATAATTATCTTCAGACTGATTTGATGAAGTGTTCAAGAATATTGCAAACCAGTGGAAAAGTGGGTGAACACTTGGGAATCTTGGGAAGTGATTGATTTGGAAACACCACCCTATAAACGATTTTAAGGTCTTCAGGACTCACAACAATGCCAACTAACTGACTAAACTTTTTTTTTTTTTTTTTTTTTGCTGCTTACAGACTAACTAGCGTTTTATTAGCTGTTTACTGACTAAGTAGCATATGTTTAGCTGTTCACTGACTACAGCTATACCTCATTGACACCCTCTGTTATGGTTGTGAAACCAAGTCCATTCAAGGGGTAATGAATAACATGCTTAACATTAAAATTCCACAGTAAATCGGAGTACATTGATACGAAATACAATCATAGCACGTTAATAAAAACTAATGTAGACCGTCATAGAGGTGAAAAAAAAAATTGACAAGAAAATTTCTTGGCGTTCCAGAAAATTACCATTTTAGTGAAAAATGTCTTATGTAGTTGACTCCGTGGCGCAATGGTAGCGCGTCTGACTCCAGATCAGAAGGTTACGTGTTCAAATCACGTCGGGGTCAGCAATTCAATTTTTGTCAGTCATTATCATAATCATCATCATTTTCATCATCATCATCATCACCATCATCATCATCTTGATTATCATTTTTATCAATACTAATTCGCTTGTGGAGGTTCTCCTTTACAGACATTCTCTAGGATACTTTTTTTTGTGCATGGCGGCGACTTCACCGCTAACAGATTTTTTTTCTGTGTATCAATGTAGTAAATTTCAAAAATTCCACCTTAATTTTGATTTACCACAAGAAACAATGGTATACTATTTTGAACTTAAATCATACCTGCCCTCAAATCACACGGCTTTTGCATGATCGTATATTCCGTCGATGGTTCCTCTGACATGAACACCGCATTCTGAACCTTTCTTGTCGTCGCATATCCCTCGTCAGTAGAGTTCACAAAAGTATCTTCGGCGTTCATTCGCTCCCAGAGCTTTCTATAGGTGGGATAATCGCCATCGTGAAAGAACTGATAAATAGCACTTCCACGCGGGACATAAAATGGATAATCTCCCTCCACAACATCCTCCAAGGTGTTGACTTGCCTCTCACTGTTACGGACGGTGAAAAAGGCGGCTAAATTAGCTGTGTAGGTCGATATCCAGATCAGAATACAAAACCAGAAGCACCCGGCTAAAACACGACCTGGGGAGAAGAGTACTGCAAATCAAGTCCACGTTGTTCAAAGGACTGAATAGCGCTGTACAACGGATAAATCACTATCCAGTGAGTATATATTGGGGAAACCAGTTTTATTATCCAGTGGATAGTGATTTATCTCGAGGATAGCATTACCTACCCTTTTAAGAACTAAAATCAATACAATATAGGGTAGCAAAACATTTCATGCTAGTGCCCTTTTTTCAGGCGAGGATTGCAAGCACGAGGGGGTGTCAGCGGACGAATTTAGCACCGGTCGCTCGCCTCCATCCCGTCGCTTGCCTGAAAAACGCTATAAAAAGAATGCCTGCTGTGCGAACACACGTAAGGGACCGCCATAAACCTTACGCGAGAAGAGGTCATTTACGAAAGTTCCAACTTTAGTGCCTTGAATATGAAAGCGTTGGCATTGGGAAAAAGTGGTCGCCTATACGAGGCGTTTTGAGGAGGCGTTTTGACGTGTTGTTGGAAGATATGGAAGATAGTACCCAGCCTTTGAGACCATAGTTCAAGACGTGATTAAACTAATTGCTACGAACTTATTGATCTCAAAAAGCTAACGAAGTACACCAACATTGCCGATTAGGTTGAAATTCGGGTGATCTTCTGATGCCTCTAGCTCGTGTTTGCGATATCATATTTTGAGCCTTAACCGTTCAATATCTTTTGTACTTCATATCGACTTGCAAACAAAGAGTAAGTTCAGTGAACAGGAAGAAAGGAAAATAGCTTTCTTTTCGTTATTTATTTTTATTTGATCAAATGGTATTTCTTATAATTATAACAGGTACCACCATACGGGTCAGTACACAAAACAACCAATGGCTAACGCAAAGAAGGATAAGCTAAATTTTTATCAAAGAAAATGTAAACTATATGATAAAGATAAAATATTTCCATAGTCATATGTGTTGCCCCCGTGGCGCAATGGACTAGCGTGTTGGACTTCTAATTCAAAGGTTGTGGGTTCGAGTCCCACCGGGGGTGGATTTTTTTCTTCTGCTCAACTATCATTTTGTTCTGTTAACGACCCGAATGGTGGATTTTATTGGTGTATTCTTGTGATATTTTGGCAACACTACAACTGGCATTTTGAGGAAAATTTAAGCGGAATTTTTAACTGAATGTTAATCTACTCTCACCCCAGGAACGGCCAAATACAAAGCACTGCAATATCGTAGCTCTCCTGCAAAGGCATGTTGTAAGTAATATAGGGAGTAATTTCAGTCAGCTGTGTACCGAACGTTAAAAGTCACCTGAAAATGATTTCGGCGTCTGATCTGCTCCTTGCTGTAACATGGAAGCGAGGCAAAACCATAAACTGTTGTAGAAGTCGAATTCTTCACCCTTCTCTCCGTGATGCCTATGCCGATGATGCGATCGATGACCATATGGGCTGAAGAAATTTACCAAGTACATTAACACTGCCACTAACAGAAGACACATGAGCGTGAGGAGCCAGACCTCAGTGGAGTAGGGTAGCATAAAGGTTGTCAGGTCATGATCATTAGTGTCCAGTTTCTTGGTGATTAAACTCATTGTGAACTGCATGAATGGCTTGCTAAACTCCAGTATTTGCAGCCTCTCGGAATTGATGGTCAGCGGTGATGTGGAAAGGTCCGCTCGCTGCAAGCGAGAAATTGATTTTCATGGTAAAAAAAAATTCAATTACCATTAAAAAGTATTTTTTTCGTTCCTCGTGTAGCTCTATCACCATATTTATAACTTGAGGACTGCAAATGCAACGATAATTCTTTCATCTTGCGAAATGCGGAAAAAGCTGATTATCAATGATAATTACTCATCTAAAGAGGCGTGACGAAGCTTACGAACGTCAGCTGGGGAGGTTATTTTACGACAGTCTGGTCATTTAGTTTCAGTGCTAATAAAGTATATTCGTATCTACTCGTTAATGCAATTTTAATTATTGCTTCAGAAGATTTTTCCCGAGCGTCATGTTATAAGATACAAGCAACTGCACGGGGGTTAATTTTGAAAAACTTTTAGGTAAATAAGGTTCAGAAACTCAAATAATAATCCATTTATTTATCTTCAATTTTGCCCATCCGTGCCATCATTTGTATTTTCTATGTCAGTCTAAACCTTTCTTAATTGTGGTCATTTTCTGTCTCGGATCGAGAATTCCCGGCCAATGGCTCAATGTGGCCAGGTTTCGTGATACAGCTCCTTGGCAGTTGTAATTATTTCGCAAGGCGAATTGTTTTCTGGTACTCACATTCTTCGTGATTTCTCCTATGATTCCTGTATAGCCTGTTTTCTTGTTCCCACCACCATATAGACCGTCGGGGCAAAGATAAATCTCATATCTAAAGGAAAGCTTCTCAGCGATCTTCTTAATAAGGTCAATGCTAAAGCCTTCCAGTTCGCCGTCTTTATTCACCATCACAAACGGAGCATCCTCAAAAAGAAAAAAAATAAATGACTGCTTAAAATCTGAAGTTAAAGGAGCTGTGTCATTTTATTACTTGCGATAAAATTCCGAAAATAAGCCCCGAGGCTTATATTTTTCAAAGGCCCTCTTTAAGGGGCTTATATTCGGAGGGAAATTTTGCATTTCAAAAGCGATTGGGCTAGCTTGTATTGGGAAGAAAATTTACCATTTTCGCTTTGCTTCACTTTGTATTCGAGGGTAAATTCCAGGTGCAAGCCCCCCAGGGGGCTTATATTCGGAGGGGCAATTTAACGGAGGGTTTTTCGCGTTACGGATAATCCGGGAGACTCCCGATTTTGAACCGTTTCTCCGGATCTCCAGATTAGAGTCTGAAATCTCCCATCCTCGGAGACCCAGGGGCAGATAGTGGGAACGAGGAAAAGTCTAAACGGGCGGAAAAATATGGCACGAAGAAAAGTAAAGAACGGCGAGAAGAGCCCCTGGGGACAATGTCTTACCAGACCAGTTCCAAACGGTCGCCGCCGTTCTGGCTTCTGATTGGTGCCAGAAAACTTGTGTTTTTCTGGCACCAATCAGAAGCCAGAACAGCGGCGACCGTTTGGAACTGGTCTGGTAAGACATTGTCCCCAGGGGCTCTTCTCGCCGTTCTTTACTTTTCTTCGTGCCATATTTTTCCGCCCGTTTAGACTTTTCCTCGTTCCCACTATCTGCCCCTGGGTCTCAGAGGATGGAAATCTCCCGGATAATTGCTGCAGTTTGCAATTTCTTGTAGATTCGACTTTATGCCAATGAAATTTCGAATATTTTTCGTTGTTTGAGCTATTTATAAACTTTTAACATCAAACGTTTTCTCATAAAATACCGGTATGCCATTGTAATATAAGCAATAATGTGATTTTGGGAAGTAAACCAATCAGGTCAAATGTTACAATTCCAACAACATCTTTTTCGAGTGTTTTTGTGCACAAACCACGTCATTTTTCGTGCATCGTGACGTCATCTATCATCACTTCCCTGTCAATTCTCAATATTTGTGTGTCTCCCAAACATTAGAGAGCTTTAGATTTGAGGACGAGAACGTTTTCGAGTACAAGATTTAACTTGACGCTTTTGCGCGTTTTTAAATAAAAAGACCCGGAAAGCATCATTTTACATCTTTACACCAAAAAAGTTAGTACATTATTTATACTTATTTATACTGAGGAGGTTAAGCCCCCTCCCGGTAGGCAAATGATAAAATTCCTAACATTTGACAACTTGTTCCCGCCACAACGACATTCTCGCTAAAAGTCTTAGTAGAGTGACGACGGTTATCACGTTTTCCCGCCGAAATGACGCTGGTTCACGCGTAAGCATGCGCAATACTCAGTGTTGAAAAAATCTTGCAGTCGTCCTCGTCTCAGAATCGAAAGCTCTCTATCATATCAATGTTATAAACAAACAAAAAAAAACTCTGGAAAACTGTTAGGCTAAAAAGTTGACAATAGCAATTCGTTTCATTCTTCTTCAGATTTGTCAATCTATTCATTAAAAATATTTCTCCGTTTCTGGTTGGCTAAAATCCCACGCATAACTCATCATAACTAGCTACTATCGACCAAATTTGGAAGAATTTTGCGGGAAGGTTAAAAATGACGTGAATTGTGCAGGATAATTGCCAGGAAAATGAACAGTTAACCGACAAGACCTTGGGACGAGGTTGAGTTGTTTTGGTAGTGAGTACAAAATAGCGGAGGCGAGCTATTGGCTAACAACATAGCAAGAACAGCAAGACGACAACTCGACGACGACACGTGCTATTTGGAGAATATGTGCAAGCAGTTATAGGGGTGGCGAATGGTACCTCGAAAAACGTGGGTCTCGGAAAATTTTGGCAGGATCTCGAAATCTCGGAAGCGTTTTTGATAAGTCTCGAAGTCTCGTTTTTGCATGGTTTGTATTTACTTTTTTTGAGTCTCGAAACTTTTTACCAAAGAGTCTCGGGCTCGGATTTCTAACTAGGATCTCGGCGTCTCGGCGAGTCTCGGATTTTACCATTCGCCACCCCTAGTTATGAACAACCCTTTATCTCCTAAACTTGCCGATAAACAGGCAGTTAAGGATTATTTTACCATCGATGGAGGTAAGCATGTTCTAGCTTGTTTTTAAACTAGGAATTATTTTGAATGAATAATAAAACAGTTATTGAATTCGGCTTTCCTATCATTTGAACACCCTCCTCGATCTCCATAATTCTTCAGATGATACTCAGCCTCATCCAAAAATTGTTTAAAATCCAACTCGCCATGGCGCCTTTCAGTGGGGCCCTTTACCTTAACAACAACTACTTTGAGGCGTCTGTTAAGTTTGTCCAGCGGAACTATCCCGGCAGTCTGTTTGTTTTGTTGTGGTGTGCTATTGAGTTGAAGCTTGTTGTGAGAAGAACTCCACTGGCCAACCTATTTACATTTTACACAATACATTAACCTTTAAAAATCGGAAAATCAATTCTTATCTAGTCTCTGGCGTCAAATGATTTCTCTCTCTCTTCCCAAATTTCTTTCTAGCTCAGGCCTTTTTCTTTCTCAAAATGAAAACAAAGAAGGGCATTGGAACTTGCTTCGGGACCGGTCATTATTTATCGAGAGGGGGGGGTAGTTGCAAATAAGGGGTGGGTCACCATTTTTTTATGCAGAAGTTTAAGGGGGGGCCACAAGAAAACTGCCAAATGTATAAGCCAATAAAATGTTGAGCTGCATCCTTATAATTAAATACAGCAAGAGAGGAGAGGACTACTATTAAAATAACTTCTAAAAATCAACATTTATTTCCACTAACTTTGCTTTACTTTGCTTATTTCTTAGTTAATGCATGTCCGATTTTTTTTCTTTTGGGGGGGGGGGGGGGGTCTGGAAAGTCATGCTTATGGAGAAGGGTGGGTCAGCAAAAATCAAGCAAGCCATATTTCATATTGCACCAGCCGCCCCCCCCCCCCCCCCTCCCCCTTCCCCCTCGATAAATAATGACCGGTCCCTTACGTCCCTCCTGGGGTATTGGCAACACAGTGACCCCTTTTATGGCACTGATTTGTTTTCTGGCTCTAATTTTTAAAATTTTATCAATATTCGTCCGAATTTACGTGTACACCACGTCAAAATGAACTGTTGAGTGCGGCACGAAAAGTTAGTATGATCCTTAATGTAATATCGGCATTAAACAGAGCAACGAAAGCAAACAACCGGACTTTGCATAAAATGACATGATTTCATAGGTTGGAGGGTTGGGCGGGTTACAGCCATAAGGACTGACAGCCAAGGTGAGGCAGCAATGATATGCTTAAGTCCAAGCGCTTACTGTTAATGTATAGTGTAAAGAGGACAGGTAATGTGTTGTCCTCTCATCGCAACATCACAATACGTTACGTTACTTTACGTTACATACCGTCACAAACTTATTATTTCGAAGATTCTTGATATCCAATTTGCTGTTAATCCGAGTTCCTGAGCTGTTAAACTGGATGAAATCTGTGGTTCCCTCTATTTCAACCTGAAGGTTACAAAATATGCAAGAATAAAGGATAATGTATTTGTTAGTAATAGTTGAGAGTCGTGCAGAGAAAAGCTACAAATTTTAAAATGTATAATGTTGTGGTTCAATTTTATCCTTGGTTTAAATTTTATTTTTCTTTGGTTCCAAACTCATTATCATACATTACTATTCCCCAAAACAAAAGGAAATAAGGTTTAAACCAAGGATAAAACTGAACCACAACATATACATAAGTTGTTCTTGTTATTCTATCTAACCGCCTGTGTTACTTAAAAAAAGAAACATGATCATTCTCATATATTTACAGTCTTAGAATTCCCCTGAATTCAATATATCATAGCGCAAATGCATTTTAAATGATATCAGGCAACAGTTGCTTACCTTTTTTAACTGCTCCAGTAAAATAATACCATTCGGTGACAGCTGCAATGCGCCACTTGAACTATTACGCCATTCTCCACTGGATATCAACACTTGAAGAGCATGCGCAACAGTCCACACAGCGTCATAGATAAGAAATGAAGAGTCCTTTAAAACGAACGATTGTTCAGCTTATTATAGATGTATCAATAACAAGAAATAGAAAAAAATATATGAAAAATATTCCAAACCTTTATGTCCTGAGACGGCAATAAATCTGCCATTAAATTCTGCGTCAAATTGCAATTGGATTTGTGTGGCTGAAATCCCATGACCACTTGTGAAGATTGAACAGTCAGGCCAGTTGAAGAGATCTAAGTTGAATGAAAAGTAGGTAAACAATGATCACAATCATAATCGTAATCAAAATTATAATAACTATTGACTGATATAGTTGAGTTTTCAATCAGGACCTTGCGTTGTGCATTATATGCATTTCTAGTGCAAATTTGCCAAAGAACAACTTATAACTACCAAATCGCTTAAAAAATTCCATAACTCAAAAAATAACCCTATTATTCTCAATGCTGCATCCATATTTTCCGTAAGATTGTGACGATCGTAAACATACTCAGCGGAGGGCGCACTGCGTGAAAATGAAAATATTCGGAGATGTTCGAGCCTAGAATACGTGGTCATGACTTCCTAGAATCCTGAGGTATTCAAGGCGCACACCTTACGTGAAGTATACTGAAATATTCAACTCGAATGCACCCGAATATCCTTTGTTGAGTGTCATTCGTAGATTTCCTAAAACGCATACTTAACAAATTTCATCGGCCAGTTATTGATGGTAACAACTTGTCCGTTATGATGAAAAAATAAATAAAATCGCGCGATTTTAAATTAATCAAGAAGCGAGCGTCGTCTAAGTTCCTTTTTCAATCAGCTGATTTTAGGAACGCTGATGGGAAGAACTCACTTACCGGATCCGCCAAAAGCCAATTGTGAGGCTTCTCTATCTTTATTGAGCACGCACAGTGAACCTGTAGAAAAAGTTGATGTAAATCAAAGAGTTCACCTAAAATCACCACATATCAGCGGCAAAATGATGAGAATAAGTTGCTGCTCAACGGAATCGTCTTTATTTTAATTTGCCCTTGCTATTCAAAATATGTCATTTGATTTATTGTTTTATAGCTAGTACCTCTTTTGGAGTAAAAATAAATTTAAGCTAAGTAAGCCCATAAAACGCGATTCTGGTACCTTTTTCTTTGGGGGGGAGGGAAGTGGGAGTGGGAGGGTCTTTTCTCCCCCCCTCCCCACCCCCCTCTTCACACACATGATAACAGCATACATTTAGAAGAGGTAAAACTTGATGACATATGCCATATTCCCAAACATAAAAAAATGCTGGTACTATATGAATTAGAGACTTCGGGAATAAAGACTGATTTAAGGCATTTAGCTCAAAAGTTGGAGCAAATATTCAGACTTTTTAAACGAACTCTTAAGGACAAATAAAACTAATTACAGAAGAGAAAAAATGAAATAAAACGTGATAACAAATCATGTCTCCTCTTTTAGTTTCTCTATACCTGGTTTATAATACTCTCGACCCAGTGATTTTCCATGAATACCACAAATGCTTCGATAGGTGCATCGTGAAAGCCGCCAAGCTTTCTTTTGGTGTCTTCACACAATTTCGAGGCGTGACCATGATGATCAAGCTCAAGCGAAAGTTTAGTAACCTTTGTTTTTGGTGGAAGGCTGAGCACAAAATCGTGAGCCAAATGCCTCCATCTAACTACAAGAGAAGAATGTCAGTTTATTTATTTGTTTTTTTACTTATTTATTGATGCATATATTTATGCATTTATTTATATCTATTTTATTGTTCTTTAGTTAGGATAATGTAGTCGTCCAGAAGAGGAAGTGAGCTTCATGCGTCCATCAAATTTTGAGATAGATTAATAGACCTTATCAACGATAACCGAGATCTTTGCACATCCTCGGAGACCCAGGGGCAGTCAGTCGGGTCGAGAGAAAAGGCGCGACAAAAGTTTTCAAGTGAGGGCCGAAGAGCCCCTGGGAACCGACTCTCGCCGGACCTTTACCAAAAATTCAAGTGGATGTCGGCTCCTGATTGGGCACAAAAAATGCTTTGTATACATGTATATACATTATTGTGCCCAATCGGCGAACACATCCCCTGTCTGGCTCATGCACCAAAGAAATGCACGCAGTCAGGAAACCTTCAGTTTGATATAAAATCCCCATCTGATTTCAAAATACTGTCTGCTCAAGAATACAAGCTTCAGCTTACAACAGGTATTTACGCTTGCATCGGCCACGTCTTACGTAAATATATTTATAGAGAGTTTTTATAAGATACCACGACGGAAACGTCGCATGGAAAAGTGAATTCATATTTTCTTCAGTCTCTATTGTGATTATTCCAACTTGCTTACTTTGTCAAATGCAAGCGAACTCTTCTGGAGCTGAATTGCTATCAACCATATCCAATTTAATGAAGAGAATGAATTTTGTCATTGCTTTTTTACGTCCTTCACAAAACGTGAAATTAGGCATTTTCACGGGTAGTCGTGCAGTTGACGGCAAAGAAATGTACAAAAAAGCGTGATGCACGTGCAAAGTTGTTGTTTTGTCTTGTCAAGCTACTGCTTATTGGACTTTCTCGTCGCCGCCGCATCTTAGGGGGTGTTTACATGACACCGGGGCGACATTCGCCCCGGTGCGAGTTCACTCCGGTTCCCTCTCATGGCCCTATATTTGTTTACATGATACCACCTCAAATTTCATGCTGGCGCGAGCCACCCCGGTTCTTGTACCGGGGCGAGAATTTCACTCAGGTACGAAATCTCGCTACGGTATCATGTAAACACGAAACGACCACCCTTTTCGGTGTGAAATCGGTCTGCCGGTAGACTGGAACGGGTAGCGCATGCGTAATGTTCGCGATTTTGAATCATACGTGCATTTTATCAACATGAAGTGTACCTTCAAATAACGAGATGTGAAATAACCCAGTCATCATGTAAACGCGATACGAAATCAAAAATTCATGTCGGTATGAAACTCGCGCCGGTGCGAGTTTTCTCATGTAAACACCCCCTTACACTTCCTATTATCTACGATACATTGTGATCCGTCAAAAACAGAATGTACGGGCCAAATTCAATTGCTCCCACTGATAGGATCCCAATCGTTTTTTTGACTCATTGGTAGTTCCTTCGTTTCTGGTTAGCAAAGTAGAAAATAAAAGTTTCCCTTGCACGCACAAGCTTGGTGAACGAACCGGGCAAGTGTGGCGAGACAATAGCCGTCGTGTACGAACTCACGAAAAGAACTCAGGAGAAACTGTTCGCCGATTGAGCACAATAATACAAAACATTTTTTATTCCCGATCAGGAGCCGACATCCACTTGAATTTTTTGGAAATGGTCCGGTGAGAGTTGGTACCCGGGGGCTCTTTCGCCCGTACTTGAAAACTTTCGTCCCGCCTTTTCTCCCGACCCGACTGACTGCCCCTGGGTCTCCGAGGATGATTAAAGCAATGTCACGTCATGTCACGTGGTTTCTCACGGGCAAGCAAGTAATAATAACTGCCAATATGAGTAATCGCGGTCGAGTTTGACCATAATGACAAATTATGGTGACGTAAAACCTTTTAAAACTGACTCGAACAGTACATTTCGTAAGACTTAAATCGTAGCTCGCTCTGAGAGTATAAACAAACTCGACCGCGATAACTCGTACTGGAAAATGTTATCACTTGTTTGCCCCCTGAAATACCACGTGACATTGTTTTTATCCCATATCAATCCTAAAGCGCGTGTAGAAATGGTGGTTATTGTGAATAAGTCTATTTTACGGTTATAAAAACTGACATGACAATAAAATAAAACGATCAGTATTATTACCCCTCCCCTAAGAAATTTAACACTCCTGATATGGGGCAAAATGTGGTTTGGGGGAGGGGCAGGTGAGTATGTTCCCAGAATCTTAGGGTGCGTTCGATTGGGAAATCCGGATTTAGATTTTCAAAACTTAAATCCGGATTTCACCTCCGAGAAATCCTTCCTCAGGGTGGATTTCAATTAAGAAATCTAAATCCGGATTTTTTGGATTTCCTTTTTACCGTTCGAGTGGGAAATCCGAAAAAGGGTTTGCAAAACTTTTTCTCGTGAACAGCGGTCTTCTTTTTGCTAATTATGCGTGCACGTGCAAGACCGCTGTTCTTGAGAACAGTTTTTCAAATCCTTTTGCGGATTTCCCATTCGAACGGTCAAAATGAAAATCCGAAAACAGATATCTCAGCGCTGAAATCCGTTTTCGGATTTCGCGTTCGATTGAAAATCCGAAATCCGAATTTTGAAAATCTAAATCCGGATTTCCCAATCGAACGCACAAAAAAAAAATTCGCCGCAAAAAACTCTTCTTTTGTAAAACTCACCATCATACAAGACAAGAAGATTTGTCCAATTATAATGACTAGTAATTCCCTGTATCGCTACTGATATATCCTGTTCGCTTGGACCCATCCTCACAGCGTATCTCAAATGTTCTGCACCGCCAGGAAGACTGGATCCAGTGTCGGTGGCCACCAAGGGAATTTGTAGCATCATGGTCAAAGCTTCATGGGTAACTGTAGCTTTAGAATCTAACAGAAGGGAAACAACGCCCAGCTTCGAGATATTTGAAGCTGTTAAAAGATAAAAAAGATGATATAAATGCACTGAGTAAATGGACATACAAATGGAGGAAAAAGTGTAAATGCGAACAAGACAACACAGAACGTGGCATTTTAGTTAAGGAATCTGAAAACCAACGATTTTACTTGACTGAAAAGGAGATCAGTTTTACAAAAAAACTAAGTTGGGGTAAATTTTCTCTCAGCCTGGTCAAATGTTGTAGACATTTCTACGTGGGTAGCATTTACCTGTGGATTAAATTTTCTGCATTGTAATTAATGCTGGTAAACTATGTCTGTCTTTGCAAAACGAGCCTCAGTCTGAAACGTTTTTATCTTCTACTAGAAGTAAAATTTTTAGTTGTTTTAGTTAGACAAGAGTAAGATGATGTAAGTTTTATTGCTTTACCACCATAAAGATTTTCAGATGATGACGTTTCAACTCAGAACATTATTAAGAGAGTGTGGGTTCGGTGTTTTAAGGTGTTTCATTTATAAATTGGCGATTCCGGTCCTCATGATAGGTAGTAGAGGGGAAGAGTGGGGGCTGAAGCCCAAAATG
Organism: Porites divaricata; assembly: GCA_038088405.1. NCBI lineage: Eukaryota > Metazoa > Cnidaria > Anthozoa > Scleractinia > Poritidae > Porites > Porites divaricata. The sequence goes on along the minus strand of JBBMOI010000001.1, from coordinate 68,326,398 downwards.
TACACCTTTTTTGGCAGAAGTGCCGGATGATGAAAACATGCATTCCACGGTTTATAGTCATAATTTTGCAGGTGTCTGGGAGTAGATTTATCACTGCAGCTGTTATTTAAACCGCATGTTAAGCACTCACCATATTCAAGAATGTTTTCCTCATCCATCTCGCCTTCAAAAGCCTTGACAGTTGTGTTAGGCAGCAAGCTTTTGTTTGAGTTAACGTGACTGATTGCTAGCTGAAAAGCCTTCCATTCTTGACTGCTACTTTTATTTGATAACAGAGCTACAAGATTAAGGAAATAAGGCTTTGATCAATTTGTGTTCATTAGCTGAGGCAGCTATAGATTTGTGGAATAAACAACTCCATCATCCACGAACTATTATCAATGGCAGTCCATTTGTCAATTAAACCTAAGAATTTTACTGGTGTCTAGCATTTTACCCGGTGGCTTTTGAGACGCATTACTCCACAATGAACCCACATTTATTCAAATCGTGCATTGAAAATTCGCTACCACCGTTGCGTGCAGTCTGTAAAGCACAGTTGGATATCCTTACGAAACAATTAACAAAACAAGACAAAGGATGCAACAACATGCTGAATTTCGTCAAATTACAAAGCTAAAACATGACTTCACCTAAAGCTCAATTGTGAATGTATGATGCAGCACAGCATATTCGGTTTCTTGTGTATTAAGGTTTGCGTTCAATTTAAGCCGCATTTCTATCTTTTATGCATACTAGTGGTACAAGCGATTTAAAATTCTTTACTCCCCCTATTTAAAAAAAACACAATAAATTTTGAAACTGGAACATATGAAGTGAACTGGAATTTTCTCAGCAAATAAATTAAATCGCCACTTTTTCATTAAACTTTAAAACACACACAGCCTTACAGGTGATATACCTCGCCAAAACAACATGATTTAAGAAAGTTTTGAATTGTTTACTTAAATTTTTATTTTGATAATCGGGTAAAAATTAGTAGAAACGATAAGGATATAGGCAAGAATAGGAAAAGATAAACTCTTTCAGAACGCTTTAGGTTAGAAAATATTCCAAACATAGATAAATAAGCCACGATTTACATAATTGAGCAGAACGTTCCTGTCACATTTTAAAATCGAACTCATAGTTTTTTCTATAATTGCGTTTGATACTCCTCAAACAGTGTTTTTCAAATCAAGACGTACATTAAATTTCTTAGAGCATGAGACTAATAAATATACAAAGGAAATATAAAGTGTGTTTCAATTAAATTAAGACAAAAAGTTAATGCGCAAACTATCTCACCTATATAAACTGTAGATGGAACCGTTGTCGTTGTACTAACATTTCCAAGTAACCAAGTGGAAGTTATTCCAAAAAAGAGGAATTCAGTTAGTGGAAAAAAAGATGCCATTTCCTGAAACTCTGAACTTGCAACAAATCAATACAATGTGTGATTGACTTTGGTGAAAGGTCGAAGCTTAAAAATTCGCTCCGTCCTGCATTTCCAGGTTACATCAGAATTCAAAAGTTGCGCTTTTCTTGTGTCTTTTGCCAAAAAGAAACACTCGTTACGGTGTTTAAAATACAACTTTGTCCCACATTGCATGTGCGTGGCATATCAGACAGTGACGTTTAAGAGGTTTTGATGTCCAACGGGGCTTAGAAGGGAAAAGAAACCAGGATAATAGGAGCTAGCCACTCGTGATAAGCAATAACTAATTGAAAACGCTTACAGGGGAGAATAATCTAAACATGCTGCCAATACTGTGGGATAGCCAGAGGGGGTGCTTCTTAAAATATTTAAAGTTATAAATTAAAATAAGGCAAGTGGCATAAATAGAAAAAGACTGGGTTGTTGATACGAACGAAAGATCTAAGGCGAGTGGTTTCTCGCATCACATACTGTCGGGAATTCGTCATAATTTTACAGTCGCATTGTTACTTTGTTCTTTTCTATCAATCAGTGTAGTTTCAAATGCCAATAAGTTCTCAGAACGATAAACGATTTGTATCTTAGTTACTATCTATTCTGTTTTCATAACGATAAGCGATTTGTCTCTTAGTTACTAGCTATTTCCACGGACATTTGAATCATGCAGTCCGGCTTTTTTCTCTGTATTTGGAACATGAATCATGTTTTAAGAAGGGGAGTACGATGCCAGTAAATAATGGATAATTAAATGGTAAATATGGAGTTGTCTGTGCTACTTTTTATAATGTTGTCAATACCGATTTCTTTTGCTCGTTTGTTTATGAAAAATTAACTCTAATTATATAATTATGTTTCGATAAAGATATATTTTATTTGAATACCACAAACATCCTGTTGAACTTACACTTTTAAACCGCAACTAGCGCATTTTTAAAAAAGCATGAATTCTTGCATAGAGTTTAGGGAATAGAGTTTCACTCAGGATTTGCTAACCAACTGATATCTTGTCTTGGGAAATAATTTCAAGGCCGGCTGAGTGTGATATGAAGAAATGGGCTGATCAAATCTTCATCTTGATTCTACGGCTTTAAAGTACTGTTTTGTTTTTAAAGTTGGTAGGTATAAAATAAGAGAAAACTGGCACAAAACATGGCTAAATACAGGGAAAAGTGCGTTAAGGAAATCCTCGTGTAATGTTATCGACATAATATAACTCACCACCGAAACTTTTAACTAGAATAAGTATGATAGTAAAGTACGAAAGCATTTTTACTTCAATCTTAATTATCATTATAACGATACAGATCAGGCGCTTTGTTGATACTAAAGTGTATCTCTACATCCTCGAAGTACCAGGGACAGTGGAGAGAAACGTTAACTAAGTTAAGACGGAATCCATCAGGAAATTGAGTAATTTTAATTTTCAGTGGACAAAAACCTTGTACCAAATAATTTAAAGCATATTGCATTCTTTTTTACATTTTGCAATGGCTAAAGATATAACTAGTCATCTGTAATAAAGAAAATTTCTTATGGGAACCGGAGAAAACAAACAAACGGGCCCAACAACTCGCAACATTGTTGCGCCAACAATGTTGGGAGTTGTTGCTTGCGTGTTGGCAGTGGAGTGCAAACGGATGCAACAACTCCCAACAAGTTTGGGACATGCAGTGCATCGTAGGTAGAATACAATCCATACGTCTTTGTAATCCATACGTAATGAGCGTGCGTGGCCCCAAGAATGTTGGAAGAGCTGTTCAAACTGATCCAACATTGTTGCGCTACGCTTCGGCGATCACGGAACAAAAGAAATGTTGGGAGTTGTTGGCTGAAAAGTTTGACCGGTTTCAAACTTTGCGCAACAACACGCAACAACATCCAACAACATGCAACAGGGTGTGCAAATGAACGCAACATGTAACACCCAACAGTGTTGGGAGTTGCTGGCCAGCAATGTTGCGTCCGTTTGCACGGGGCCTTACGCATCATATTTTCAGTTTAGCTGTGAAATTCGACATTCATTTTCTCGGACTCCCATAAGAAATTTTCTTTGGTGCTAGTACAGTTGTCTAATTACATCTTTAGCCCTTGAAAAATGTAAAAAAGAATGCAATATTCTTTAACTTATTGTTGGTTTTCACATGACGTCACTAAAATTCAAACTAAAAAACTATCCATCCTACCGAGATTTTAGTTTCACGATGCATTAGAGCAGCTGAAAACTAATTGTCAAACAAATTTTCGCTTCAAAAGGGTTCTTGGTTTTGTGATAGAGTACGCTTGAATTTCTAAGCTTTAGCGTGACGCGGCATTTACATAACCGCCAAGAGAGCTGTCATGTAGGTTAAAAAATGACTTATTTCAGGAAATTTTGCCATCTAAACAGTTCATGTACTGGAAAAAGTATTATTTTAATGTTTATGAGTTTCTCGAAGAATAAATTCACGCTTTTGTAGCAAAACTCGGTAACAGATGTTTCTGTTGGTTTCCGTCTGCCATGTTGGAGCTCATCCAGGTGAGCACCAGCATGGCGTCTCCATACATATCTCTATAAATTTGGGTAAAACATTTCTTCGGATATCTCGTATACGAAATATTCCTCTGACCTGAATCTTGGCGAGGGTCTTTGCATATGTACCTCCTTTCATTTCCCAGTTTCTGGACTTTATCTATTGAATGGTTTTGATTTTTATTTTCATCTATTTTGAATGGCGTGACACTGAAAACCAGCAATTGTGGTTCAAGGTTTTTGTTCACTGACAATTAAAATTACTCAATTTCCTCGTGGTGGATTCCGTCTTAATCGAGTAGAGTGGGGGTGGGGGTGGGGAAGGTTATCTGTGAATGACGACCATGAAAAATCTTAATTCTTTACCTCATGTTAAAGCGGAATTAGTGTAATGCAAGTTTTTGTTTTCAAATTTCCAGCATCCTATTACTTCTGCGTAAACATTTCTCTAAAACAACACCGGGTGTTAGGCAGTTATTCAGATATTTACGAATGTTATTGTTGTTGTCCAACCTCGTTCCCAGGTTCTCTCTCCTACCCGTCGAGAGACCCTGGTTGGGTTTGGTCACCTGGTCCCAGAACAAAATTAATTCCGAGGGAGGAGTCCTTTGTCTCTCAATTTTTTTCAGTAGTGTAGCAGCTGATCCTAAGGTCTCTCCTAATTGGTCACTGAAAACAATGACATGTCATTCTTCCCATTGTTTTAGTATTGTTTGGGGTTAGGGTTGCGCACCATTGGTGACTTCTCTTAGGATCAGCTGCTACATCACCCATTTTTTTGTCTGGTTCGTTTTCACCGTCACGCAATGATCGAAAGGGCAAGACAGATTTGCTAAGCCTCCAACTATAACTGAAATTCGGGAGATTTCTGCCTAAACAGAGCTATCACAACATAAACAAGCGAATTACCAGCGGAGAAATAGAAAAACTCGTGTTATCGCAGTTAAACCGATCACAACAATTAGATACTAAAATCTACGATCCTGAGTAAGACACAAGCGCGTGTTTATCCGCATTGAAGGGCAAATCCCTGTCCGTTGAACTTGCATTGAAAGAATCAATGTTTGTCGGTGACAGCGGCTGGTAATCGGCCCGAATCAGTACATGCAAAACCTAAACCATTAGCGGTGACAAATCAAAGCAGTTACTTTGATAGCAGAGGATTCATTTTACATTCACGGTCAAAATAATGTTTTAGCTCTAATGACTTAACTGAAAGCTGTAGTCTGAAATGTCAGCTTTCTCCTACCCCTAACCTTTTTTATGATGCGGCAACAGAAAAACGTATCGCTTTTAGTGGTAAATAGAGGTAAAAAAAAATATAATATAGTACGAGCATAAGCAAAGGATGACCAAAACGTGACACTGAAGACAACGGGAAATAGTATGAACAGAGACAAAACAGACAACATAACCCAGTGATAACCTGCCAAAGCGAAAGGATTTCTTGTATATGGTCCAAATGAAAGCTTTATTAAAAAAACAAATGTAGCTCAGTGATTTTTCTGAATCCTCTAAAGCATATACCCAACCCTCCAGAAAATTAAACAAAGAACAACAAACGGTTGGCAGTCGTACAAGCCATATTTTTTAACAAAGAAAATTATACGGCTATTCTGTTGATTTTAAACGACGACAAAAATACAACACAGAGCCGTTGGATAAAAATATACTCTTCTAAGATTCTGTTCACCTCTTTTCATTTGAACAATCAAACTGAGTCCGGGCGGCGTATTCTCTCTTCCTGTTGCTTCTGTTTGATTTTAATATTTTCGAGGTCGGTGAGGACGGCAACGCTTGATACATCTTTTCGGCACCCCTTCGAACTGCATAATCATAGTTTTGAAAATACATACGTTTGCTTTCTAAAGGTTGCCTCCATAACATAGAAATAGCAATTTAAGCCTACTGCATTTCGGTATGAATACCACCGCCTAAAATATTTTTGACTGCACAAGTGGTGAATCCGTGATTTCCTTTGCAACATCCGATAAACATCCAGATATTCTGCAGGAAGTTACGCTTTCGCTGTCAAAGGATTCGGAGGTTTTGTCTTGACTAGTCCGGGAACTATAAAAAACAGGACCCTTAAGACAAGGTCGGATACGAAGTTTCCACTGATCTCGACGTCCACGCTTTGTAGAGACAAATCTCACACTTATCCGCCCCTCCCCCAAGTTGTTTGTTTGTAATCTCCCAGATTCTGGGAGACACGTGACCAAACCCAACCAGGGTCTCTCGACGGATAGGAGAGAGAACCTGGGAACGAGGTTGGTTGCTGTCCTGTTCCTGTCCAATTAATCTTCCAAACAATAACTCGATATCAGTGGGTTTTTGTCTATTATCGCTATAATCTCTTTCAGCATTTAATTCATAGGTTGTTACCACTTCGGACCGTACCCCCTTCCCCACCGCCCCCTCTTATTTCTGAACCAAACTGAGGCCCGAAGGGTCGAAAAAAATTTTTTTTAAAGACCGGTGCCCTCATTTATCTCAAGATCTGGATGACCCCCCCCCCCTTCCCCCCCCCCCTTCCCCCAACCCCTTATCTGAAGGTCTGGATCCGCCACTGATATGTACTGTCATGTGTAATTTACATCATCGACAAAACAGCTGAGATATACACATCAATTTTCATTTGAGTAGATTGCACTCCGTGTGTTTCAATGATTTTCACTTGCTGCTCAAACAAGAAATGAATAAATCAAAAACATCTGCGAAATTAAAAAACGCGGGGAAGTTTACCAAATTAGAGAATTTTGTAAAACAAGCGCCTGAAAAAAGATAGTTTTTCCTGTTTTGTGTTCTGAGCTAATTAAATGCAAACGATACCAATTTAACTTTGAACTTTATTCAGCTGCTTTTTTTATTTTTCCGTTCCTCACGAAGATGAAAAAAAAAAACTCTTAAAACGAAAGAAGCTTCGAATAAAAGGCGATGAAAAAAAAAAGATAAAAGACGAAAAAAGAATATATTTGTATTAACCCTTAGATTTAATAAAGTGGTCAAGATCCGATGAAATTACACAAAGAAAAAAAAAGAACAACACCTGCAACTTACAAATTAAAAATAGTGTTGTGTAGTATTTTGAAAGTTATTTTTTACACGGATCTATCTTATTCTTTAAGTTTAGTTTTTGTTTCATTAAGTGTTGTTTTTGTCCACGTACTGTTTTCCTGTTTTGATCTTTTGTTTTTACTTGTACTTGAATTTATGCTTAGCTCGCAAATGTACTTGTTGCCATATTAGCAATGTTATTCGCTTGGCATTGTCAGATGTTAGTTTTTTACAGGTGGTCATGTTTGTGGTGTTAGAGCTGACCTTGGCTCTTTGGTACCGTGTCAGTTGCGCCTGTGCGTGGGCTAATCTATTCCCTAACAATAGCAAACATGTTGCAATATAAGCGATAAGCTATTCAATAGAGCTCTCCCCTGGTAAGCTAACCCAAACATGTCCAGCTTTGGCTATAAAAACCGCTGCTATACTTGAACTAGTAAGTAGAGAAGAGTAGAAAAGTGGAAAAGAGTTAGAAGAGTAGGAAGATTAAGATTGTTAGCAGAAGTGAAAGAAGGATAAAGGCCAAGATGTAAATCAGATAGTTTACCTGGTACCTCAATAATAATTAAAAAAAAAAAAACAGATGTCACGTCGCATTTTTAAACATTTTACGCATTTTTTTATTTTGATTTTTTACCCTTTAAAAAAGCGAAGACTATAAAAAGACACAGCGCTCAATTAAAGCAGTCTTTTTATTGTACAGAATAGTAAGACAGACTGAGTTAATATAATAGCAGTATTGGCCAAGTGGCTAATCACTAAACGAATTATCTTCTCTCAGATATAACCAGCCAACTATTCCCAATGAACTAAAACATAAAGGCATTACGACTTCAAATCTGTTTTCAAATACCTCTGCGAAAAGAAGTCAAGGTAGTCAGTGCACAGTGCTCCTATGAGCCGGGCCAAACAAATTTCTTTTTTTTTTCTTTTAAAAGCATTTTGAGGCAGTGCTTTTTGTTCGAAGCTATGAACCTAAAATAAATGAAAAGTAATAGAAGATGATACTTCGAAAACCATTTCTAAAGTTCGTACTACGAAAAGCATACAGAATTGGATTCATCGCCGATGTAGCCATGAGTAAGAACCAGAGAATTTGATAGGTAACCTGGTTTGAATCGTACTCTGTGTTTTGCTCTTTGCAAGCTAAGTAAATAAAATGACTTCCAAGTGGAATGAAACAAACAAAAAAGCCTGCTGTAACAGAAACAAAAGTTATTAGCAAATGCTTCTTCTCATCTTCGCCTTCGTTTTGCTGGGTTAATTCCGAACATACTGTGTTGGCGAAACAAAGTCCTTTTACCAAAGAGCTGTAGCAAAAAACAAGGATCAAAAATGGTAGATAAACTGTCACGACCAGATTGCATATTACAACAACCCTGCTTTCAAAATTCATGTGGTTCGTCCAAGGTCCAACGCATTGCTGCAAGTTGCTGTCCAATTCACGCAAGATAAAATCAGGCAGACATACCAAAATGCTGGAGAGCCATATGACCCCTATCACGAGCTTACTGTTCTCTACAGAAAGTCTTAAACTTGTGCGAAACGGCTTTATAATAGCATGATATCTTTCAATAGCAAGTGCCGTCATGGTGAAACTTGAAACAACGTACGGGATGTCCAATATTGTTATACCGGTAAATGTCTTGCACAGGAAGTTTCCTATTTCTCCAGTCAGTGGTCTTCGTCGCCACCAGATTTGCCAATGAAAAGGCCACAGGAGAAGGGTAAGAAAATCACTTATCGCTAAATTAACTAGCAAGAAATTGGTTGTCGAATGCATTGATCGAGTCGAGCAAACAATGTGGATCACGAGGACGTTTCCTACCATTCCAATGAGAATAAACGGGATAGATAACACCGCAAAAATAATATCTGATCCTTGGTATTCTGGGGTCATGATAAATGGGGATTGCGAGCAACTGAAATGATTTAACGAGAGAATCTACGTTAATTTAAGTACGGTACTTTTCGTTTCATGCAAATCACAAACTTCCGGGAGAAACGGCTCTAATAATTAAACAAAAAGAAGCGAAGAACAATGAATTTAATTAGACTTGCTTGCTTTAGTTGATTGCTTCCGATTACCTTCGCACTGCCGACATTTTCAATTACGGCGTTTTGCATTTGTTTCATTTCACTTGCGTAAGCATGAAAATTAACCTTCATCCACCGCTCAATCGACAAAAAAGAAAACTAAGTCAACTGGTAATACAAAGAAATAAAAAAGGGACGAGAAAGATGACACTTTATGGCGTTCCTCATAGCCATGCTTCTTTGTGTACTCGTTCCCAGACCCTCTTTGTTGTTGAGTAAAGAGGGGAAAAGTAGAAAGCCTGAGAACGAATTTGGCCACTTTGCACAAAAAATGGAATTCACCTCGGTGTAAGAACCTGTGAACTTTTTCTTTGTTTTGTACCTTTTGTTTTATTAGATACTAGACTTAGCTACATAATTCCGGAATTTGGGGCGGAATTTTAGACATAAAAAAGAATTTTAGAAAATCTCGGGAATTTTGAAAATAAATTGACAAATTCGAGAATTTTAGAGCAATTTGAACATTTACCCGACATTTTGACAACATACGTTTTTTTTTTTTTTGATATTCCTACCTACCAAGAGAGGGCTCAGTCCGCTCACATGCTACAGCAGTTTCTAAAGCACTACAGGGCATTCGTTTGAAAAGTAAGATAATAAAAAATACATTATATAAACAAATGTAAAATGATGTTTCTTGGAACCTTTAAACATTGGTAACAAACGATGTTTTACGATTGCAACTCATTCTTTCTTGTTATATCGCCATCAAAAAAACGAAATATTTCTAGAATTTTCGGGAATTTTAGAGCTTTTTTCGGGAAATTCTGGAAAGAATTTTAGGCTACATTTCGGGAATTATGTAGCTACCCATATGTATCGACTTCTTTGTTTTCTTTGTTCTACATCGACCGTGAGTTTTGCACACTTCTTACACAGAGGATGAGCCAAAAAATGACAATGGGAAAGACAACAGGTTCTTTAAGCAAGAAAATAATGATCTAAACTCTTAAGTGTATGACTGCTTTTCAGCAGACCTGGGCTTTTTCAAAGTACGTTGAAACGAAAACCTTAATGGACTGACAGGCTTGTTTAAAATAAACAAGGTAACAATTGGTGACAATTTTTGGTGTCGAGCGGTTCATTGTTATCTTTATAAATAATTCTTTTTTGGATTCACATGCAATACAAACATTCGATTAGTAGTAAAACAAGGGAGGATAAACTATAGAACTGATGATAAGTTAACTTTCTTTAGTATTTATCAACTATTTAATATTTTGAAATATACAATTATATAGTTGAGTGCGTGGCGCAATTGTAGCGCGTCTGATTCTAGATCAGAAAGCTGTGTGTTGGAATCACGTCGGCGTCAGCTTATCCTTTGTTATCATTAATATCTATTTCCACTTATCATTTAGTTGTTCTTTTTGTTATGTCTTATTCTCTCTTGGTCTTATTTTGTTTTGTTGTTGTTGTTGGTTTGCAACACAATTGTCGAAAACAAACACCACTACACCAAAAAGGACCCCTTTTTATTATAAGGCTGTAGCTTTTCGTTTAACCAAAAATAAGTGAAAACTATCTCTTCAGTTTCGTCACATTTGACAAGACTGTAAGACCTCGTAACAAACATGCCGTTTCACGATGACAGGGTAGTAAAAATGTTCCACTATAACAAGTTTCAACACAGTTGAGTCCGTGGCGCAGTGGTAGCGCGTCTGACTCCAGATCAGAAGGCTGCGTGTTCGAATCACGTCGGGGTCAACGCATCCTTTTTTGTTACTGTCTACAATAAAACCCTGTCAAAACTAAATTTGACATTGGAAGGCTCTAATTTTTCTTTTGACACAGAAAAAAGCGAAAGCTCGTAATACAGTTTCGTCACACTTTAAAAGACTGTAAGTGTTCATGGCAAAGGCCTGATTATAAGATTTTCAATTATTTATTTATTAGAGCTAGCATGAGAGGCACGTTTTATGAGGCTGAGTTTTGAAACTACTGTTCTACTACTCGTAGTTACGTAGTATAAAAAATAAAAGGCAGGTTGTAATAAGTGGGTTGTACCGTAGTGGCGTAGTAGCGTATAGCGTATTGTTGTTCCGAGGCCTTTCCAAGATGGCGTCCAAAAGCGAAAGGTCGACTTTTCTGCCGACGCTATCTTGAGCGAAATTAGCCAGGCTCGTGAATTCGCGCAAAATGTGCAACAGTCTTAGTCTAGTGAAGATAAAAGAAATATGTCTCCTGAGCATTATTTTTGAAGTTGCAAGCAGCAGGGGTCACCTTTGAAAAACTGTTAGGCTGAACAGTTTCAAAACACTAATTTCAAACCGTTTCAATCTTCTTCAGTCTTCCCCAACCGTGGCATCTGTTGTTTCTGTTATGTTATTTTATCCTTCCTTTAAAGTTTTAAGCGGTTAGTTTTATGTTTCTCTTAATTTAACGGGCATTTTGTAATTTCCTAATTTGGCTGAATTTCGTGACACAGCTCCTTTAAATTAAAGCGACATCACTGGAAAGGGTTCAGCAACAGGTGTCTTTTTTGCATGAGCATGCGCGACCGCTGAACAAGCGATGTGCATGGAGGCTCGCCACGGGGTCTGCCTTCATCAAAATGGCGCGTCTCAAAGCTATCATGATCGCGATTATTTTGCTCGTTGGTCTTGGCGAATGTGCTCGTGATTTAACAAAATGTGTAGTTTGCAAAAAAACTCTAACATTGTCTCAAAAGCAAAGTACACCGGCTTTTACATACCACGAGCTACTATTAAATTTCATCTCCCGACCTTGACCAGGACAACAGCGCGCGTATATGTAGTGCTTGTAGGATAGCACTGACCTCATCAAAGTCTAAACAAAGTGCCGAAACGTTTGTTGATGTTAGTAAACACTTTCAATTTTCTTTGCTTCGAAATGGGAACGGAACACAAATATAAAAAAAAAAACATACCAAATTTGAGCGAGTGGGTTCGAAGGTGCGCAACAGCCGGTGTTCAGTTCAGCAAGTGAATTAATATATGTTCTACAATTTTCCCAGCACTTTAAAGCTACAAAATTAAGAGCACACGAGACGTAGATTAGTCACCTGGTGAAATGTCGGTGGTAGTCACTCTGTATTTCTCGAACAATAAAAAAAATGAATATCAATGAGACACAGTCAAAACTGCATTCAATATGACCGAGTCGAATCTGGTGACCGATTTTGATGAAATAAACGGTTAGGTTTCCCAAGAAGTACAGTAAACTTGTGATACCGACCAAAAGTTAAAAATTATAAGAGCACTCAAGTTCTGGCTAAAAGAAAATTCCTGTAAAAGATGCGTGACAATTTTAGTCCACGCAAAAAAAAGAAGTTCTACAATTTTCTGATAAACAAACTTTGTATCGGTAAAATACTTAAGGGGACAACTTTCTATTCCAAATGATAACGACGTGGTAGTCGCCCACTGATCGTTATTAATCCACTCCCGAAATATGGCTAAATCAGCTATCCACAAATTATTGACAGAAATCCTGTACGGTATCGAGAAACTAATTTACATCCCATTTATAGACAAATACTAAATAAAGAACATTTTGCTCAATAGCTTCCCAACAGCAATGCATTCTATGCCAAACTTTGCGGTTTTTGAAGGGGAATCAAGACACGAGTCGAGCGCCAAACAACAACAAGCAGCCATGTTCGTGTCAGACATCCTTGAGAAACGTACTCTTTCAACTCGTTCAGCGCATCAGTCTCCACTTTATCAATCACCATACCTTTACTTATTTTTTACAACGAAGGTCTTTCCTAAGTTCCTGCTACCATTTCAATCTCAAGCAAGCTTTCAAAGTGAAGAATTTGGTCCCGACGACTATGCACCACGGTCGCTGTCACCTGTCGAGTGCTCTTTATCAGGTCTTGGTGCGCATGCTCATGCAAAAAAGACCCCTGTTGGGTTCAGCATGGTTTCACTCCAAAATTTTATGAGCTTAATAGTTTCAGCCATCGCTTTTGGTCCTTCCTTTCCTCTTAATTTAAGGATAGATCCTACTGGTACGACACTATCTTGGGAGTCCAAGGTAAGTACAGTCAAACCTTGTTAATACAAACACTGAATGAAGGTACCGCAGAAAGTGTCCGTATTAATGGGATACCCGTATTAGGCGGGTCATGTTACTAAAGTCAAAAAACAACTTTCATTTGAACAAACTACTAAAGTAATAAAACAGGGCATAAGCATCGTCAACTTAAACATCTCTCACCTTCACAGACCCGTCATTCCGCGGGTTAAACCCACGGAAACACTGAAAAATTACTAATCTATATATATTACTTTATCAAAACCGTTCTCAGTATAAATCGTTTGATGAAATGGACGACTACAAATCATCTTATACGGTGGTCGGCTTTCTATGAAAATCTGTTGATTGGGCAAGAAATATTTGTCTGTTTTAACGGGTGTCCGTATTAAGCGGGTTGAATTTAGAGAAAATGTAAGGGTTTTCTTTCCCCAAGAACAAAGCAAACTGTCCGTAATAACAAGGACTGTAATCACCATTCTCGTGGTTAACTGGCAAAAAGGCTGAGAAAGCTGCATCGCACGCGTCAATCGTGACTCGGGAGGTCGAGCCAAGAAAGAAACGTTTTGGTCGATTGTTTTATTCGTGAAAAGAATGCATGGTCTAGGCAGTTTTATTCACTGGACGGTCAAAATATACACTAGCAGCCAGATTAAAAAAAATCAGAACACAGAAGCATCCCACCACCCCCCCCCCCCCCCCCCGTCCCTGGTCCACCCGACTGTAATTCATATTTTAACGAATTCACAGATACTGCCGGAAGCAACTCTGTCTAAGTTAGACGATGTTTTCATCACAACAATCATTTTTTCCCTTTACCGCGACAATTATTTGTTTACCTTTTTTTTCGTATCCAGAAATAGCTTATTACATCAGGAGCCCATCCTGATTACACCCACAAAGAAGTCTGTTGCTTTAACTTTATCGCCACCATTTTCGCCTCGCGTATGACTTTACGCGGAACATTAAAATATTAATAAGTTCACCACAAAATAGTCTAGCTTTCAAGATTTTAATTTCTTTAAATCGATAATTCTACTAAAAAATACAATATATAAATAATTATGTATTTATCGAACTAAATATCGCTCTACCTGCCTACCTACGTGACTACAGCCATTACGACGAGCAGCTGACTCGAAGCTGAGATGCCCAGAGAGGGGGCTGGGACGAGTACCCACGTTCTTCAGCGATCACCTGGAATGAAAGACAATTCTCAAAAGACCGTGCCTTACGCATACCAATTGCAACGAATAGCAGGTCAATTTGAGTCGACCTCCATTAAGTTAAGATCTTCTGTTGGGTCAGACGTCGAACTTAGCACACGTCGAACCAATCAACTGAATCAGACCAAAAAGCAATTTTTGCCGGCCAGCGGGTGTCAGTAATACATTTTCTCCCGAACAAGGCTAAATATACATTATCATACAAATTTTTGATTTATTGTTTTAGTTCGCCGCATGTGAAGATCGACGTTTGTTAAGATCGACGTTTTTCCCGGAGACGAACTTCAGACGTTTTATCCGTCTGAGGCAGACGGATAGAACGTGCTGGACGATCCAAACTCATTCAGACGAACTCAACTGAGCCAGACGTCGAACTTTTCATTAACTTAACTCACTAATGTGAAGTAATGAAATAATTCATTTTTGAACTGCGGTTGTAGATGAAAGTAAATAATGATCATCGCAGTAAATTTTCCAATTTAAGCAATTGGAAAGAAGAAGCCTGAAAAAATCAGGGCTTCAACGGGATTCGAACCCGTGACCTCCGCGTTGCCGGTGCGTTGCTCTACCAACTGAGCTATGAAGCCACACATTGAGAGCGAGGTCAATTTATTGAGTTCATATCTCCCGTGAGGAGTGAGATGATGTGAAGTAATGAAATAATTCATTTTTGAACTGCGGTTGTAGATGAAAGTAAATAATGATCATCGCAGTAAATTTTCCAATTTAAGCAATTGGAAAGAAGAAGCCTGAAAAAATCAGGGCTTCAACGGGATTCGAACCCGTGACCTCCGCGTTGCCGGTGCGTTGCTCTACCAACTGCGATGATCATTATTTACTTTCATCTACAACCGCAGTTCAAAAATGAATTATTTCATTACTTCACATCATCTCACTCCTCACGGGAGATATGAACTCAATAAATTGACCTCGCTCTCAATGTGTGGCTTCATAGCTCAGTTGGTAGAGCAACGCACCGGCAACGCGGAGGTCACGGGTTCGAATCCCGTTGAAGCCCTGATTTTTTCAGGCTTCTTCTTTCCAATTGCTTAAATTGGAAAATTTACTGCGATGATCATTATTTACTTTCTTTAACTCACTAAGTTTGCCGGTTCGTCTCATGAAAATTTCGACGTTTGGTCTAAGCCTCACTCTTCTCAAACTTCATGAACGATTGAGAATTTCTAGAGGGGTGGCGGATTAATGTTTCACTGCAGTCCACAAAGAAAAAGTCGTCTAAACTAATTTATTCCACAACTTACTTGTTTATTAAAAGGTCTCGATAAAACTTCAAGAAGCAGCTGAACCTTCAAGAAAAAAAGTGTAGTAAATTAAGTTACAAATATGGTTGGAAAATACAGATAAACAACATATAGTAACAAAGACTAGAGCGCAAGATCGACACTTGCAAACTGAGATGTTTGCGCAGAGCTGCCAACAAGAGCCGGCGGGACAAGATCAGAAATTAGAAGATCAGAGAAGTGATAGGATCGGAATCGGTACAACACCACAAAGAAAAACAGAGAATTTTAAAGGGGTCGGGCAAATGACGAGAACTAACACCAGCCAGCTTGCAAAAATAAAAAATGCTGTAAGGTTGTAAAATAAGAGGACCTGCACTCAAGATCAGGATTAGGGACGTCAAAGACAGCCCGACTGGGGCACACAACTCCCCCCCGTCACAACTGTTAGACTCGCGGCTGATCGAAATCTTCAACTCCCCGCGACAAATCTGGTATAAGCGGTTAGACAGAGTAAAGTTAAGTAAGAAAGTAATGTTTTGAGCCTTTCAATTACTTGCTTGTATCCTCTGGGCCTCGACAAGTGTTTAACTTGTTCAACTACAAATTAAAGATATTCAAAAGATGTACTAATTAAGCAAATTGAAAGACAGTCTTCATTGTAACAAACACACACACACACACGCAAAAACTGAAAAATTTCTAACCTCTGAAAAATCACTCTCCTCTGCTTTTTGTATCGCTGATTGAGCCATCCAGTTGCGCAGCACATAACGAGGATTTATTTCTGAAATGAGAATGGGCCAAGTTAAAGAGATAATTCAACAGCCAGCCGTGGGATCAACCGCATTAACTAACTTCACTACCTTCCAGTACAACCTTTTTGAAGTTACGTTTTTACTATTCAAATTTGCTAAGACGCTACGAGATAGAGTTCTTTCGATATTCAACTTCATGGTGAGGTCAAAAGGACGAAAAAAAAATGGATTTCAATGTTTGGGTCCTAAAAGGCTCGCTATAAAAGCTGAGTTTTAACCTGTCGAAAAAAGCCTATTGAAAGGATAAAAAAAATACAAAATATTGTAGCGTACTTAACATCCGCTGTATCCTCTTTTTTTCAGAATCCAGATCACCATTTCTAATTAAAAGAAAGACAGTTTTTCAGTGATAATGAGTTTGCCTGTTAGTTAGTATTCCCTTTCTGTATCAAAATCCCGCGCGAGACGAGTTGTGATAAAGCAAAATGAGAGCGATTATTAAAGGAAACCTCCATCACCTCACTTTCACGCGTGCGTGGTTAACGTATCATTTTGTAAAATATCATTTATATAACGAAGAAGCCCACTACCTGGAGTGAGCAACTTTCATGTACTCGTGCTGCAGCGTTTTCACCGCAACAGGTTTAGTTTAAAAAGGACTTTGGCGCGGAATTAAGAGCCAATGTCTGTAATTTTCGAAAATCGGTTGACAGTCGTGAATTTTTTAATTTTTTCATATTTTACCCAAATAATCTCTATAGCACACTAATTTCAAAAATCACATTAAAACTTGTAACGGCTTTTTATTTTTTCCAGAATCGGGCAAAGTTTGAAAAACGCTAAATCGGCGCTCTTTCGAGTATGAAATTAGCGAGGAGTAAGCATTTTCTTCGCGCTCGTACATAAAAACGGGATGATATCTCTAAATGAAATCAAGTCACAAAACAAACACAGACTTTTACCTTATAATTCAGCAATTATCTTTAGATAAGCTGTTTAAATGTGACTGTGTCGGCCGCAAAAAGAAACACGATTTCGGCTCTTTTCAAAAATGGCAAATTTGACCTAACTTCACCATCAAAAAAACCCAATTGGTACATAGAATTTCAACATGAAACAAACATTGTTTTAAAGCACATCCTTTGCCGTTTCTTGTGTTAAAATTTTTTTTGCGGCATTACAAAAGTGCGTTGCTGAGACACCGAAACGTACAGGGCAGTTTCGCACGTTGGAACGCTGAAACAAAGCTAAACAAACTAGCCGCAAGGTAGGTACACAGGAGTTTTTGCAAACTTAGCTTCTTTTATAAGGGGCACATTAAGGGAAGCTCTTAAAATCTTTTGAAGAATGCTTTTCAATTTGATAGTTATAAAAAAAGAACTAAGTAGATTAACACTGCATTTGATTGCACGCAAGTAGCTGAAAAAGACAACGCTGTTAAGCTCTTGTAGTGTAAATATTGACCCGAAGTTTCTGCACTTAAAATAAAGCCGCTAGAAACGGCGTGCTAGCTTTGAATGGGATACGAGATCTACAAGAATTTACTTTCCGCAGTCTTTTCAACTGCAAGTGGCCGCAGTTTACTGAAATCTTCCGTCGTTTTTTAACTCAAACTAAACGCTGTGTTGCGTGCATGAAAGCCCGTGTGTGATTTGAGTCTGGTCACGCAACTGTATAGACAGGATAAATCATCGCACGAGTGTACAAGAAAAAATAAAATGAGAATTAATTTCTTTTTTTTTTAGTTTTATATTTTATATTCCCCAAAACATGTCGAACTAAACTTGATTTTAGAATGTACAGGCGGCCGAAACTCAAACCGAGAAAGAAAACAAATAGAGTAAGCCGAGTCTGCAAAACTTTTCACACTAGTTTTCTTTTATTTGCACTTAGCCTTCTGAGCCTTCTCTATCTATATGAGACTTCTCTATCGATCACCTCAGTATGAATTGAGGGATTTAGGTACACGTACGCCATACATATGCAACATGAAGGTAGAGTAAAACTGTTTAAAGAAAATTGGCCAATGCTCCGCAAAAGAACATTCCTGAAAAACCATACTGAATCGACAATGGACAATGGACACATTTGATGAGTGAAATACAAGTATTTAACATGTTTAAATTACTGAAAGTAGAATTTGCTTTGTTCCTCTGCAGCAAGGGCATTTTCTGGCGAGACCTCAACCTGCTGTTGACAAATTGTACATTATCTGACCCAGTATGGAAGACCCCGACGAGATCTCGTGCGTGCAGAGCTATTTTTAGCCGCATAGGACGCGTGCAAAACGAGCTATTAAACCAGAATGTACGTACATGCTAGCTTCCACCCAAAACAAGGAATAGTCCCCTGGCTCTGCTGTCCGCCACCACTCCCAGGCACTTGTTCGCAGACTAGAAAGTAAACCAACTCACTGACAAGTTCTTTTTCATAACGTCAAAATCCTTCGCGTAAATGAAAAATGCTTTAAAATGCTTCAGCCATTTTAGTTACTATCTTTTAGCCAAATACGTTTCGGAGAAAAGACAAGAAAACGCTGAAAATATAGCCTTTCATTTCGATTTAAAATTTTAGATGCAGAATGCTCTTTTCACTAGGTCTGCACCCGCAGTGATTTGTGTGCTAAAACTCCTTCGTGGTGGCATCTCTCAGGCAAAAACGACCGCCTAGCGGCGAGGAGCGAGGAGAGAAGAAGTCCGCGGGCATTTTCGAAAAGAAAAAGAAGTGTAAAGGTTGCACGTTCGTCGCTCAGAAAAAGTCTGCGTATGTCATTATCTTCAAGCCGCACACAGTCATCAATTAATGTGCCTTTAAGGACTCCTTTTAAATCAGCAGCCAGTAGGCTGTTCTGGAACTGTACAACATGATTTGTGCTCCGCCACCCGGAACCAAACATTTAGCGGTGGTGAGGAAAAACTTTCATTTTCATGCGCCAATTTTGTGGATCAATCAAAGTCTGATAGCTCTAAATGTAGTGATAAAGACATGAATTTTTTTATTTTGTACTTGTAGGGTTGATCCTAATGAAGAACCCAATGCCAACCAAAACACCCATCTCCTCCTCCTGCCCTAAACTTAAACAAGCTATAAGTAGACTTTTCGTGACGTTAACATAGTCACCTGAGACCTTTTGTAATGTTCACTAAAATAATAGCAAGCACCTTCGAAGCCTGTTCACAGACTCTCTGATTTTTCTTTAGGGATCGTCGATCTATTTCCTTTTTGGAGAAGGTCGATTTCGCGCATGAAAATAAAAACCGCAGGGTATTTATTGACCACTAGCGCAAGGGGCTCTCTCTCGCGCGCTCGCATGCTCGTCTATTTTCGAAACGAAAAAGGAGTGTAAAAGCTGCAACTTCGTCGCTCAGAAAACGTCTGCGTATATCATTTTCTTCAGGCCATACAGAGTCATCAATCAATGTGCCTTTATGGACCCCTTTATGAGCAGCATGCAGTAGACCGTTCTGAAACGGTATCTCGTGACTTGTTGCACCGCCACCCGGAACCAAACATTTAGCGGCGGTGAGGAAAAACTCTTATTTTCATGCGCCAATTTTGTGGATCAAACAATGACACCTAATGTGAATGCAGACATCCTTACTTTTATCATTGCCGTACATACTCACGTGACTATCAAGTCGGGAGCATAACAAGCGACTCACGACATCTTTTCTATAATTGCAATACATACAGCGTCTTCAGCATTACTGGGGCCACAGGTGCCACCAACCAAGTTTGAATATGTGCGAGATGCTATACGAACATAAAACAAAGACTTGCACCGTAAAACACTTATACCAGGAAGTTCTTTTCCTGCGCGTTACGCGTCACGCACTTCCGGAATGTCATCTTCCCTCATGTTGACAGATTGAAAAGAAATACAAACTTAACGTTGATTCTACCGTGGTGCAGAATTTAGTTTGCTGTACTGTGACCCCATCTGGCATTTAGTTCAGGTAAGTAAAAAACGTTTCTGATTTTAAGGTTTCAAAACGACTAAAGCTATAGTAAGCGAGTATTTCGACAATATTCCCCTCTACTAACTGTGATTTGAACTGCATATTCGTGACTCTTCATTATGGTTTATCGCAAAAATCAGTTGAAAGGAATCATGTTAAACCAAACAGAAACGCCGAAATAT
Source organism: Porites divaricata (assembly GCA_038088405.1). Classification (NCBI taxonomy): domain Eukaryota; kingdom Metazoa; phylum Cnidaria; class Anthozoa; order Scleractinia; family Poritidae; genus Porites; species Porites divaricata. The sequence continues at coordinate 68,305,950 of JBBMOI010000001.1, read as the reverse complement.
AATCTGAAACCGTTACAACTCTGACTAGGGTTTAAATGTCGAAGTAACGTATGTTTGCGATAGAAGATTAATATTCCGAGGGTCGAAACTTGCTTGTTGCACGCGCTTTCCTGGTGTCAAAATACCCTTCAGTTTTTGGTCTCTCGACGGAGCGCATTTGGAATGCCGCCAGAAATATTTTAACACAAACAACAGCAAACGATATGCTTCAATACAGTTCCTGTTTCATATTGAAATTCCATGTACCAAGTAGGTTTTACGATGGTGAAGTTAGGTCAAATTTGCCATTTTTGAAAAGTGCTGAAACAGTGTTTCTTCTTGCGGCCGGCACAGTCACATTTAAACGGTTTATTTAAAGTTAATTGCTGAATTACAAAGTAAAAGTGTGTGTCTGTTTTGTGACCTGATTTCATTTAGAGATATTATTCCGTTTTTATGTACGAGCGCGAAGAAAAGGCTCAATTTTCACTCATTTCATACTCGAAAGAGCGCCGATTTAGCGTTTTTCAAACTTTGCCCGATTCTGGAAAAAATAAACAGCCGTTACAAGTTTTAACGTGATTTTTGAAATTAGTGTACTATAGAGAATATTTGGGCAAAATATGAAGAAATTCAAAAATTCACGACTGACAACCGATTTTCGAAAATTACAGACATTGGCTCTTAAATATCTATTAAGGGTCACAAACCAGTCAGCAAAACCTACAGAACTAACACTGGCATTTTACATCTTTTAATGATATTTAGTATTCGATTTTTATAACCGATACTTCGACTGCGCTAACAAACGGAGTGGAGCTTCCATTTTCGAGGGGAAAGCGTTCTTAAATGTATCAAAAAAACGCCGCGACACAGGCCCAGGATGGCAGTTGCTCGCTACACGTTATGGGTTCCTGGTCATTGAATGTGACGCAACTGTAAAAGATCAGCATCTTACGACTTCTTTTAGATCTGCCGTTAATTAAATACACGCATCTTGCGAGTAAGCTGCAAAGCTCGTATTCAAAAGATATCAGACTACCAAACAAACAGGACCGAGGAGGATTCTTTTCTTTCCTTCGTTCCATTTTTTTCTTCTTGGCTTCCTTTTAGGATTTTAGAAGAAAAATTAAAGATTTATAACACGACGTTTCGGGGTTCTCATGACTCCATTACCAAGTGAGATGTGAATAATGTTACAATCGAGCAAATGCAAGAGATGAGAAGAAATAATTTACATACTGGTTAAGGGCCTGTTTACAAGGTGGTGGGGGACCCCAGGTAGGTGAGGTAACATGTGGCGGGTCACCCCACCTAACATGTAAACGTTATCACATTAAAATGAGAGATTATATGGACAGGCGGGTTACCCCACCTAAGCGAAAACTCTGCTTATAAAAGTTTTAGGATTTGTACACAAAATTACAAGCAAAAAATTCAATACAGAGGATAAGAAGTAAACAAAAGGCTTTTTCTCACAATTGAAACCTTTCAGAATAACGGGCTAACCAGCCTCTCCAGTTCTTGTGTTTACTTAGCTTCTTGAGCGCCCACGATTCAACGGGAAGGCGGTTTGCTATGATGTCTTGCATGGATATTTCACTTAACTCGCGGAAAGTCATTGTGAAGTCCGCACGAGTGGTCGACATTAACTGAAATTAAGATAAATGTATGGAGTTAATGATAGTTATTACAATAAATAATAAAAAAATATATTGATTTAAAAATAACTGAAGAGAGATGAAATAAAAGACGAAAAATTCATGGGAACATTTAATTCATTTGGCATCTCAGCATTCCAGAAAATCTCAATCCATGATCAATTATCGAAAGTATTTTTGTGTAAACTCAATACACTATACGTCGTTAATCAAAAACAGTTATTAGGTATCGGCATTAAACATTATTTTTCCCCCAGTGTGCTTGCCTGCACACGACAATCAGCTCGATTGCTGGGGTGTAGAAATAGCCGAAGCTTTTCTCGCCGCGAGACGCGGGGAATGTTTTTACACATATTTTTCACCCAGTATCCCCCCGTATTAGGCAGAGGCAACAGCAGCCGCAGTAGCTTTGTAGAAATAACTCGAATAGGTTTCAAAGTTATCGCTACGTTTATAACTTCTTATAACTGATTCCGTTAGTATAACAGACTGTATATTTAAGAACTCATGGTAATCCTTACCCACAGCAAAGAATGAATGAGCTTTTCATCGCTGTCTACAACACTAAGCAGACCCAACTTTTGACGAAATATGTCCAAAAATCTGAAAAACACGTTTTTATGTCAGAAAATTGCCTATCACTAAAAGTAAACATTCCTAAGAACCGAGGGCGAGTTAGTTTGTCAATAATAATTGCCTATTATGGTTAGTATTCCCTGATGAAATCTATTTGTTACCTTCTTCGTACCTCTATAGTAACATAAAGGCAGTATTAAAGTAACAACTATAGCATAACCAGGTGATCTGTGACGTCACTGCGGGGGCCTGGGGAAAGAAATTTTAATGCCGTATCCCATAAACCAAAGCTGACGGGAACAAATTGAATCGAATTGAATTGGTGCGCGCGTTGGTTTATGGGATACGGCATTAAAATTTCTTTCCCCAGGCCCCTGCAATGACGTCACAGATCACATGGAAAGTGATCTAAAACAACCATATCCTCGTGGCATGGACGGTGGGCGCAAGGCAGGGGGAGGGGGGGGTCATCACGAGTTCGCGAACAACAATTTTGCGTTTCACGAGTAACGAAACAAATGTTTGCGTTTTAACGCTTCTCAAAAATAGAGGTCGTACATAATGTCAAAAACGTTACATTAGTCCCATATTGTAAACCAGTGTTTCGATTATATTTTACTAAGTTAATTAGAGTTTTACGAACCTTATGAAAAACGCTGCGTGGCTATAAATTCCCAAGGGAAGCCAGCTATTGATGGTTGGTGGGTCTGAGCGCATTTAAGTGTGAAGTTACATCAAGCCACCAGATGATAGTTAAGATCGTTTAGCCAAATTAACGATTTAGTTTCTTCGATTAATCTTCAATGCACGTGTACATAATCGACGATTTTGGCAGTTAGGATTCACAGAGTGCACTTCAGTCACGATTCATTAAACAGTTTTTCAATAAATCACATTCACGGACACCAAAAATGGTCGATCACGGCGTTACGAAGCCCCCCCCCCCCCCCCCCCCACCGGCCCCCCTACATTATGATGTGTTTTCAAGGACCACTGGTTTTATGTTATGCTTCAGTTACACAAACGCTGTAGTTCAGTTGATTTTTCTCACGTTTCTTCATAGGTTTACGCAAAAATTAATTTGTTTAAGTGCAAATGTATTTAATTTCGAATATTGACATTTGTTTGCTGCTTGTAAGAATTGATTATGTGGCTACGAAACCTGAATGAAAGCTATGATTTCTTGAACGAAAAACACTCTTTTGCACTCAATTTAGTCCCCAGAAAACTGGAAATCGCATTTTAGGGCTTTGAAATACCAAAAGGAAAGGCACCAACGGCTACAGTCGGTTACTCGATTCAAACCTGCTGGCTACTTCAATTGTTATTGAAACCCCTAAGCCACCATGCAGCTGGGTCAATGTCGATGTCAAGAGAATTTTTAAACCGTAAAGAAATGAAACTGTGATTACCTTTCATTATAAAAGTCCACGTAACTTAGGAGGGTTTTCTCTCCACTGGAAATAGATAGAGTGATTATCAGTAGTTTATAAAGAAAGTGATAGCTACATGTATGATAGCGAAATGATCTGAACGTCATATATAGGTCGGGTATCTGCCGATGACCTCACAGTCTTTGATACTTAAAATATGATTTAAAAAAAGGGCGGATAATGAACCAATGAGGAGTCGTGTTCCCGTTTACTGAAAGTTAAATCGTACCCACAGAGGGTTTCTACGTTCAAAATCGCTGTAGAATATTCGATTGAGAAAGGCCGGAGCGCATATTTAATGACAAAACAACAGGAAAAATACGCGACTTCTTTACTAAAAAGGGCGGGAAGAAGAGGATCAGGGCGGCGAAGGGCAGGGAGGGGCGGGGCGGGTTTGTACCCTTAAAGACTTTATCCTATAAAAAAAATGTAGAACGGACACTTAGCAGACAAGAAACACACTAATCATCGTCATATAAATAAGATGGGTTTCCTAAACCAATAACAAAAACAAAGCTTATACAGCTTACGCGCTGTAATCTTCTAGTAATGGCTTCATGGCTTGAAGTAATTTCTCCAAATTAAAAAATCCAACATTGGGTTGATTCTTGTAACTGTATCTTTGCTGCTCGTCTGATGTGTTAGGAACGAAATCTGCCGTGGATAAAGCCGATTGATTAATTCTTAAGAAAAATTCTGTTAACAAGACTAACTGTAAACTTTACAACAAAAATATAATCGCTGAGCGACTTATAAGCCACGCAAAGGCCTTCGTATGCCAGAAACCTCTGCTCGCGGGTACGGTGACGATAAAAGTCGGGTAATAAATAAATAGTACATGTAGGCAGCAAGAAAAAGCTCATTGATAATCTGCCGTTTTCAATTTTTAAATAGGGCATAACATAACGCGTTTGGTTTTGTAAAAATCTTTGTCCTACACAAGCGAGGATTCAGAGACCAGTAAACCGGCGTCACCTTTCTAAAGAAAACTTTCGCAATAAAACGGACATATTTGGGAACCGGCACTATGTGTCCGTATTAAAGAGATGTCTGTCTCAAAGCCAGTCAAATAAAAGGAGTAAAGAAAGGCAGGGACCAGCTCTAAATGTCCGTTTCAACGAGTTACCTGTCATCTAGAGAGTCGTGGGTTAAAGAACGAAGTGTTCGTTAAGAAAGAGTTGACTGTATCGTAAGGGGATGATGGTGCGTTGAGGAAGCTCTTTGAACAATGGCTCATCTTTGAGGTCTCAATGGGGTGATAGCTTTGACGGTTGACGGTTATTTAAGTCCAATTTTGACAGTCGACGGCTAAATTTTAGGGCTTTTGACGGTTGACCGTTATTTTGGGAAAATTTAGTCCAAAGAATAAAGTAAATATTAACTTCTGTATAAATCAATATTAACTGTCGTGTTTTAGAGGTTGCCTTGGCCTTTCACATTTAAAATTTCAAAATATTTCACGATATAAGAAAGTTGTAGGTATTGTAATGTTCAGAGAGAGTGTTCTTGAGAACGTGACCCGTGGTTTTTCCAGTTCAGAGATTCTTCATCAGCCAAAAGTCCTTGAAGATCAGCTGAAATAATGATATTTGAAATACCTTGAAACGTTTTGACGGTTAATATCCCTTTGAATGTTTGAAGGTTGACGGTTAAATTTTACGAGGCCGTTTGACGACTGACGGTTAACCCCATGCATTAAGACCCTCATCTATGTACATGAGAATACCTGGATTAAACTCGTCCATGAATCCAAACGGGCCATAGTCTATTGTAATGGATAGGAGGCTGAAATTATCCGTGTTACAGACACCTTCAAGAAATAAAAACAAAACACATGAACTCCTGAAACCGAATCAAACAAAATCTTTCGTGCAGGGCGTCAATGTAGTATAAGGTGCTAGTAGTCACTATTTTCATAAGAGTCTATAAAATGGCTAATATGTTAATTTTTTTTTTCTGCTTGAGGAACACCCACACTTTTGAAAAGTTATTCGTTCTGAAGGCTTGAGAAGCTCAGGATTGAATGCAAGCAATGTTACTCCGCCATCGCACGGCCCTTACTTTGATGTGATCTCATGGTTGTTAGTGCCTCAGAAGAAACCAAGGAAACGAACGAAACCCAACGTAGAAAGAAGTAGAAGGTTACCTGTCGTTTCGATACAAAGTCGTCTAGAAAGAAGTCGAACTTTTTTTGCGCAATTTCACTGCTTGAGTTCGTATTGAAACGACTTTGTATCCAAACGACCGGTTTCTGAGGTGGTTGAACCTTTTACAATAGCCCATTTCCGAATTCCAAAAAATCTCACTTTCAAAACGAGGCTAAGTGCGAAGCCATTGATATGAAAATGATTTTCAATTATTATGCAAATAAAACTCATTTTCACAACAAAGGTTTCGCACTTAGCCTCGTTTTGAAAGCGAGATTTTTTGGAATTCGGAAATGGCCTATTGCTGTAACTCACCATGAGCAAACCCAACTCCCTGCCACTTGGCGATAAGTTCTGCCGTCATCGACACCACTTTCGAAAAGAATCCCTACCAACCAAATAATAAATAATTGCAATATTCTATATCAAGCCTGTGCAATGTTACCCTGCGAGCAGAGTCGCTTCGATCTTTCCTGTATCTAGGAAGATCGCAGGAGACTCTGTTCGCAAAGTAGTACAATGTGCATGTCAGAGCTGTCAGAAAGGGCCTGAGACCAGGAATTTGCCCCGACCTCTATGAGCATTACCACTGGCTACTCTCGAGGAAAAAAGAAGGGAAAACAGAACCTAAAGAACTTCCTAGCGGTTCAATTTCCCACGAACTACAGTCGAAACTCCACTAACGGCCACCACTCTGCAACGAGCAGTTTCCTTCTGGCGGACAGTCCATACATTGACTCTTACATATTAGGGAGCTTAAGCAACGACAAAGGCGACGTCAACGAGAACAGCATAAAATCAATAGGTTCAGATTGGCAAAACAACAACTTTGCACGTGCACCACGCTTTTTTGTACATTTATTCGCCGTCGTTGCACGACTTCGATGCGAAAATGCCTAATTTCACGTTTAGTGGAGAACGTGAACACAAGGCAACGACTTTCTTCTTCTTTTTCTGAACTTCGATATAGTCTTTTAGAACTCAACTCCAGAAAAAATTGCCAAGATTTCGCGAATTAAATGAGATAGAAAAGCGCGATAAAGTTTGAAACAGCGCAACTACACTTTTTAAGCAACGTTTTCGCAGCCATCGCCGTTGTTGTTGCTTAACCTCCCTAATTCTCTAAAACGACCACCTCTTTAAAAAGGCTACTTTCTTCCGTCCCCCAAGCTGGCCATTGCGTTGAGGCAACCTCGTTCCCAGGTTCTCTCTCCTACCCGGTCTCTCTCTCTCTCGCTCCGTAGGGACGGGTAGGAGAGAACCCTGGGAACGAGGTTGGCGTTGAGGTTCAACCTTTTTATTCCACACACCCAGCCACGCGGTCGCATGTAAGACTTTATTGCTCCCTTACCAGGTATTTATCAGTCTTCTTTGATAAGGCTGGAAAGTGTTCCTCGATTATAAAGTCCACAACTTTTCTTAAAGAAAACAAAAAAGAACGAGTATAAGAGTGTCGCATTAAGGAAATAACCGTTAACACTAAAAGCAAGAAAAGCACCTGGAAACCTTGTCGTTTCTTCAGGGTCTTCAAATAACTAAGAAATCAAATGGAACTTCACCTCAGAAGGTCTTCTTCGCCACTGGATGCCAAAATTTCAAGAGAGCCGATCCTAAACCAAGATTTTGCCAAACGCAGAACAATTGCAGCTGTGTGTTACAGAAAAAATGATCACTAATCTGTTTTTTTTTTTGTTTCCACCGCCCCTTTAAAGCTACTGTCAGGCTGAACAACTGAAACAAGGGGGAGAAGGCAGGTGGGAGTAGTATTGGTTTAGAATATTCCATCACATGTACAGTCTGTATGTATATCACGCCTGTTTCAAACGTCGTGCTACTGCCGTGCTAAGCTGGCTCGACTATAGCTCGACTGCAGCACGACACTAGCACGACTTGGTTTCAGACGTAGAACTTAATTCAAACGAATAGAACGGCTGTTGCCGAAAACAAAACACAATAATAAAGAAACGGTTCAGCAAACTTTTAAATGTATGCTAATGCATTTGTATTTTATGAATTAAGTTCGGCACGGCGGTAGCACGACGTTCGAAACTAAGTCGAGCGACTGCCGTGTAGCTCGGCAAGGCTTGCCGTGCTACACGGCAGTAGCACGACTTGGTTTCAAACGTCGCGCTACTGCCGTGCTAAAGTCGAATTTAATTCGATCAATTGAGTTCGGCACGGCAGTAGAACGACGTTTGAAACGGGCTTCACATTGTTATCACAATTAGCTTACATGACATGATTGTCAAATTATGCTTTGTACAAGACATACCACTTCTGATATGACAATATTTCTTTCTTGAACGATAATTTCCTTTGGCAAAATTTTTAAGAAATATGATATTTTTTCAGTCATACTATTTAAGATATATGACAGAATTTCTTTCTTGAACAATAATTTTCTTTAGCAAAATTTTTAAGTGATAATTTTTTTTCAGTATAGTTAGGAAAGGCTGTTGAATTGGCAGGATTACTTTGATTGAAAGAGAAAATTTAAAAAAAATGAAGCCCAATTAATGATTATTCACCCCACAGTTCTAATACATTTTAGTCCTCTATAATGATATTATTAATAAAACATTCCTACCATAAAATGACTTTATGAAATACTGTTACCTTTCTCTCGCATGGGGTGTCCATCATAAAACTGATCTCTCCATACTTTATCCTCACTCACAACAATGCTTGCTGCTCTACTTGTGGGCACACCCAAATGGAACATGGCCTCGCTAGCAAGAAACTCCCGCACAGATGATCTTAAGACTGCTCGACCATCAGCATGCCTGAATGAAACAAAAAATTAAACCATCCAAACTTGTATAGAGGTACTGGAAAGGCAACTAAAGCTTAATTAATACATCAAAGTAACAACTTCATACCATAAGATCAACGTTATTTCTGATTTAAGCTCATAATTCTTGCAAGCCTCCCTTTCTAAGAGGGCCCATATAAAATGTATTGATGATATCAGCAAGTAACGAGTATTAAGGTGGCTGAACACAGTCTGATAGGTTGTGTATCATTACTAACCATTTAAAATTAGATGTTATTTAAGACCTGTCACAAAAATCAAGCAGAAAAAGATTACTATATTAATATTATTTCTCATCACTAATATTCTGTAATAAACAGTTGATATTTAAAGTATAAAGCTTGCACTTGCTGTAACAATACCTTGAGTATGGAGTTTTGCCAGAGCCCTTCAACTGAAGTTCCCACCTCTCACCTTTTCTAAACAATAAAAATATAACATTGTTCCTAGCCTGCTTTTTCAAATATTAGGTAAAAACACTGTAACAATCGTACAAATGTGTGCAGCAATTTTTGTCACATGCTACAGGTTGACTTTTTATCTCTACAATAATAATGTTAACTATTATACAGCATTATCAGCCAGTCATTGGCAGCCACAGACAACTTGGTTTTGCCTTTAAATTGAGGATTTACCATGGCATAGCTTCAAGTAGCAAGCAAGGTCTTGAGATCATTGGCAGGAAATGCTATGATGATTGCAATGCATTAGGTAACCACCAGCTCCAAACTAGATGTGTGATACAGGGTAGCTGTTTGCTCTGCACAGCTGGTGCCAAGTATACATACCCTGTGATGCTAACTGTTTTATGGTGCTTTATTAGGCACAGCCTACAGCTGTATTTACCAGTTTCTGCAATGCTAATATTCACTGTAAATGGCAGGCTAACTGGAACTTTAAAATTAATCTTCAAATTTAGCCTGTAAGAAGACATACATGTAACCCTCACAATATTTATTACCTGTTGATATACTCTCCCAACAGTACTGCCCGCCCATCCCCAAGTTGATCAGCCCATTCACCAAACTAAGAACAAATAAGAGAGTCACCAAATGAATAATCTTAATTTTACATAATAAAGTATACATCGAGCTGAAACTGACCAGTCATTGATATAGGAAATAGTTTCTTTTCATAGTTGGTTTTAAGTGTCAAGATCTTAAGTGCCGGCTCTCTTTTAAGATGTACACAGTTTGGACCATAATTATTTACAAAGAGGTGTCCAGCCTATAGGAAGTGGAAGAAGGTGTCTACTAAATGGGAAGGACCAATTCTCAGGGCCCACAGAGCAGATTTTCAAGTGGTGGGAACGGGGGAATGGGGGCTAATGCGAATTCATAAGCGTGAGGGGTCTGGGGGCATGCTCCACTGGGAAAATTTCAAATTTAAGTCTTCTGAAATGGCTATAAATGCATCTAAAACCGCCAATAGTACAATAAATTTGTAGTTATTACATCGGCACTTTTAAACAACAAGTTACAACCTGCGGCCCGTTTCTCGAAAGTCCCAGTAACTTTTCGGGCCCAAAATCAAATATTCAAATCGAAATTAAAGAATAAGAGCGCGGGTCCTGGCAGGTAAACTACTCCATTTTGATTCATTAACTGATAGTTTTATCATGTTAGATGCAAAACTATTGAACCCTCGATCTTTAATGCACACGGAGACAGCATACCGGGCCCATTAATTATCGGGACTTTCAAGAAACGGGCCCTTGGCCCCCTGCCACACGTTACACCAACATTTAATGAATAGACTTTGAAGCTAAACCTAACACACGCAATGGTTTAGTGCCATGTGGACATTTTTTAAAACCCTGTAGTCAGATTCTCTGAAGGTGCCATAGTTGCCTTTCCGTTTGTCATTAAGAGCTACAAACTCATTGGCAACAGCTACAAGACAAAGTTTGTCTGTTCTCTGTTTGTGGTGTGTTTTGTTTGTGTGGTAAGTGACAGATCTGCATAACCAAAGTAAAACAAAAGTGATTTTGTCATCCAAAAAAGTGGGGGGGGGGGCTTATCCCACCCCCTGCACAGTCCCTGGTTCTAGATGTAAGTTTAATTGAGGGAGGCATTCATCTCACTGGCAGTGTGTTTTCTAGTCTAGCCTTCTGGTTGCTGATGGTAGCTCTATTACTATACATGTAGCAACACAAAATATGGTATGGAAGTAACTTAAAGTGCACATGTCATCTGCATGTACAATTGAAACCTACTTTATACTGCGATGCCTGTGTAAAATGGACACCAGCTGTTATTAAGGACAGTATGAAATCTTCATCCCTGAGGAAAGTCCTAACATTTTCACCAATTTAACCCGCTTAATATGAACACCACTTGATG
>JBBMOI010000001.1:68252500-68292500 GCA_038088405.1 Porites divaricata | reverse complement strand
TTGGCTCCACTCTACTTCTACACTCATTTGCTCAGCCATCAATCTAACGGTTTCGGAAACTTCACTTGCAAGTTTCTTGTTCTCACTTATATTTCAGTAGCGGCTACATCATTCACTCTAACCTTGCTTGCCATTGAAAGGTATCACGCTTTATTAAAACCATTTAGAACAGGACTTCGTGTGAAGAAAGATAACGTTAAGAAGGTCATCATCATCATTTGGATCGCAAGTATTCTCCTCTGCTCTCCAGAATTTTTTATTCAAAGATGGAGCGACACATTCTCCACCTGCGTTGGTGTGTGGAGCTTTCACATAAATCAAACAAGTAGAGTTTTGATGATTAGATTTTGCTTATTCACTTCTTATATTCCACTGGCAATATTTTTGTATTGCTACGGATCATTGACAAAAGGTTTGTACTTTACCAACGCGATATGTTCTGCAAATAGTACAGAAGAAGATACATCTAACAAGAAGAAACTTGTGGTTACATTCATGATGGCAACCGCTGGTTTTGTTATTTGTTATTTGCCGATTCAAGTCTTTTACACATTCGTGGCGTTAGGAGGCGATAAGCACATCAGTTTCAAGTTAAACAGCACCCTCTCTGCTCTAGTTACCTTTATTTTTGATTGTAGTTTATGTTTCAACCCTGTATTATATGCTTTTCGCAGTACAAGCTTTAGAGATGGTTTTAAACGCATTATGCTTTGTCGCAGAACAACTTCAGAGTGAGAAATGCGTAGTTACATTATATAACCATTTATGTCTCCTCCTCAGGTTTACTAAAAACAATAACAATAAAACACCCCTTCTGCCAACATCCGAGCTTTGTTTGCTGGAGAGCTTCCCGGGGAGAGGGAGGGCTACTTCCTAGTCTGAGTAGCCGGGCTAATGGGTATATGCCAATGGATGGGGTCGCGTTTTCATGACTGGTTTATTACGAGGTTGCATTTTTATTTAGAGTCACTAGAATGGGGTCGCACCTTTTCAGGATTTTGTGGGTCAGAACATTCAGGTATGTAGGGATTTAAAAATAAAAAGATTCAAACCACGGTGATTAAGTTTAACAAATGTGTCAGTTCATTTCAAGACGACCAAGTTAAAAGGCTTTATAAGGTGGATGCATAACAGAAAGTGGCTAAGTTGGGATTGCGAAAATCAGTTTTATTCCAAAGTGACTAAGTTGGTGTCTATAATATGGCCACACAGACTAGACTATCATGGTCATGTAGAGGCCAGCGGCACATATCAGGCAAAAATTAACCCAAGAACGCCCTAGCTAGGGGAACGCTTTAATTGTGGAAACGAAGAAAAAACCAAGACTGTGGTTTCAGATTAATTAAATCATGGTCAAGTTAATGGCAGGTTTTATTCAAAACTGCAAAATCATCTTATCAATGTTGCATGAAATATGAAAAAAATGCTAAATTATACGTATTTAAAGGTTTAGCAAAGGCGAGATCCAGAAGAAAAGGCATAACCAATGCAAACCAAGGCTGAAACATTATTTTTTTATTTATTATACTTTATTATTTTAACATTAAAAGTGAAGAATTTGGGCCTAGTACTTATTTATACTTCCCCAAGCGGCTAGCGGGCTAAAGGTGAAGAAGATTAAGACTGGATAGACTAAGTTTTATTAAGTCACAGTTGCAGAATAAACTGAATTGTGAACTTTACAAATCTAAAAATATCCATTAATCTAAAATGTGATACATTACTAATCAAGACAATGTAATTGAAAAAAAAGATCTTAAAATGTAAACTGTAAGTCACAAATATATTACCATAGGGCTACTTTTGTTGATAAAAGTGTCCGCCGGCTTTTTATAATTTTGTGTAGGTCGAAAACGCTGTGTCCCCTTTAATTATAAGTTGGCCTGCTACACTTTTTGGTAGCAAACCGTGAATCTTATTGGATGGGTTTCAGCAATGGGTTGTTAACAACTGATTGAAACTGAGCTGATTGGTTATTTGTTCTTGATAAACTCTCATGCAGTCGATACTAGCAAAAACGTAAAGCGTCGTTGTAAGAAATCCCAGGGAAGATACACAAGCTAAAAGGGCTCTCTTTTGGACGCCCTCAATAATTGCAGGTACTCGGGTAACGCGTACTGAAAAACTGGGCATGCATAATTACACGCGCAGTAGTACGCTACTACCCTGCGAGCAGAGGCCCTTCGATCTTCCTAGATAAGTCGGGAAGACTTATCTGGGAAGATCGAAGGACCTCTGCTCGCAGGGTAGTACGCTACGAAATCGTCAGAAGGAACGTGCGCACGTTTCAGTTGGACAAGAAAGAAGTGTTTTCGAGATGCTTTCTCAGTTACAACTTCCTCAATGTGGTCTTTCCAAGTATTGATCATAACGCCAAGTTGCTTTGCGCACTGAACTGATTCGATAGAATTTCCGTCAATCAATGTCATGGCTTCGGTGTTTTATAGAATAGTCAGGATAAATTATTACCATTGTTACTATTATTACTAATATTATTGTTGTTGTTGTTATTTGCGTTGTTGTTGTTTTCATTGTTGTTCTTGACAAATGATGACGGTTGTACTTGAAGAATGCATTTAAATAAGTCTCTTATAGCTTTGCGCATCTTTTTAGAACGGCCAAAGTTTAACAAATGGATTTAAAGCTCCATTTAATTGGATAAAAATGATGTAATAAGGCCGAAATGGCAAAAAATTCTTGAATCCTTTTGCAAACAAAAGTATTGGGAAAAGAAGAGCTGGGAAGTAGGTCAATAGCAAAATCAGAAGGACCCAAGCAACTGTGTTGGTTAATCTTTTTTCCTTCTTGAAAAGGGAATCATTTGGATTTCCTACTTCAATAGGTTTTCGAGTATAAATGCTAAGATAACAGAATATCATGAAAATTACACAAAAAGCAAAAAAAACTAGAGTTAACCCTTGTGCCAAAGATTGGTAAACGCCTCCCAAAGTTCTCGAGAAGTAAACTAGAACTGCTGTTACCACGCTGATTAACCACGGTATACATAATTCCTTAAAAACACGTGGCTTTGTCGCGTGGTTGCGATACCACCAAGGACTTCGGACTGCCATATAGCGATCTCTACTGATCACTGCCAGATTACCAAGCGTTGCAAGGCTGCAAAGAGCACTCAAGGCAGAATGAAGTGCATGGGATTTTGGACACATCTGTTCGTGTGTGAATATTTCTATGTATCTGTACATGGAATACAGAGAAAATATTACGTCAGTCACTGCCAAACTGCAAATCATAATCATCGAGGGATGTTGGAGGGACCTGTTTCGAGCCACAACTATGATAACAAGCACATTTAAGACAAGTGACAAAAAAGCCAGAGTAAAGCTTAGAGGGCGAAAAACGTAGCTGCCAATATTTAGTATCTGCTGTTGAACCTCTGTTGGAAGCTCAGTAACCAGGCACTCTTGGTAAGTAAACTGGCTGGAGTTTTGTGCAGCCATCATGGTTATATCCTGAAGATGAAAAAGATCGTTAGTAACATCCCGGGTATGGTGAAATGGTTTCTTCAATTGCCACCCGCGATACTAAATATTATTATCGATGTTTGCTTAGGGTTATAGCTGGTAATAGTCACGCCAAGTTTGAGACAAATTAAAATAAAAATATTGAGTAGGTTCACTTTTCACATTTTTGATTTTTTTTTTTTTTTTTTTTTTAATTTTTCACATCTTTTCCCATGTCGTCGTTTTCAGGGTTGTCAAATACATGCAGTTACAGTCAAACCCGCTTTACAGACATCTCAAGCATTATTTACTTCAGACAGTTTGCTTTGTCCCTGGGGAAAGAAAGCCTTGTTTACGTTTTCTCTACATTCACAACCCGCCGCTTGATACAGACACCTCATTAATGAGGGTACTTTCTATGGCTCTCTCATGAAGTGTCCGTATTAACGGGGTTTGACTGTGGTTGCGGTCTAGCACTGAAGTTAGTTTCAAAAATGGAGAATTTGAGCAAAGTCATATTGAAAAATTGACGGAAAAACTGATATCAGATCAGATTTTAATCATGAAATATTGAAGAAAGGGAGAAAGGAGGAAACAAACCAATTATAATAAGTTATTGGCAGCGCAGCAACCACAAGTTAAAAAAGAAAAAAGATTCTTTTTTTACGTGTGAAGCTAGGAAATTGCTTTCATTATATTCATTGACAAGAAACTGCAGATACAGCTTGCCAATGGGCAAAGAAAAGGGAAAGAAAGAAAGAAACTGATGTTTGCGGAAAACACTAAAGGTAAAGTCTGAAATAAATAAAGACGACAAGTTACCTTGATTCTGTATCGATTTGCTCAATAAAGCTCTTCTCGGCTATTGATATGATCAGGAGAAGCTTAGAATAAGGAATATCGAAAAGTGAATCGAACTTTTTCAACACTTATACAGCTGTTGTTGGTTTCTCGTGTATCCTTTTATGTCATTTCAATCATTAAGAGTAACCAATAATGTTGAAATAAGGGATTTTAGTTAAGTAGTCCTCGACCGGATACATTAACGAAGCATTAAAGGAGAAGTTAATTACAAAGGAAAGTGATTAATGGAAATGTTTTTCGTTTAATATGAAAACGCTGACCGACACGTGCCTTAATAAATTTCCCCCATTTTTCCTCCCAATTTTGCAGAAAGAAATTTGTTTACCCGCGTTGGAATTGTTTCCACAAAATGCTGCTCTCTCCCTATCTGTACTGTCCCGACAGTTTATTACTAATCGATTTTTTGTTTCGTGCTATGGGAATATTTCTGTTTTCCGGATAAAGAGAAGGAGCAGCTTATTCTGAAAGACTGCAATTTCCTCAGTTTTAACAGTCATCAATAGAAAAACTTTCATTTACATTTCTTACAACTATTCAGCTGTCTTCTGCATTTTGTTCAAGCGTAATTACTCCAAAACAATTATTAGATAGATTTATCATTTCTTAGGGCGCACGAAAAACAAACATAAAGGAAACTTAAAGACCTCTTAAAATAATCTCTAGTTTTAAATGACGGATTCTTCAAAATAATAAGAGGACCCTTCATTTTATTTTATTTTTAACACGGCAATCGTCTTTGAGCCTTTAACTCAAGGAGTGTTAAAAGGGAAGAAAACAACATTTTTATCCGGGAGCAGTTAATTTGCATTTAAAGACGACGTATGTTATGCGATAGTCAACAGTTTCATAAAACGCGATAAATATAGTTTTCACGCGGATTATTATCTCCAACAGCAGTACTAGTGCATGGCCTGTGCCTTCCCTTTTATCCATTGTTAAGTCACCAGTAGGCGCTAACCATCATCATTTATCTGGTGTGGCCGGGTTATCCAAACATTAGGTTAAGATAACCTTCAGTTAGTGCGAAATTTGATTTCATAAGTGATCAGCCTGGAAAAACAGCCGACATTCCACGTCGCCACCAATAGAACTGAATTGTATCCCTTCGAAATGACGTCTGACAAAGGAGCACAGAAAGTCTATACTGATGACCAGATCTGAGTGGTTCTTTTGATTGGTTGAAGTAAATCTGCAACCAATCAGAAGCACTACCCAGATCTGGATAGCGAACGTCATCAGTATGGAATTTCTGCGCTCGTTTCGCTCTTTTCTCGTACACGTTGATGTCGTGATGGATATTTTATTGATTACAAAACATCTTCCAGTAATAATGAACACTAATTTAATTATTTTCCAGCCCATAATAGCTTTTTAACCACAGAATTGCAATTCGGCAAGTTGGCGTTTCATTGCATATTTGCAAGTGCGCAACCTTAATCTAAATCTAAATATGGTTTTGTCGGCAACATATCCACGAAACACAAAAAAACTAAAAATATACAAGATGTTAATAAAAAGTAATATAAACTGCTAGTAAAAGATAACCTAAAGGAGTTTATGTTAAAAAATAGAGAGAGATAGTTAAGAGTTTCTTTAGGGAGTTTCTTCCATTCAGTTATAGACAGGAGAAGTCGTTACGTCACGTTGCCATGATAGCAAAATTTTTGGATGACAACAAACCGAAAAAGTCAAAAGTCTATTCGCACTATTTCAAACTTCACCGATCTTAGTCAATTTCATTTAATTTGGCAAATCTTGGCGAAATTTTCTTTGGGACCTTATGTTACGTTATCTAAGTTTAGAAAATGAAAGGGACAATTTTTGTGTCGTGTTCACCTACTCCGTAAAGCGGGCTCGTGAAATTAGGAAGTTTCATGTTGTAGCGGTGCAACGACGGCAAAGAAATGTACAAAATAACGTGATGCACGTGCAAAGTTGTTGTTTGTTGATATAAACATTATTTTTTGCCGTTCTCCTTGCCGTCTCCGTCGTCGTTGGTTTTGTTGTCATCCAGAAATAGTGCTACCATGGTAACGTGAGTCGCACCTCTCCTCTCTATTGTCCTGGAAAAGGAAGAAAATCTAAAAATATCCTTTTGTCCTTTCGGTACAATAAAATCAATTATGGCTTCCTCGTGTTCCCCTTTCTCTATTTGGAATCCAGGATCAAAACCATAACACATCTTATTACATAACGGACAGCCTTGCGTATATTCTCATAGTTTCAAGTGTGTCCAACTTTACATCTTGTATCATTCCCTTCACGCTCGCCGTTCGATCGTAATTTCCGGTAACAAAGCAAGCCGCTCTTCGCATTAGAGCGGCTTTATTTTTCTGGTAGTGCAGATCCCATGGACTGCAGGCATACTGGAGCTTTGGTCGGACAAGTGTAGTGCAACCGGTTTCTACTTGACTGAGTTTGGACAGTTCCACAGATTGCGTTTAATAAGTTTTAAGTCATTATTTGCCCTAAGTAATCTGTAAACTTCAAGATAAGTATTAAATGAGATCGTTAATAAAATTGCTGCACTTTTTATTTAATCGTTTTCCTCATATGTCATTGCTATTACTGGATCAATGTTTTCGCCGCTGTTGTGGGTCATTGCTGTGGTTGCAGTTGTATGGGAATTGTTGTGATAGGTGATGCTATCGTTGTTGCTGTTGTTGTTATTGTTGGCAAGTGATGATGACTGTAATGGCGGATGGCATCTTAACAAGTCTCTCATTGCTTTGCGCATCTTTTTAATGCGACTGAAGTTTAACAAAGGATTCAAAGCTCCATTTAATTGGACAAAAGTAATGTAATAAGGCCGAAAGGGCACATTTTTTACTCCGTTTGCAACCAAGACACCTCCAAAAAGAAGACCAGGAAAGTAGGTCAATACCAGAATCAAAAGGACCCAAGCAACTGTGTTAGCTAATCGTTTTTCCCTTTTTAGAAGGGCGTCGTTTAGATTTCCCACTTGAATATTTTTTCTACAGTAAATACTAAGATAATAGAACGCGATGACAATTACATAAAAAGGGAAAAAAAGTAGAACAAAAGCAAGTGCCACAGGTGCGTAAACTCCTCCCAAACGTATTGACAGGTACGTTGCAACTGCATATACCACACTGATAAGCCACGGTAAACATACTGTCTTAAAAGAACGTGATATTGTCATGTGATTACGATACCACACAGGTCGTCGGACTGCCAAATAGCGATCTCTACTGATACCAGGTTACCAAGAGTTGCCAAGGTACAAAGACCACCGATGGCAAAATACAGTGGGTGCTGCGCATGCGATGCTAGACACTGGTGTTCGTGGGTGAATACTTCTATGTATCTGTACATAGAATACAATCGGAATATTATGTCAGTAACGGCCAAACTGCACATCATAACCATCGCGGGATATTGAAGGGATCTTGTTCGTGCCACAGCTGTGATAACAAGCGCGTTAAAGACAAATGCAAAAAAAGCCAGAATAAAATTCAGTGGACGGAAAACGTAGTTGCCAATGTTAAGAATCTGGTGTTGAACATCGTTTGAAAGGCCAGCAATCAGGCAAGCCTCGTAGGGATACTGCAGACTGGAGTTCTGCGCCGCCATGATTCTATCCTGAAATTCAATTCAAAGATATTCGATAAGTGACATATATGGGTGAATTGAATGGTGCATTTATTGACACAGCAATGATAACAAGCGTATTAAAGACAAATGAAAAAAAAAAAGCCAGAATAAAACGCAGAGGTCGAAAGAAAACGTAGTTGCCATGTTAAGTATGTGGTGTCGAATATCACTGGGTTTTTGCCCAGCCATAATTTTACCCTAAAGTAAAAAAAAAACAAAGAAAAACGAAGGAAACTAAAGAAGAAGGTGACACTTGATTCCTAGTGGATAAAAATGGGTATTAATTAGAAATTCCTGTTTTCATTAATTTTGTCTTTTCCCTAGGATTAGTTACTGGTAACACTCAAGCCATGTTTCAGCAAAGGTGAGTCTCTTTTTCTTACATGATTTTGCCATAAATTTTAAGAAACGCAGAAATAGTTGGTACTTTTTACTGATGGTCTCCAACTAGATGTTACTTCAGGAATTAGGAATTTGAACGAAGTCCACTACATTCATTGCTATACCGGCAGAACTAGATTTTTATACCATTCTTACTTCTTTCTCTCTCTCTCTTGTTTAGCATATCGGTTTAAAATAATCAGATTAATTTTTATAATTTTCTGTAGACCAAAAAAGAAAGATGCAAATTTCTGTTTATTAAAAAGAATATCAGGGTTTTACCTTGACTCAAGATATGTTTCTTTATAAAGTTCTTCAGTTGGTTTTCATGTATATATGGCTGTCCCTCATTTAACTGATATCAGGCTGAAATTAACCGATACCAAGTGTTCTCGAAGTCTCTTATATATTCTTGTAGAGAACAAACATTGAAATTTAGCAACATTGTTGAAAGTCTTTTTAGTTAAGTATTTCTTGACTAGTCCATTAAGAGAAATTGGTTAATTAGTTTAATTGGAAGGAAGTTTAAATGGATAATAACGGGAATAGTTTACTTGATATTAAAACAGCTGCCGGAAACAGTTTTTCACTATTTTCTTCATCATTTATTGCTCAGCAAGAAATTCGTTAACACGTATCCCAACTGCTTTCACTACAAAATCCTAGCTCTCTCTCTCTATCCAGTATTTCATCATAAAATAATCAATTTTTCTTTGCGTGCACTGGGCATATTCTTTGTTTTCTGGATTAAAAAAAGGGTTGGGGATGCTTGCTCTTATAAATACACATTTATTACCTCAAAAATTTACTTTTTACAGTGAATCAATTGGCTGTCTTTCGCATTTCATTTAAGAGCATAATTTATGTAATTGCTTCAAAGAACTTTAATGGATTTGTTACTTTTTTAAAAGTACTGCCGCAAAGCAGAAAAAAAGAAAAGGGCAACACGCTTAATTGATCTTACTAAAAATCAGAATTACCAATAAACGTACTACTCTTTAGATTTAGATTAAAATTACTAATAGAATTTACCATCAATTAAAGATTTTGCGGCGCCCTAGTTTCTTCTTCCTTCTCTCATTCTTCTTTTTTTTTTCTCTTTTTTTTTCCGTTAACACGGCAATCATCCTTGCGCCTTCGACCCAGAGAATATCTGTAGGAAAAAACTGTTTGGCTTTATTTCACTTTGAGAATTTTGTATATTTCAAGAATATTTTCACTGTAGACCCAGAGATGAATTTGTTCATGATCCAGTCAAGTACAAGTGAAGTGTTCTCCTCCCCCTACCTGAACATTTCTTTGGTTTGTGTATCCAAGATGAGGCTTTTCTCGTCTACGGTCTGCCTCGAAAGCAATAATTAAAAAAGATACAATCCAAAAAATTACTAAAATTTCATTGACGTGCGCATTCAGCAAAGTATCGATCTGTTGTTCAACATCAGTTGGGAGGTCAGCAATCAGCCACGCTTCGTAGGCAAACTGACTAGAGTTTTGCTCTGCCATGTTCAATACTGAAGTTCAAAATACCAACTTGTAACTACCGATTCCGAGTTTATAACTGGGTTTGTTAAAGTCCGCATTCAACAAATCTATTTCGTGAAAATTTCAACATCGAACCCATTTTATCACAACCCATTTTCAAAAAAATTCAGTCTCCCCTTGTACTGCCCCGATTCAGGTAGCTTTTTGCCTAAGGTGTAACAGGTAATAATCAAGCCATGTTTTAGCCTGACAGATTTGAAATAATAAATTAATTACAAGTATTTTGTTTTCACATTGTTGCAAGAAATTGTAAGAAATCCGCAAAGTGACAGTACTATTAACTGACGATCTGGAACCAGAAACTTGTTCAAAAATTTTTACAAAAGGGTGAAAGGGAAATTCATAGCTATACAGGAGTAGATATCATGCCGTAACTCTTTCGTAGGAGTGATTCTTGATTTAATTAAATCAGATTCTAAATAACGTTTATTTCAAATTTGACCTTGAATACAAAAGAATTGGCAAATATTAAACAACGACGACATGCTTTGGATGGGATGGGTTTACTCATCACTCAATTTGCTAAGTTATCCAGTTGCTGTTCTTCTAAACTGTTCTTTGTTTCCCTAGCATCCTTTCTAATCATTTTATACATTAAGATTTGCGCATGCCAACAATGTTGAAAGTGTTTTTAAAACAGTCATGTATCCCTCTATTGATTCTTGATGAGCATGAGATGTTGGTTAATTGGAACATAATCAACTGCAAATTGGAGAAATCAACTGCCGACACATTCTGCAAACAGTTTAATTACAAATTTTCCATATTTGCTCACAGCTACCCCAAGCTCGCGAGTGAGTTGCGTAACGGAAATATTACTAGGAGTAATCAGAGCTTAGGAGAGTGCATTCGATATGTTTGTTAGGCGCGCACAGGTAGCAGTTGAGGGGGAAGGGTGGTTGCGAAATGGATCAATATGATTATGGCATATTTTGAACGTACGGGTTGTGTCAGCGAAACCTCCATTTAAACTGTGTGTCATTATAAGAAGTTTTGAAAAGATATCGTATGGTTTTGTGTCAAGTGCTTGGAATCGGAGGAGACATTGGCCAGAGTGCGTCGGGCATGTAAATTGAACATTTGCTTTACTGGCGCGATTACAGGGCGCAGTTGCTCATAGGCCGATTAGTGCTTAATCCGGTGTTCTTTTTCTTTCTTTAAAAATATTTCTTCGGATAATTTCCTCTGTTATTTTTAAGAGCATCCAATCATCAACTTGTTGACAAAATGAATTAAATTGAAATTACTGTTTTAACAGCTTCCACATCTGAATTGAAACTTCGCACTAACCTTGTCAGAGCCTTCAATGGAATGTGTGTTCGGCTCACGTCAATAACCTTTCCAGCAATTTGGTCGAGCGTGTTGATTTCAGTAACTCGAGATTGGCGTTACTGTGGGCTGGTCTATAAGTTTTTCATAATAAATAACATAGAGTTAATGTGTTCGTTTGTCCGGTGCCAAAAATATCACAAGTCATGATCATATGGCACCGCCGAGCTTCACATCTCGGTAGATTTACTTTGTGGGACAACGGCCGCCGAACTAAACCCGGTTTGATGCATGCACCAGGAGTCGCAAACATTTTCCAAAGACAGTGACGAATCATGCAGAAAAATATGAAGGCTTAATCCAAAGTAAAATTTAACAGCAAACTTCTAAAATATATTGGCTTTGGACGATTCAGCAATCGCAAATCGATGTACGCTTTACGAAGATTCAGAAGATGAACGCTTTACGAAGACAGAATATCAGACCTCAGCAAACCTTTGAAAGATGAACGCAACACGTGAGTTAGTTCGTCAAAGTGAGGCAAAACGCAAGTAAGCGCCTCAAAGAGAGGCAAATGTGTGTCTTCGACGACGATGACGAACATGCAATCTCGAAAAAATCTCCCTTATAAATTGCACAGGACAACCAATAATGCACAGAACATCGAACACAAATTAGCGGTTGCGTTCTCGTACCTCGAACGCAATAAGACTTTGTATGGAAAATTTATAGATCGTTATTTAGGGCATGAAATTAAAATATAAATATAAATACATCAAAACTTCCTACCTTCTCTGCTTGTCTTGTTTGTGGTATGTTCTTGTCATTTCAGGCCTTTTCAGAGCGATTTTAGCGAGAGCAACGGTAGAACTAAGACTCCCTTGATCGATAAATTTTCCACACAAACTGTTTTAATATTTCTCTTACCCAACTCACTCGCAAGCTTGTACTAAACCTACTGTCAAAGTCTGGGTAGTTTTGTGCCAATTGCGTGTACAGTTACCAAAAAAAAATAACTCAATCATATGTTGTTTGACCTACTACATAAAGACACTGAGCGATCACGTTTTGATGAATATTTTATTGATCACAAACCATCTTTCAATAATGAGCACTACATTAAATTATTTTCCAGTCCATAATGGCTTTTTAACTACAGAATTGCAAGGGGGAATGTTGGCGTTTCATTGCTCATTAACAAGTGCGCAACCTAGTTAAGTAACCTTGTAACAAGGTTGGTATTAAATGGGATCGTTGATAAAATTGCTGCACTTTTTATTTAATCGTTTTTCTCACATGTCATTGCTATTACTGGGTCAGTGTTGTTGCTGCTGGTGTGGGTTATTGCTGTGGTTGCTGTTGTATGGGAATTGTTGTGATCATGCTATCGTTGTTGCTGTTGTTGTTACTGTTGGCACGTGATCATGACTGTAATTGTGGATGGCATCTTAACAAGTCTTTTATTGCTTTGCGCATCTTTTTTAATGCGACTGAAGTTTAACAAAGGATTCAAAGCTCCATTTAATTGCATAAAAATAACGTAATAAGGCCGAAAGGGCAGATTATTTAATCCTTTTGCAACCAAGACACCTGCACAAAGAATGCCAGGAAAGTAGGTCAATACCAAAATCAAAAGGATCCAAGCAACTGTGTTAGCTAATCGTTTTTCCCTTTTTAGGAAGGGGTCGTTTAGATTTCCCACTTGAATATTTTTTCTACAGTAAATACTAAGATAACAGAACGCGATGACAATTACATAAAAAGGGAAAAAAAGTAGAACAAAAGCAAGTCCTACAGGTGCGTAAACTCCTCCAAAACGCATTGACAGGTACATTATAACTGCATATACCACACTGATAAGCCACGGTAAACATACTGTCTTAAAAGCGCGTGATATTGTCATGTGATTACGATACCACACAGGTCGTCGGACTGCCAAATAGCGATCTCTACTGATAACAGCCAGGTTACCAAGAGTTGCCACGGTACAAAGACCACTGATGGCAAAATACAGTGGGTGCTGTGCATGGGATGCTAGACACTGGTGTTCGTGGGTGAATACTTCTATGTATCTGCACATAGAATATAGTGGGAATATTATGTCAGTTACTGCCAAACTGCACATCATAATTATCGCTGGATATTGAAGGGATTTGGTTCGTGCCACAGCTGTGATAACAAGCGTATTAAAGACAAATGCAAAAAAAGCCAGAATAAAATTCAGTGGACGGAAAACGTAGTTGCCAATGTTAAGAATCTGGTGTTGAACATCATTTGAAAGGCCAGCAATCAGGCAAGCCTCGTAGGGATACTGCAGACTGGAGTTCTGCGCCGCCATGATTCTATCCTGAAATTCAATTCAGAGATATTCGATAAGTGACATATATGGGTGAATTGAATGGTGCATTTATTGACACAGCAATGATAACAAGCGTATTAAAGACAAATGAAAAAAAAAAAAAAGCCACATTAAAAAGCAGAGGTCGAAAGAAAACGTAGTTGCCATGTTAAGTATGTGGTGTCGAATATCACGGGGTTTTTGCCCAGCCATAATTTTATCCTAAAGTTAAAAAAAAAAAAAACAGAAGGAAACTAAAGAAGAAGGTGACACTTTGATTCCGCTTGGGTAAAAATGGGTATTAATTAGAAATTCCTGTTTTCATTAATTTTGTCTTTTCCCTAGGATTAGTTACTGGTAACACTCAAGCCATGTTTCAGCAAAGGTGAGTCTTTTTTTCTTACATGTTTTTGCCATAAATTTTAAGAAACGCGCAAATAGTTAGGAGGGGGACATGGGGGTTCACGGTACTGCGGTATTGGTATTTTTTTCATGTGGTATTTCGGTAAACTTAATTTTAACGTGCGGTATTGCGGTAACATCTAGCTCTGTGGTATGCGGTTTTTCATCATTTTGGCTGACGGTATTCGGTAAAATAAGATTGTTCACGGTATATCGGTACCGTTTATTTGCGCTTTCCTTTCGATACAATACGCAAAACAAAACACAGTAGGACATAAAGGTCAAGAAAGTTAATATTTTAGAAGTCTTGAGACATAACGGTAAATGATTACACCATTTGTGGGTCATTCTGTGACAGTTTTTATGATCGATAATATACACTGTGATTGTCGTTGCATCCAATGACAATGAGTCGTCTCAAGTTATATTTCCTTACTAGGCTTTTCGATCTGTGTACGTGTACTGCTAATTCGTTTTCTCACGATGGCTGAGGTCGCCGAGGTTGAAGACGGCGTGGTCGTCATTGACTGTGTGGCAATATTTTATGAAGAGCGCGAAGGAGGCGAACATTATCACAACAAGAATAAGATTAGATGTCGGGTTTCGAGAATTGAAAAAACGCAGACAGTCGAGGTAGTTGACCCCTGAGAGACTGACGTGCTAGACAAGACTCTCTCATCAAAACTCGCACTGGACGTGCGTGGAAAGGGTTTTGGTTGGTTTGTTTTCTGTTTTTGTTTTCTCGCTTTCAAGAGTTATTTTTATTGGAGTTAATTAGCTGTTGGGTCGACCTACCAAAAGGTTGAACGAATGTAGTTTACTTTTCAGTGAAAATTTGCGAAAACTTTGCGAACTACAAAATATTAAAAACACATGGACATCTGGTGTAGGCTTTGGTAGATTGTGCTAGCATAATTTTAAGCATAATTCAGCAAAACGAGCATTATTTTAAGCCTTTATTTCAGTTTAGCACTGCTAGCATAATCCGAGCTTTTATGCTTTGAAAACAAAAAACCCCATCATAGCTCTAGAATAATTCAGTTTGTATTTTATTTCTGTATTGTTTTTGGAAAATATTGAGGTCTGTGCTAAGGCCCATGGTCAAATACAATGTATGGTCCGGCAGGCGGCAGAGGTGACCCTGTGCATATCTGAGAGACTGAGACTCTCCTCAGGCCATCACGCTTGTTGCTCGGCGGCTCGGCCCCTCAGGCTTCAGATCAAAGATGGCGTCGAAAGTGAAGTGGTGGAGGCAACAATCTGATAACCTACCCCATTGGTCTTCTGCAGTTATGAAGGTTCTGCTGGTGCAGCCCTCGTCTGCAGCCGCTGAACGAGTATTCTCTTTTCTTAACTCATTGTTCAACGATTCACAAGAGCATGCTCTCGTGGACTATGTACAGGCTTGTGTAATGCTTCAGTACAATAGCCGATAACACAGAGATTAACAACATGCATAGTTGTACTTATACTGAACTGAGGGCTTTGCCTGGATGGCGTCTCAAATACGTATGCGGGCTATAACTATCTGACCTGGATTCAGAACCCAGAAACGGTTGATTTTGGTATCATTTGTTAATCATTTGGTTTTTCGAGGTGCGCACATGCGTATTTGCGATGTTAAAGACTGTAAGACTGGAAGGTGGGCTATATGAATGTTCATAAAGTCAAAATTGATAGAGTTAAGCTACTGATGATCTTTATTTTCCTAAAATCAGTGTAAAATCTAAGTAGCATAATTTCGGTGACAGAGAGCATAATTTTCAGAAAGTAGCATAATTTTGGCATAATTTCTAAAAAATATGAGCACTGCTAAAGGCAGTTCAAAGTTCAGTTCTGAAGTTCAAAATACCAACTTGTTACTTCGGATTCCGAGTTTATAACTGGGTTTGTTAAAATTTCAGGATCGAACCCATTTTATCACAACCCATTTTCGAAAAATTCAGTCTCCCCAGTGGCGCCTTGGCTCAGGTAGCTTTCTGCCTAAGGTGTAATAGGTAATAATCAAGCCATGTTTTAGCCTGACAGATTTGAAATAATAAATTAATTACAAGTATTTTGCTTTCACATTGTTGCGAGAAATTGTAAGAAATCCGCAAAGTGACAGTACTATTTACTGACGATCTGGAACTAGAAACTTGTTCAAAAATTTTTACAAAAGGGTGAAAGGGAAATTCATGGCTATACAGGGGTAGATATCATGCCGTAATTCTTTCGTAGGAGTGATTCTTGATTTAATTAAATCAGATTCTAAATAATGTTTACTTTAAATTTGACCCTGAATACAAAAGAATTGGCAAATATTAAACAACGACGACATGCTTTGGATGGGATGGGTTTACTCATCACTCAATTTACTAAGTTATCCAGTTGCTGTTCCTCTGAACTGTTCTTTGTTTCCCTGGCATCCTTTTTTTATCATTTTATACATTAAGATTTGCGCATGCCAACGATGTTGAAAGTGTTTTTAAAACAGTCATGTATCCCTCGATTGATTCTTGATGAGCATGAGATGTTACCAAGCGCTGTCAAGGTACAAAGACCACCGATGGCAAAATACAGTGGGTGCTGTGCATGCGATGCTAGACACTGGTGTTCGTGGGTGAAAACTTCTATGTATCTGTACATAGAATACACTGGGAATATTGTGGGCCAATTGGGTTCGCTGAATGCGACCATGCGGTTATGAACTCGAGCATCCTGCTTTCAAGATTTGTGAGAAACTCTAAATAAATACAGTTAGATTGAAATATTTACTGATGGTCTTACAATATATATATTACTTTAACAAATTTCGTTAGTGTGCTTTATCTCACCGGATTCCACAAAAAAATTATCCTTTTAACTTATGTCAAGCATCAAGATTAAGCATCAATATTGAAAGTGATTTTAGTTAAGCAGTCCTCGGCCAATGCATCAAGAGAGCTTTGTTAATTAAGGGAGATAACTGTAATGGAAAATAATGTGAATGGTTAACGCAAAAACATCTGTCAACACATTCTGTAAACACGAGGAAAATGCTTCTCAAATTTTCTTTTTTCTCTTTGTAATTTGCGGTAAGAAATTTGTTCGCAAGTATCGGCATACTTTCTCAATTTTCTGGCTCTTTTTCTCTGTCCCTTAGTTGATCATAAATTGATTTCTTGTTTCGTGCCATGGGCATAATCTTGCCTCGTGGATGAAGACTAAAGCGTTTCTCTTAACAGTTATCACTAGAACAATTGTCCGTACATATTTATTGCATACCCACTTAACTGACTTCCGCATTCTGTTCAAGTGTAATTGCTCCGAACAAGCTAAAGAGTAGAAACGAATTTAAGGCGTCCAGTCATTAAATGATTTTAGCATGATTTTAATTTATTATTATTATTATTATTATTATTATTATTATTATTAAAATTATTATCAATGTATTTCTCGACCAAACAACTGGAGGGATTTTATAGAAACAATGAAAGATAAATTTCTAATAGATTACAACTACGTTTTTGTCAGAAACCCACAGTAGCTTTGGCAGTCGTCTTTGAGCCTTTAACACTGGAAATTTTTGTAGAAAAGACAGATGAGTGCAGCTTTTAGCAACGAGCAGTTAGTCAGGAGTTTCTCTCTCTTCCTCCCATTTTTCTTGTTGTGTTTACCAATCGGGGACATGGTCGTCAAACTGCTCTACAACCAGTGAAAGTGCATTATTTTGTTATTGTCGAATTTGAATATATCAAAACAAAGTACGTTATAAAACGTGAAAGGTAGATATATAAATGGCCCCGCACTCGGCAACCTCGTCCGCAGGGGTGTTCCATCAGAAATTGGGAGCGGCTGCCTACCGGAAACAAGGTTGCGCATCAGTTCTGACCGTTCTGACGTTTATCTTCCTCTTTCCTAAAAGTACTCTCATAGAGCAGCGGCGTGTGTCTAATACGAAGCAGTAAAGAATTTTTGTGAACACACTTTCTGTTCATGCAAAACACCGTATATAAATATGTGTTTTCTTTTTGCTTGCTGATGCTCGCTCGCTACCTGCAGTTCGCCGTATCTGGGGGACAATAAAGGAGAGTTTGGCAGGATCAGATTTCCTTAGGAATTCTTAAAAAGCTCTCGATTCCATCACGGGCAGATGTCTTCAAATCGAGCGTTTCTGTAAGAACCTCGCTTGAGATTGATTTAAAGGGGAGAGTTTTGTATAAGCAGAACAGGATAAAAAATAGAATCACCTGGTTATGCACTTGTCTAACAAAGTTATTCGTTTCCTGGTCAACAGGGAAGGCCTGCTGCAAAACGCTTGTGTGCATGAAGCCCCAGTCTTAAACATTCAACAAGTCTTTTATCCTGCACATGTGCGGCCATAATTGTGTGTAACTGTTTCTGCAATTAACAGAGTAGTTTCCTCGCGAGACTCATGCGGTAGCGTTTCCATAACTTTTCATTTTGAATGGTAGATATCGAGGTTCGTCACGGTGGGTATATGTGACATCAGAAACGCTCATCTTGCAACAATATAGAACTCACCATTCCAAAAAACGTATGTTTTTTTGTTTTTCAGAGTTTGGCATTTTTGGCGGGAAAAGACGTCACAGTTTTGTTATTAGTATTACGGGAAATGTAATGTAGGTTTCTGAAAGAAGTGACCACAGGGATGTCAAAAGTGAAAAAATGTTTGAAATATGCCTATCCATCCAAAAGATAGAGCGTTTTGAAAGTTCAATTTTCTGTCATTTTGTTACTAAGAATAGCACAAAATGGCGAGAAATTCAAGTCGTAGGCTTTTTACATTATGCTTTTTTCCCCACTTAAATGCTCCACTGACGTTAATGCTACATTTACACTCCCCACGAAAATGTTCGGTCGTCCCCCAAAAAGTCATTAAGGCTCGTTTTATCAGTTCTAAACGTTTTAAGAGGGTTGTTAAAGGCTAACGAAAATGTATATATTAAGTGCATTGACAACAATTTATATAAGTAAAGAATTTGGATACAGCAAAAAATGGTCCTCTACATGGCTTTATTGAGGTGAATTTTTGCTTGTTTGTTTCTGGTTTCAATTTCGAGTTTAAATCGTCATTTTCTCTTTAAAATGTTTTAATATTTGTTTTCTCTGAGATAAAAAAAAATCCGGGAAAATGCGACACTAATATGCTCGAATAATGCTTCGATAAATGTGGCTGTAAATGGTAGATAGTTTTACATGTACATGAAGTATTTAATTTCAGTGGTTTATTCAAAATTCCATATTTTAGTAGGAGTGTTCTGGGTGTTCTGGCATTAAGCACACGAGGTCTTGTTTATCTCCGTTATCATTTGTTATTGTAACAATTTTCAGCTGTGGTCACTTTCTTAACCGTCTTCTCCCAAATTTCAGTCAGGTTGCCTTCAGTTGGTAATGTTATTACTTTTTTGGGCTCTTATTGCGGTGGTCGCTGTTGCATGAGACCAGTGATGGTTTTTGTTTTAGTTGTTGTAAAATTTAATTTGTTGTTGTTGTTGTTGTTGTTGACAGCTGATGATGGCCGCACTTGGAAAGGGCATTTAAGCAAGTCTCTAATAGCTTTGCGCATATTTCTAGAACGACCGAAGTTTAACAAAGGATTTAAAACTCCGTTTAATTGGATGAAAATAGTGTAGTAAGGTTTAAGAGGCAGAGAATTCTTATAGAGTCCTTTTGCAGACAAAACAAACGGGGAAGTAGGTCAATACCAAAATCAAAAGAATCCCAGCAACTGGGTTAGTTAATCGTTTCTCCCTTTTAAAAAGAGAGTCGTTTGGATTTCCTACTTCAACAGTTTTTCGAAAATAAATGCGAAGATAACAGAACATTATGATCAGTACGTAAATAGCGAAAAGAGCTAGAATTAAAGTTTGTGTCAAAAGTTTGTAAACGCCCCCAAAAGTTCCTGACAAGAAGATCGCACTAACCACACTCTGATGCACCATGGTATGCATACTACCTTAAAAGCACGTGATTTTGTCACGTGATTGCGATACCACCAAGGACTTCCCACTGCCAAATAGCGATCTTTACTGATAACTGCCAGGTTACCGAGCGTTGCTTGGATACAAAGAGCACTTGTGGTTGAACAGGCCTAGGGTGCACGTTTGAACACATGCGGCGTTCGTATGTGAATACTGCTATGTATCTGTGCAAGATATACAAAGGCAATATTGCGTCAGTCACTGCCAAACTGCATATCATAACCATCGCGGGATATTGAAGGGATTTAGTTCGTGGAACAGCTATGATAACAAGCGTATTTAAGACAAATGACAACAATGCCAGAATAAAACTCAGAGGACAGAACACGTATTTGCCAATGTTCAGTAACTGGAGTTGAGTATCGATTGAAAGTTCAGCAATCAGGCAATCTTGGTAGAGAAACTGGCTAGAGTTGTGCGCAGCCTTCGTTCAAACCTGAAATTAAAAAAAAAAAACGATTGCATTCATTCCGAGCGTATTTTTGGGGAACCTTGGTTCGTTAAAGGACACCCGCGCGATACTGAGCGATCTGTTTATGAATAAGAAAGTCCTAGATTTATAGGTGATAATATTCGAACCTTGTTTGAGCAAAATTAAATACTGAGTCATTTTTACACGTTTTGCAAAAATTGCGAGAAACTCGCATACAGTGAGGACAACTTGCTTTCAGTTTCGTACCAAAAATTACCAAAAATTAATTTGTTACAGCATACTCAGTTTTCGTAAGCAAGATTGTTTGTCTCGCCTGATTCTAAAAAGAACATGAAAGAAAGGAAAAAATATATTAATAATAATAACCTTATTCCTTATTGCAACAGACACAACATAGTCCACGTTTACCCGCTTTGCACTAAGCTTTGCTCGTTTGCATGGTGGTTAAATGAGAATAACGTACGAAAAGTAAACCAGGAGACCATGGTTTTCACCTTAATTCTGTAGGCGAGTTTTCATTCATAACTTTCTTCAACTGGTGATCATAAATCGTTGCTGTCACAGCAAAACTTGTTATAGCTTGATATAATAAGCAATATCGATCCAACCGAGAATATAACTGTTTTAACAAGAGCCGTTGTGGAAGGCTTCTTGATAAGTTCACTCCCCAATATTGGAATCCGAAGTGATTTTCATAAAAGTATGGTTCTGGACTGATGCATAAGGCTTTTGTGTTAGTAAAGAAGCAATTAGAATTAAAAAAATATATAGGAATGATTAACATGAAAAAACCAGCCTACACACTCTGTAACCACTTTACAATTTTCTCTTCCTCCTTCCCAATTATCAGTTACAGGGGGAAAAAACCTGTGCACAAGTGCCATAATTGCTTTAAGAATGCCGATTTTACGTTTCATGGTTGATTTGATGGGTGTTTTTCTGTTCCCTGATAACTAGAGGGAGCAGCTTGTTCTGAGAAACTGATTCGGCCTTTTAACAGATACAAGCTTGATTTACATTTTTACATCCATTTAACTTTCTTCCGCATTTTAATAGTTAAAAGCTTTTTAATGGCTTTAAAGAATTCAATAGATTTTCATTTTCAAAGAACTTCAAAAAAACAGAAATTGAGGAAAGGTAAGTCCCTCGTCACATAGTTTCAATTGGTTTTCAATTGGTTTTATTCTTCGTCTTTGAATTCAAATGTTTTTTTTGCAATAGCTCAAGTATTTTATGTAAAGAAGGAAAATTTTAGTCTGAATGGATTATGTGGATATTATAGCAAGTTTTCTGAGTGTCGACTTTGATTGCATCTTTAAATTAGCCAGTAGCAAATTACCAATAGCTATTATATACTCGTTATTGGCGAATGGAAATGTTGGATGAATTACGTTCTTATCTTTTGACTCACTTTTCTTAATGAACACGGCAATCGTCATTAAGTCTTTAACGTAACTGGCTTTTAACAAAACACAGCTGTGAGAGAAACCTTTGTACTTGCATACAAAACTTGTACGTTTACTCAGTTTCCATCCACAGTCGTAAACGAAAATGCATTCACGTCACCTCTGGCGTGCCGAAAAGTACAAGCAAAATTAGTTTAATTGTAAATATTTTAAATAGCTTTCACTTCAACACTAGAATTCTAGTTACTCCAGTAGATTTCAGTTTTTGTTCCCTAGGGCTCGTTTCTCCAAAGTCCCGATAATTAAAGGGGCCCGGTAAGCTGTTGCCGTTTACATTAAAGATCGCAGGCTCGAACCCAGGCCAGTTCGCGCTATCCCAGAGGAGGCCTAGAAATTTGGAGATCTTTCAAATTGACCTTTGGTGCATGGAAATATACAACATCTCTTAAAGGGGACATTCCATAAAATAGTCTGTTTCTTTGATGACTTCTTCTAGGTTATCTGGAGCATGGAGTAGGATTGTACTCAGGCAATAAGACAAAACTCTTCTGCCAAGTTTGTCGCTCTAACGGAGTTCTATCTCTCAATAATATATTAAGCTTTATCAAGTTTTCTCGCTAACTGACGAAAATCTCGTTGGCAAAAACTAACCCCATTGTCGAAAGGTGGGTAGTTTCCTGCCAGTAATAGATGCTTCAATTACCAAATGACGTGCAAAATATGAAAAATCACCGCAGACACTACACTTGCACGATATGACAGTGACGAAGTTGAAAGAAAGGTCTCTTACCAAATATCGCTTACTTTTATTGATAACAGGACATCTCTCAAGAATGACCACCAAAAAAATTAAAATCGTTTCCAGCCCCATATGGCCTTAAAATGTTGATATTGCCTATTGACAAGTGCTTGCCAGCTAGCACTGTATGAAATCCCAGTAACTATAAAGGAACAAAGAAATGGATTTACTTACGAAAGGATATTAAGAGCGACGGCCAGCAAAAATCGAGCAAAATGTAGCTTGACCTCGTGACAAGAGTTGCCTTCAAAGGATCTTCTAGTAAAAGAAAAGGAGTTGTTCTGTTGATTGAAAAAGTCTAAATTTCTCCGTGCGGCTTTGTTTGCAAACGGGAGGAGAGTTGTTGTTACCGAATTTCAGGTTACAAATTAGACCATTTAGAGATTGATATTCTTACTTTTCTCAAAAATAAAAGGCATTTGCGAGAAAACTTTACATCAGATTTCTTATATACCTAAAAGCTATCTAAACACAACGAAAAATAATAAATTTAAAGTTCGTTTGTTTCAACTCTTGCCACTCGATGCTCGATGTTTCCTGACCATCGTTCTTACTATCCGAAACCGCCTGACTGTTCCCAACTAATTCTCAAATCGATGTGGTTGTAAGTGGACAGCGGACATGACGTATTTGTGTTCCATGTTCAGACTTTTAGCGGCACATACAGTCTTGTTCATGACCTCAGTCCGTTATTATCTGTCCTTGTTTGATTATGGTACTTTAGTAATTGCAGTAAGGGTCTTCTAAACTTCAGTTTTAGCGATGTGATATGTAGATGACTAAATCACTGTTGTTCACAAAATGTCAACACCTTTTGCCATTGCTGAACGGTGTTATTGGTGTCTTTGGGGGCTAGTAATCCCTGCTGTATGGGAATGATAAAGAGTTTTGCTGCTGTTGTTGCTGGTATTTGTCACATATGAATCTGGCTGTACTTTCGGAAGGCATTTAAACAGGTTTTTTATAGCTTTGCACATCTTTGTAGAACGGAAGAAGTTTAACAAAGGATTTAACGCTCCATTTAATTGAAAAAGGATCATGAAAAAAGGACGAAAAGGCAGGAAATTCTTGAATCCTTTTGCAAGCAAAACCGTTGGGAAAAGAAACGCTGGGAAGTAGGTCAATAGAAAAATCAAAAGAATCCCAGCAACTGTGTTAGCCAATCTCTTTTCCCTTTTCAAAAGGGCGTCATTTTGAATTTCTATCATAGTTTGACGAAAATAAATGCTAAGATAACAGAACATTATGACAATTACATAAATAGCGAATGTAACTACACTAAAAATTACTCCCAAAAGTCTATAAATACCTCCCAAACTTATTGACAAGTTAACTACGAGTACAAATACTACACTCATCATCCACGTCATACATGCTATCTTAAAAGCACGAGAATTCTTCATGTAATTACGATACCACAAAGGCCTTCGGACTGCCACATAGCGATCTCTACTTATAACTGCCAGGTTACCAAGCGTTGCTATGGTACAAAGAATACCAAAAGAGGCCTGAAGTGGGTGAGAGATTTGACACATGTGTTGGTCTGTAAACATTTGTATATATGTGTACATAGAATACAGCGAAAAAATTACGTCAGTCACTGCCAAACTGCACATTGTGACCATCGCAGGATATTGAAGGGATCTTGTTCGTGCCACAGCTATGACAACAAGCGTATTAAAAACAAATGACAAAAAAGCCAAAATAAAATCCAGAGGACGGATAACGTAGTTGCCAGTGTTAAGTATCTGGTGATGAACATCACTTGGAAGGTTAGCAATCAGGCACGCTTCGTAGGGAGACTGGCTGGAGTTTTGCGCGGCCATGATCCTATCCTAAAGTTAAAAGAGGAAGAAGAAGAACGTAATAAGTACTTCGATTCTGCCTGGGTAAAATGGGTGCCTTGAATTCCGCTCCCCTAGCTTAATTTTTAGTATCGAACCCCTTTTACCCGACCCATTTTCCAAAATTTGAGTATCTTGAGCGGTGATCACTAGTGGTACTAATTCAATTCAATTATATAATTAGAAAGTCTAGTTTTCATAAGACGTTTGTTTAAGGTTATAACTGGTAACAGTCAAGCTATGTTTGAGCAAAATTGAGTCCATTTTTTTACATTTGTGAGGGATAAATTGTAAAAAAAAACCCGCCCAAATAGTTAGCACTTTTTTATGGACGTGGCTTGAACTTGTAGATATTGCTCCAAAAAATAAGATTTAAGTGAGATCAAAATTTATTGCTATACAGAAGCAGATTTTCATTGCTTTCTTACTTCTCTCGTAACAGTGGTTGTTTAGCCTATCAGATTAAAATAATGTTAATTTTTATATATTTGCTGTAGACTAAACATGAATCTTGCAAAATTAATATATTAAAGAGGGCATCAGGGATTTACCTCGTTGACTCCGGATGGGAGTTTAATTGTAAAGTTCACCAGCAATTGGCGTTCATGTATCGTTGCTGTCGCTCAAGCAATAGAAAACTGAAATAAAATCTAACTGTTCTCGATGTCTCTTACATATTCTTGTACAGAACAAACATTAACACAGTTAGCAACAATGTCGAAAGTGTTTTTAGTTAAGTATTGCTGGACTGATCCAATAAGGAGAAATTGGTTTAATGGAAGGTAACTGGAATCAATGGTAAATAATGGAAAAATTTAACATTCAAACACCTGTCGACACATTCTGCAAACACTAAATACACATTTTTACTATTTCCTACCTAATGGTGCAGCAAAAGAGAAATTTGATCACACATATCCGAATTGCTTTTACTACAAACTCCTATCTTTCTCTATGATTTTCTTTGCGTGCAAAGGCCATATTTCGGTTTTTCGGGATGAAAAAAGAGTTGGGGATACTTGTTCCAAAGACACATTTATCACCAGAGAGACTTCCATTTAGATTTTTTTTTACTACGAATTAATTAGCTGCGTTATTCGTTTCATCAAGGGTACTTGCTTTAAAGAATTTAATGGATTTGTTAATTTATAACTAATGCCGAAAAGCAGAAATAAAGAAATTAAGAGAAACGCGTTTAATTGATGTCTTCTTAAGAATCAGAATTACTGATTATAAATATACAGAAATATATTTGATTAAAATTACAATTAACCATGGATTAAGGACTTTTTCTGACGCTTTTTTGTTAAATTTTTATTTCTTTTTATATTTCCTCTTATTTTTTTTAACATTGCAATAATCTTTGGGCCTCTGAGGGATGTTACTAAAACTGGGAACGGGGAGCCGGGGAACGAGCACGGAACGGAAAAATGAAGCATGTCAACAAAGCAGAGAATTGGAAATAAAGTCATTAGGGAGCTTAATAGGGACCTTAAGATCCGACGACGGCGACGGAAACAGGAACGCCGCAAAAACAATAGGTTTAATTAGCAAAAGAACAATTTTACGCGTGCATCACGCTTTTTTGTACATTTCTTTGCCGTCACTGCTCGACTACGACGTGAAAATGCCTAATTCCACGATGTACAGAGGAAGTGCACAAGCGACGACGAAATTTCCTCTCTCTTTCTGAACTTGGATGTGGTTCTTAGGAATTCAACTTTTGGAGGGTTCGCCTACATTTGACAAAGTTAGTGACTTGGAGTAATTGCGATGAAGATTGAAAGAACGCGAATTCACTTTTTCAGCGACGTTTTCTCTGCCGTCGCCGTCCTCGGATCTTAAGCTCCCTAATAGGGAGCTTTAGCATCGACGACGGCAACTGCAGCGAAAACGTCAGTTTTAAAATGAATTGCCGTTTTTTCAATCTTTGTCGCGTTTATTCCAGTTTGCTGAGAATTGCAAGTGTAGGCGAATTTCCCTGGAGTTGATTTCTTGAGGACCGCACTCAAGTTTAGAGCGAGAAAAAGAGATTTGTGGTTGCTTGTTTACGTCCTCCATAAAACTTGCAATTAGGCATTTTCACGTCGTAGTCGTGCAAGGACGGTAAAGAAATGTAAGAAAAAAGCGTGATGCACGTGCAAAGTTGTTGTTTTGCCTAATAAAGCTATTGCTTTTCTGACGTCTTATTTGCCGTCGCCGTCGTCGTTGCTAAAGCTCCCTAATATAAGCAACGACGACGGCGACGGCAACGAGAAAGGAAAGGAACAATAACTCTGCACGTGTATCACGCTTTTTTTCAGTTCACATTTCTTTGCCGTCGTCGCACGACTACGACGTGAAACTGCCTAATTTCACTTTCTGTGGAGGACGTGAACACAAGACAACGACCCTGTTTTTGTTTTTCTGAACTTTGATACAGTCCTTTAGAATTCAACTCCAGAAAAATTCGCCAACATTTGAATTGAACGAGAAGGAGTACGCGTGATTAAGTTTGAAGCAGCGCGAACACACTTTTTAACTGACGCTTTCGTAGCCGTCGTCGTCTTTTTTACTCAAGCTCCCTACTATTAGAGCTAGGGCTCACGTTAAGTTTTGTTCCCTTTTTCCATTTTCCTGTTCCCCCTGCTCGTTCCCCGCTCCCCGTTCTTCATTTTAGTAACATCCTCCTTTGAAGGAGGTAATGTTTGTAGGCCCAGATTTGAATTTGTTAATGATCAAGAAATGAAAGCGTTTTCTTTCCTCCCTAGACATTTCTCACCTTGTGTACATGTGTCCCAACGTGGGAAATTTCTCATCATCGGTTTGCCTCGGTTGCATTTGTTGTTGTTAAATAGGAATATATCACAAGGTCACGTTTGAGACAGCTCAAACAGATGCAAGTACTACAGATTTAATAAAGTGCTTATGCATGGGTGCGGTTACACGGGACACTTTTACCGTGGTAAATGACCCTGTAATTCAGCTCGACAAACAGCTGGGCCCTATCGGTTTTTCTCAACAGGGTTCTTTTCTTGCTACCCGGCCGGCAAAACAAACACCACTCGAATTTGGAAAGATCTGTTTTTTCGCCTCCTCTTGTAGAAAATAGACCCACACCGGCACTTCGCGTCGGTCGTTGGCTCCCTGTTTTCGCCGATTGGGAGAAGAAAGAAAACCCTTTTCTCGGCGCCACGAAACATTGTTTTTCTTAGCTTGTTGCCAAATACTCGCCTTCTACCATTTCGAAGGCTTTTTTCCATTCCTTTTCCGGCGGCAGCCTCTCACGGTGCCAAAGCTTGTGTCTGCTTTCTTCTTCTTCTTTCTGCTGCAAAAGCTCTTCCTCTTTCTCCAGCTGTTTTAGTATCTCCAACAGCTTCTTCATCTGGTCTTGATTGGGGATCAGGGAACTGTGCAACTTTTGTGGATTCCTTCTTGAATAGGATTTTTCCTGCAAGAAAGCGCCTGCGCCTTTCCACCAGTTTGTCCATTTCTTCGATCTCTTTGCCACACCCACACGATGCGCTCTGTCGGTGGAAGGAACTCTGAAGGGTCTGGTGCATTGGAGTGTATCTGTCAAGGCCTTCGGCTTGTTGCAAGGATTGTGGGAGCGTCTTCTGTCCAGCACCAGAGTTTGGAGAAAACGGCTTCATCGCCCTGCACGGCCAAGATCTCTGTCAAGCAAATTGGCCAACGCCGAAACCTAAAGTTTGCGGCCATCACTCTACTGCTCCTTTCCAATTTGCGTCTTTGTCCACTGCATATCTTTTGTTGGTTTGGCGACTATCCCCTGCACTTTACCTGTGGTGATGTGGACTCCCCAAGTCATGTAGTTCTCTCCCTGCTTTCTATTTGCGAGAAGGAAACAGCGGTTCAAGACCCATCCAAGGTTCTGCCATTGCCTTTTCGGCCGCTGTATCACAAAAAAACCCCATCTTCCTCTGGAGACACATCCTCCAAGATGTTTTGTATTAATTCTTCCCCTATAACCGGAACAACCTCTTTTTTGCGAAGGTGTTTGTCTGTAGAACAAAAAGGCCGTGAGATGACCTCAAAATGGGTCCTGGACCTCGCCCACTTCGAACTGTGAGACTATTTTGTTGCACAGCTTGACCCTTGTCGTATACCAGGTTTCGATCTGCATCCAAGTGCAAACGTGCTCACCAACGTTCGCTGTGTTGTCCAAAATAGTACCTCGCGCTTTTGGGAACACATAACCCTGGAAAGCAAAACTTCTCGATTTGTGCAAATGTTCGACAAGCGCTTTTCGGTCGAGCGTGCCCGAAAAATCTTGGGTGAAATCGATTTGGAAGATGAGCTTGCCCCTGGGCTCTAACATTCTTTCCAGCGTTGGAAGAGCCTGTTGCAGTTTTTCCATCTCTACCTCCGCAATGTCAACCTTTGCAACAAAATAGCCAAAAGGCTCTTTTTCTGTGAACAAGGCCTGCCACTGTTTTTTTTTTTTTTGTTTTTTTTGCTGTTCTGTTTGTTTTGGTTTCTGTAGTCACGGTAGTGTTGATGATTCGACTGCCCTTGGGGCTGTTTGCTGGAATGGGTGTACAACTGCTCGGTGTTCAAGTTGTAGGCGCCTCCGACGGTTTCGGGGACAAGGTTGGAAATGCGCGACACTATTCGTTTTGCGGAGCCGTCTGCGCCTGATGTGTAAAGCAAGCGCTTTTGAACCGACACGACTTCATCCTTTGGAAAATGCCGTAGACATGTACAAGTCGTCGGACAAGATTGGGAGCCCTTCCAAAGGTTGCAGTTGTATCCTGCCCTGGTTACCTTCCAGATATTCGACTTTCGAACTGTCGGCCACTATGTTGCTCTCCCAGCCATTCTCCGCAAGAAGGTGCTTGGCTACGTTC
This sequence comes from Porites divaricata, assembly GCA_038088405.1. Taxonomy (NCBI): domain Eukaryota; kingdom Metazoa; phylum Cnidaria; class Anthozoa; order Scleractinia; family Poritidae; genus Porites; species Porites divaricata. The sequence goes on along the minus strand of JBBMOI010000001.1, from coordinate 68,263,333 downwards.
TTTCCAGCGCGCAGCCCCATCTATGTCAAACTTTCGCGGTGTATCATCATTTTAGTAAAGTTGCAAACCTCTAATTGGGCACACTTTCGCTTAGAGCACACGCCCGAGCCCGGTTGGTGGAGGAAGCCACCCCAAAGGTGTGTGGAAAATTGGCTGTTCCGTCCAGTTTTTTCCGCTCTTGTAAACTGCCTCTGAAAATTCTGCAATCAAGACTTCACTGATAACGGTGTGGTGGTGGATCATCCGCAAGTCCTTCCCAAATGTCAAGCCACTTTGTTGGCGCCAATTGAAAAGGGTCAAATCTTTCCAACCCCATAGCGGGTTTGGTGTTTCGACTTTTTTTGGATCTCATGCGCCGCTTTGGCTAAAACGACTTTGAAAGAAGCGGACACAAGAGCCCGCGCTTTGTCTCCTCGGCGATCAGTTCATCCAAATATTTTGTACTCCGGTTTGAAGCGATGAGTGTGCATCACTTGCTTGCAGAAGCTCCTCCACCAACAAATCGTACATCGTTTCTTCAAAATCGCCACTCAGGTCTATGAGGTCGTTCTGTGTGGCCATGATGGATATATTTTGCCAGTCTCTAATTGGCTGCTCGAGATCCCTAGACGGGGCGGCCCATGGACCGCAGCCAATCTGAAAATTATTTTCGCTGTTGCTGCCTGCTCGCAGTTTCCGTTCTGCTGCCCTTCGTCCCAGCTGACTTTTTTTTGACGCAGCCACGTTCCAAAGTGTGCCGGTCAGTGGCGTCGATTTTTGTTTTCCTCCCCCGAGTAGTAGGGGGGAGTCAAAAGTGTGTAAACGTTTTTGCGCTCGTGGCCTGAGGACGGGCCGGACGCGACCCCGGAGGCCACGAGCGCAAAACGTTTACACATTTTGACTCCCTCTCTACCACTGTTAGTTTTTAATATGTCCCAATCTGCAACTGCTACATAGCCAAGTATATCCTTACTATAACGTGAAGAAGATCATCACAGTTTGCGACAAAAAGAAGCCTGAAAAAATCCAAGTTTGCACGTCGACATTCGAACCCACAAGGTTTGTACAAGGGTCCGTACACTGGCACTGAATTTTTTTTTTTTTTTTTCAGGCTTTCTTTTTGGAATTGTGTTCATTGTCCCATCAGAAATCTATCTTTCTCACGCGGACAACTCGGCAATCAGTCAAAAACTATAGGTATCTTTTTTCGATACTTACCACGTTCCGCTGAAGAAAACTTCCGCTCTGATGGACTGTCGTCACTATTGATTGAAAATAACCACAATTTTAAATGTCGGGTGACTCGCAATTTATTGTTTTTCCACTGTAAATTATCGGGCTACTTTTGTTTCAAATTATGAAGTAACATAGTCATTTCATTAATAGTGGGAAAAGTAAAAGATCCAGGAATAAGGCGAAATAAGTATGAACTTAACAGAACATTTTCCTGAGAATTTCATTTTAAACTATATTGGTATGGGTAGTAATCACTGTTTCTTTTAGTTTGCCTCCACTTCATAATGAAGACACGCTCTATTTTGAGTGCAGAAAAGAGAGTTTGAATTTGCGGCCATTAAGGTATGACGGCAGCGGAAGATAGTTACTAAGAAACCAAGAGATGGTAAAGCTCTAGAGCTTTATCCTCTCTTGAAAGAAACGAAGCATGCACTCAGCACGTGATAGCTTTCATAGGGAGGCTTTGTGTACCACTCATACGAACACACGTCATTGTTTCATTTCAAGTTGCTGTTAAGTAAATTTTCATTTTAAATCCTTGACCATCATCTAGCTGACAATGGCGAGCAATATAGCGAGCAAGGCTAAAAGCCTTGTCGTCTATCACAAAACCACTAATATAAAAAAAGGCAACAGTCACCTCATTTTAAAACTTCCGACAATTTTCTTTACGACTCATTTCAGCTCATTTCTATCCTACCATGTGTTACGTTTCAAGAAATTAACCGGCGCGAACTTGAGTGAATCACCGATTACAGAGTATAAAAGTAGGTAAATGTTTTTGCTTGTTTCAATATGTCCCCAGAGTATATGATGGGCATGTTATCCCTTGTATAAGGTGGTTTCAAGTTTTTGGGTCTAAACCAAGTTACGATGTGACCATTTATATCAAACCCTTTTTGCCTGTCACTACTTTCAAATCTTAAATGTTTCAAATTTAATTTGCTTGGAACAATTTCACCTCTTTACATTCATAATTTTTCAACTAAAATCTCTGGACTTACAAGCTTAAGATAACAACTGTAAACTAAAGAACCAGATGTTTTCCAAACGATACCGCGGAACCACCAATCCGTTAACTCCGTCGTTAATATTGAAAAATTGAGAACAACTTTCAGTTATGTGTTTTCCCGTCTGAAGCTTGTCTGAGCATTTGTATGCGAACTTTTTCACAGATTTACTGATGTAATATTATACAGTAAACAATTTGCCTTTTATCTTAGACCTGTTAGCTTATTCAACTTCACAGATCGGATATTGTGCATCAAGATTTACTTGTCCTAACAGGCAATGGCGTTTAGATCGAGCCAGTCAAACAGCAACAGCACTCCACTCCCGTACTTAGCATGCCTTTTTCCTGGCGTTTCCAAGGAGACTCAACAGAATCTACGATTCGTCACCAACACAGTCCTCCTCCCACTCAATATGACATTAAACTTTATGTCATTCACGGCGAACTTTCTCCTTCTCATTGCCGTGGCGCGAATAAAAGTTCGTCAGCATCCGTCTCTTATTCTACTTTGTAGTTTATCTTTAAGTGATTTAATCTGGACAGTGCTTAGTTCTTATAGAAATACTAAAATTATAATACACATTCATAACTGTCCATCAAGTGGAGCAGAAGAAATTTATCTGTCAATCTGGTACATCTTTGCAACCCTCAGTAACCTAACCTTCATTAGCAAAGATCGTTTTCGTGCGGTGAGAAAGCCTTTGTGGTATTATAATTACATGACCAAGTCACATGCTTTGAAGGAAGCCACTAGTAGCTGGCTGATAAGTCTAACTACAGTAATTACGATATATGTTATAATTGTTTATCTGCCAGAGAAATTCGCATTCATTAGGAAGGTTATTGCCATAATATTCTGCTCCGTTTCTGTATTTATAATTTTATCTAGTTACACTGGAATATATTTCGCCATGAGAACACATCGCCGGAAAAATTTTCCGCAAGTTGGAAACCGTAGATCAGCTGTTTTACTGAACCGAGAAAAGAGGCTCGCTGTCACTGTAGGATTAATCCTAATGATGCTCATATTGTCTATGCTGCCAGCTTTAATTTCCCCCGTTGTTCTGATTTTAATGGGATTCAAAAGTATAGCACCCTTTCGGGTATTTATTACCATATTTATAACGTTAAACGGAGTGTTAAACCCACTGATCAACTTCAGAAGAAACCAAACCATTCGACAATCAATAGGTAAAATATTCGCCATCTGAGTCACTCCCTCCAAGCTGTATGCTAATTTCAAATTTGATGTTAATTATGTTAATTAACCTACTTATTATCCTTTTTACTCTACTTGTAATTTATTCTGTGTGACAAAATAATAAATTAATGAAATTAAAATAAATTACCACCTTATTTTAAGGTTCTCTATATATCCAGCAGTGTCGATGCATATGCGCTTTTTAGCTAAGTGGATTTTAAGTGGAAGGTCCTATATGATAATCCCTGGGTTAACATGGTTAACTTTGACTTGATTTTCACAAAAAAAGTATCATGCGAAAACATTATATGGTCTACATAGCAGAACGCTGGTCGTAATTTTCAAAACTGACCCGTCGATGTTTTTAATCAATACAAACACGCCTCGCCAAAGACCGCTCGCTGTCACGAGTCAGCATCACCCCCGGGGGGGTACTCCTGCGAATTTTGGATAGGGGTGTGTCGCGAAGGTTCGTGAACCTTAATCCTATTTAAGGACTAAAAAAGCAAATAATGATACCCTTTTTAAGGTCCAAAGCCGAAAAATGACACCCTATTCAAGGGAAAAACAAAATTATTAATAGCATGAAAAGGAAAACTTTATTTCTTCTCTGTAACATTGGATGTATAGCATCCAGCATAAAATACTAGAATAAGCCTAGTTTAATAATATGCAATCATAACCGGCGGGCGTTTTCACACTCCATCCAGTATTAGATAATACAATTAAGCTACCCAATCTAAGGACCACACCAGGGACACAGAAACAAAAGGGTCAAACAAGATACCCTATTTAAGGACCGAGAACCTCAAAAACCATACCCTATTCCGCGGCACATACCTATATTGCCCATATATGGGAGTACTCCCCCCCCCCCCCCCCGGGGCATCACCATGCAAATCCTTATGTTTCAAATGCCAATGCTCTTATTTCTGGCTTGGGGCACCTGTGGTTCAATGTCCAGTGCTCGACTCCCGGCCGAGAACTTTTGTCCCTTTTTTGGCCGTTTTGTGTTTGTTTGTTTGTTGTTGTCTTTTCCCCTATAATTTTTTTACCTATTGGCTGGTTTCAATTTTATCATATTGCTGGTTTTCAGTGTCACGCCATTCAAAATAGATAAAGTCCAGAATCTGTGAAATGAGAGGAGGTACATATACAAAAACCCTCGCCAAGATATTCAGGTCTGCGGAATATTTCGTATACGAGATATCCGAAGAAATATTTTACCCAAACTTATAGAGATTTGTATGGAGACGCCATGCTGGTGCTCACCTTGATGAGCTCCAACATGGCGGACAGAAACCAACAGAAACATCTGTTACCGGGTTTTGCTACAAAAGAGTGAATTTATTCTTCGAGAAACTCATAAACATTAAAGTAACACTTTTTCTATTACATGAACTGTTTAGATAGGAAAATTTCCTGAAATAAGTCATTTTTTTAAACCTACATGACAGCTCTCTTGGCCGTCAGGTAAATGCCGCGTCACGCAAAAGCTTACAAATTCAAGCGTACTCTATCACAAAACCATGAACCCTTTTGAAGCGAAAATTTGTATGAAAATTAGTTTTCAGCTGCTCTAATGCATCGTGAAAGTAAAATCTAGGTGGGATCGATAGTTTTTTAGTTTGAATTTTAGTGACGTCATGTGAAAATTGCTGTCCCGTTTCGGAGCTTCGCGAGGTGTTGCGATATTAAAATACAGTCAAACCTCTTTAATACGGACAGCAAAGGTCAGGACCAAGTGTCGGCTTTACAGAGGAATTATAAAGGCAGGGAATGCATGATTTTTGGCATTTCTGGGACCAAAACGAATTGTCCGTAATAGAGAGGTCTCCGTATTATAGAGGTGTCCGTAAGGAGAGGTGAGACTGTAAATTGGGGTGCCTGTGGTACCGAGATCCACCTCATTACACCATTACGTCACTGTTTTGCAAACCTATTGGTTGGTTATTTTTGGAACGGAGCGGCGTATAAAACCAGACTGTATCACTGGGAAAAATCCTCAGATAAAAACACGGTATAAAAGCATCATTTCAAAGCCATGTTTAGTAACCACAGTGATCAAGTGCAAATCTTAGGCCTCGCAAATGGCTACAGCGTACTTCAGGCATCTTATGAACGCCTTAAAAATCGTTCTTGTTGGAGATGCACAAGTCGGGAAAACATGGCTGGTTTCTCGAGTAAAGGAGCTCTACGCCACTTTGCACGATTACTACAGTTTGATGAAGGAACCTTTTGATTATGATTTGGTTTACTCTCCGACCGTTTTTGAAACATGCTTTAGCAACATAGACACTACACAGCTTGGTAATTATCAGACGAATATCTGGGACACAGGCGGCTGTGCTATCCTCGACTGGCAGAGGCCCTTAGCGTACATTCGTGCCGATGTCTTTATGTTGTGCTTTGATATATCCAATCGGGATTCGTTTTGCAGCGTCACAGAAAGGTGGCTACCCGAACTTCGAAAATATGAACCTGATACGCCGGTTCTTATTGTTGGTACGAAGGCTGATCTACGAGACCAAACTGCAAGGTAAGTGAAACAGCCGGAGACCGCCCTAGAGGTGGCTGAACTCTGCACCCTCTATTTTTATTTCTGTAGTTATTTTTTTTGTTTGACTCTCTTTGAAAAATGATGTCTGAAGGGTTAACTTTTTTTGGCACCCTTGAAAAAAAATTGTGTGAAGGGGCTTCTTTGAGGAAAAAATCATCAGAAACCCCCTTTTTTTCCTACCATCCTTGGGGGTGCAGATAACAAATGTTTCTTCTTTTTAATTGGCCGAGAGCCCACCACGTGACCTGGATATAACTGCTTACAAATAATGGTGTGCTCATGCATAGTGTCGTTCAACTACTTTTGGCTGCAAATACTATTCTGCCCATGTGTAAATGAAACCATGCTTGCTCCTTGCTCGTTTATGTGATCTCTGTCGTTAACCGCTTTCCGAATTACCAGATCAGACTACAGGGCATTTCAAAAATGATTCGAAAAACATGATGACCTTGACTGACTTTCAGCCATCTAAAGAGCTTTGTTATTTATTTATTTCAGTCTTTGTTACAGTATTTTGACATTAGACTTTACTGGACATGTCTGCAACAATACAGTTCTTGTCAGCTCTCAGCTGGGCAAGATTTGTGATATTAAAGAGTTTTCTCAATGCTTGGGGCAGCAGCTTAACTGAAAATTATATCGTCATTTAGGTTTGGAGTCTTACGGGACCATACATGTACCTCCTGGAAATTTTTCACTTGACACAATATTTTGTTCCTACAAGCTTGATACCTTGTACTTAAGCTTTACCTTCTATTGTTTTCAAATAAAGTGTATTGGTTGACTGATTTATTGATTGATCTCAATCACATGTAGATCAGATCCTTTTTAAGAACTGTCAAAAAGTGAAACCTCAATATGACAACCTGTCCTTGTTTTAACAAACAATTTTCTTCAACCCAGCGATAATAAAAAGTATTATGGAAAAGAACCCTAAGAGCAAAAATACATGTATGGTATTTTGTCAGTCCTTTGACCCTTTCAATTGTTATATCAAGGTTCCACTTTAGAACTTATAATTTATATAGTATTGCATAATTTGGACAAAAATAAAAATGTTGTCATATTTTTTTGACACATAATGTGGCCTAGTTTCTAGAAGTCCCACTTTTCTTAATATTTTTGCACTGTATGGGAGTCCCAACCTGTATCTGTCTTATTCTACCCCCTTGTACATCTCTCTATCCTTTTCCTAAACACTGTATTGCATGCAGTCGTATTATTTTAGAAAACAAATTTCAAGACCGTCTCAGAACAAAATTTAAAATGGAATCGAATATTTCATTTGAATAGTTGAACTTCATCACTGATGTGAAATGTCAGGTTGCATACAGAAAGGCTGTTATGTATTTCAAGGAACATATTGTATATGGTGGGAGGTCCTGCCCTTCACCACTATTCAGAGAGGGTTTTCTTTGTTTGATGGCAATTTTAGGTAACCTGACATTTCACGTTAAGGCTGATGAAGTTTTCGCAATTCCAACAAATTAATTTTGCTTTTGCTTGTATGTATAACTTTTGCTCTGAGCTTTGAAATTTGTATATTAAATGTCTTTGCCAGAGCAGATTAAAAAATAAACCTTTTTTGTAATAATTATTATTTCTTGTCATCTTGTAGCAGTGTTGAGTGTTATGACCTGATATCAGTTTGTGAAGCAGAAAAGTTGGCAGACAAGTTGGGTGTCCTGTACCAAGAAGTCAGTGCACAGACTGGTGATTATGTGGCAGATGCTTTTGAAGCTGCTGTCAAGCTTGGGCATACCAGAAGAAACCAGCAGGGTAAACTGTCACAGAAGATTGATGATAAAGACATCTTTGACCCAACTTGGATTCCACCAATGAGTGAGTAGCAAAAAGTTATATTCTTGGTGTCAGCCTGAGAAAACAGCTGACAATTCGTGATATCACTAACATTTCCCTGCAAAATGATATCTGAGGAAGGAGTCCAGAAATTCCATACTGATGACGTGTCCTTTCCCAGGTCTGGCTATTGGTTCTGATTGGTTGAAGCAAATTTTAACCAATCAGAAGCACAGATCATGGAAAGTGATGCGTCGTCAGTATCGAATTTCTGTACTTGTTCCTAAAACTGTGGTGGCATTGTGAATGTAGGCTGTTTTCTCGGGCTATGTGAGAGGTGGTGAATTGCTCCAGATTTAAAGTGATGGGAAGGTAATATGATGGGATAATCACATAGCAACAAACATCCATAAGCCAAAGAATCCCTATGGCCAGGAACTAGTTTACCACAGAAAAAAATCCCTGAACCAAGAAAAAAATCAGAAAAAATTTAGTCCTTAAAAGCGTATTGAAAGGGCATGCTTGTTTATTCATTAAAATATTAAATTTTTGAAATAATCTGTATTATCAGTAAAATCAGGTGCGCAAATGTAGAAGACAATCAGGTTTTCTGCGCTCAAGACAATCACAACTTAGATCAAGACCCACCCTCTTTTTGGAAATCAATGGCTTGAAGTAAGTTTTTATTTTAGGCCAGCAACACAATTTCATTATTTGTTACTGAGTCATCATTATCGCCACCATTGTCACTGTCTTTAACATCATTAACATCATTGACATTGTTATTCTATTAATGACTTCTTTCTTAATTATTATTCTTACAGAGTCCCCCCCAGAAATCAAGATTGAACCTTCAACATACTCTAGTGATTTCAAGAAAGTTATGGATGACACTGATAGTGCTGATGTTTTATTTCGATTTGAAGATGGCAGCACAAGCCTTTATGCACACAAAATCATTTTGTTGTTAACTCCTTCCATCTTTAAAGATGTTTTACTTGATGCAAATTGCAACAACTTTGAAAATTTCAAAGATCTTCTTGAGCTAACCGAATTTTCCAAGGACTCTAACGAAATTGCTCTTGATGACTCTCGCTCAAAAATTTCTACTCAAGTTAGAACTTGCATACTCTTGAAAAGTTGGATTTCTCGTGAAACATTTGTCAGAGTTTTGGAATTTTTCTACACTGGTGAGGCAGGAATTTTAAAAGTCACAGAACTAAACAAAGTTAAAGACATTTTAGCAGCTTCAGAGAAATTGAAAGTCCAGCCATTAGTGGAAGTTTGCAGCTATTTTTTGAAACCTGCCAATGCCAAAAAGGAAAATTCAGATCACTCAGATAAAGAGCTTGTGCCACTAAAACCAACACCACAACGCTCGCATATTGTCCATGATCTATTTCTGGACTTGCAAGCAACAACATTTTCTGATGTCTCATTTCTTGTGGAGGATACAGTGGTTCGTGCTCACAAGGCCATTGTTATGGCAAGATCACCCTACATTGCTGCCCTTCTCAGCGGAAACTTCAAGGACACAGCGAGTGCCCAGGTAGATTGTGACATTATTTATTAGGTCCACAAACCATACTTTAAGTTTTTGTTTCACCAGTAACAAAGATCAAAGATCAAAAATCAAAGATTTCAGTCATCAACTGCAAGGTGTTTCGTATGAAAACAATCTTTGTTACTTTTAAACCTTTCTCTGCCTTCCAGGATATTATGTTTGGAAGAAAAAAAAAAATGATATTTTTAATCAAGTACATGTAAGTCACTTATCTACCCTGGTCCCTGAGGTTTTTCTTGAAATTTTTCTTCCCGAAAGAGAGAGAGCGAGCTGGGAAGTGGAGACAATGAGTTGCGAAGCAGCAAGGAGAGAGAGAAAAACCTCTGGTACCTTGGCCTCGAATCTCACTTTCATGCAGACAACAGGGTCAGGGTCTGACCCTTGGGCGCTGATTGGTTGAAATTTTTACAAATACACAAATCAATTTGATTGGTTTGTTTGATTTTAACTATTGAGGGGACGCCAAGGATATTTCTCACCTCATTCTTTTGGTAAATTTTGCCTCTCTCCACCAGGGAAGAAAATTGGTTGTAATATAAGTGAAAACTGTAAGAGGTGACTCCTCATCGCTTCATGACTCTTTGTCGCTTTTTCATGGCTAGCTCTCTCTTTCATGAAGAAAAATTTCAAGAAAAACCTCTGAGACCAGGTATCACTCCTCAAAAGTTCAGAAGAAATATTTATTGAGAAATGTTCATGTTATTGGAAGTTATTTTTTCAAACGCTTAAACGCCCAGTTCAGTCATCACATTTCACTTCTTCCAAATTTAATGCTAATGATGAAATTCCTTCGTTGGACTTGGCACATGTGAATTGTGGCATTTTGAGCCAATCGTGGGAGGGTTTTAAATTTTCAATTCCAAACATTTGGATAGTCATCCACAAGTTATGATCTCCTTGCTAAGACCCTTATCAGAACATGTACCTTCTAACCTCAGACATGTGTATTTGTTTGATTATTCCAGGTGCATCTGCAAGGAATTGACTGCCAAAGTTTTTTGGCTGTCCTTGAATACCTTTACACTGACAGTTGCCCTTCATTGGAAAAGGTTCCCGTGGAGGAAGTACTTATTGTTGCGGATAAGCTGTGTCTGTCTCGCTTGGTACAGATATGTGAAGTTCGCATACAGAAACAATTGCAGAAGGTTATAACACAGAAATGCTTCCATGTAGCTAATGAGTTCATGGATACTCTAGCTTTCTCGAAGGTATATAATTAATTCACATAGTGGGAAGCAGGCAGCCAGGGATCAATTTAATAAAACTTTACAAGTGACTATGTAATTTACTAGTTTAGCTATTATTTTACAGTCTGAAAACATTAGCTACACTTTTAAATTGCACTTGTAAAAGTTTTATTAAATTGACCCCAGATTAGAATTTGGCATGTAGACCTTAGAGGAATTTGGCACACGCCCTGCCCTGCACTCTTCCCTCCCCCCTCCCCTCTGTGCAACTCTTTTGTCTAGTGCAACTTATCA
>JBBMOI010000001.1:68215000-68247500 GCA_038088405.1 Porites divaricata | reverse complement strand
ATTTTGAGTTATCATTGCTGTATCTATAAAAGTTAAGGCTCAACTGTATTTTGTAAGAATGAGTTACAAGCATTTTCTTAGACAAGAAAACCTTGCCTAAAATTTGGCTGAATCTTGAGTTAAGCTTAACCATCTTTCGAGGAACCGGACCCAGTTTCCACTGACTGGTTTAATTCGATTCCTTCCCGGCATCACAATTCAAAACTTCATTTTATAAAATCCTGTATAAGGGCTTATAATGGTTTAAAAAGTCACTCCATACGATTCTGTTCAGTCTCAAAGTTAGCCGATATCCTTTGTGCACTACTAGTCAGAACAAGTGACGCAAACGTTGAGCTCCAAATTGCTGGCAATGAAACGTACAGTATGAAAGTACTGCTTAGTAACTTTGTACACGACTTACAACCACGATTTCCACATGGAAGTAAGTCTTAAACAGTTAAGAACTACATTTTAAATGATTCTCAAAGTGAAAGTCCTGTTCAGTTGCTCTTCTTGAACGTTTATTATTGGTGGTTAAATAATACACTTGTCTAATCTTTCTACTTTTTGTATGATCTTACGTGAATAGACAATGAATAGACGGTGTACTTGCGATACATAACAACAATCAAAAAACGATTCACGTCAATGACTTTAGTTGAGTTTCCAAACCAGTTTGGCGTGCGTTTTGCACGCAAACGTATAGACTGCAAGACTCTTTTCTTAGAGACAGGTGGGCGAGTGAAACACTCGAGTGCGTGGCATCCAAAGACGTGATGTGTGGGAATGAATCTCTCCTCACGAGAAGCAATATTACTATGGCGCGCGGTATATATCCTGCGTAGCAGGAGCCAGATTTGTTGGAGAGGGGAGAAATTTCGTGGACACCCGCGCGAGCTTCCTCTCCTGTTCGCGTGTTTTGCCCTCAAGGCTTACTCGCTATATAAAACCTAACCAAAAAATTAACCAGCGCCTGCCACGCTAGTCTGCTACACAACCGCTTTTAGTGTCGTCACGCAACGCTCCTCCCCGCTTAGTGTGTAGCAGACGTGACTGCCAAGTAGGCTACGCGGTCTAGTGTAGTAAAAGAGAACTAGCTCTTGAAATTCACGCGATTTACCTCCCACATAAAGGCAGTGTCTTCTCTGTTCCTCACTTCTGATGGTTGCACTATCAAGCCATTGTAAGGACCGTACCGCGTTCCCTTGGTGATGGATGATTGACAGCAAAGTACAGCGTAATGGGTTCCTGAGTGGAGCGTTGCACCGATGAGTTGCAGCTCCTCGGGCAGGTTGGATGGCATCCCCAACTTGAAGGGTACAGCGGGCCCGCAGACAAACCGCACACTTGGACAGCAGTCTTTTGAAGTTCCATCTGGTATAAAAGATTGTGTAATGTTAGTCTGTTAAGAAAATTAGAACTGAAATATGAGCTAGGTGTTCACTCGTACGAGTCTTGTTATTTTAAAGACAAACTGTTCAACACACAAAAAAAATAATTTAATCATAACTTTCATTTTGTAACGAAATTTTAGCCATTTTTAAATTTTTAAATGCCAATGACAACCGGTTATAGACATGGAGTCGAATGTAGCTTAATTCTTGAAACTCTCCCAAACCTTACTTTCACCCACCCCCCACCCCTCATCGCGTTTACGTGCGTTTCAAGGTTTCCAATCTGTCTAACGTGACTTGAATAGTCTATAGCTCGTTGGGTCTTGTCAAAAAGAAAACATAACATTCAACACTCCCAAAATTTCGCAATAAAGCGTGCGACAGAGATTCTCTGCCAACTAGGTCACAACCCTTTTTGGGATTTATTTAGAAACCAATTTACACGGAAAAACCCGTAGCATGCGATGTGCTTTCATGTGATGATGAAAACAACTGACAATTCACAAAACCTATACATATTGAAATCATTTCGCCAGTTTACTAGCCAGCTGACTAACTAGTAAGTTTATAAAAAGTACATAACACAGAGATGTAACTCGCCTCTTTCATTTAGGTTTTTTGAATTTTTGAGACGAAAATGCGAAGTATCCTTCTACGTGTATCTGTAGCGTCGCCAATAACATTGCGCAGCCAAAAAAAAATGCGATGATTAATTGAGTTTATATTCTTTCAAAGACTTTTCTTCACGTTATTATTAAAATTCGTTATATTTTTAAATTATTCTAATGACTTTTCCCCTAAGTTTCATTTGGCTTGCATGTTGAGATCATAAATAGATCAAAATATACACGCGCACGTGCACGTCTGGAATATTGATTGTCTACTTTTCATTCTAAAGATTAAAAGCGCTCTTACGCTGCTGAGTGGTTCGTTTCTGATACTGGAACAAAATGAGTTTCAAGATGGGCTCTATCTAACACAAAGTATATTTTCTCGTAAAGTTAGTTTACGAGCTTCATGCCAGCTTGCATGGAATTCGTGACCGGAGTTGAAAGCCATATTAAATTGAATTACCTGCAATTATGCCAAATCGAATAAGTATGAAAAAAATTGGAACTTTCGTTTGTTCTGTCGGATCAATCTACCGTGAGTGCATGAAGTGGATCTTCCTCACCGCGAGATTTCTTTTACCAAGCTGCGTTTTCTAGCGCGCGAGTGGCAACTAGAAAAATCCGCCAGTCAGTTTAAAAAAAAATCTTGACTTGATTAAAAACACGTCTTATAAAGCTCATTTTATGGAGGAATACTATTTTACAACAGTTGTAAAGCCAGACTAAACCGTTAGATCGACACAAGGATACCAGAAGATAGCCAACTTAGAAGACAATTTTACAGCCGATGTAATCAAGTCGACTTGATTACTTTTTTCTAGTTTATATTCCAAAAAAGGCCAGCGTATAAAACCTGATATTTTCTAGGTTTTGTTTTTGCTTTTGTTGTTGATGTTGATATTTTTTCATTTCAACGGGTAAGACACAAAAGAAAATATAACCAAATAATACTAAAGTTTTGAAATGACTACACTCAGACAAAAAAAAAAACATACTGTGACTGCATGTTATGATCACTATAAATGGTTTGGGAATATGCGGCCGGTTTAGGTTTTCTCCTGTATATTATAAGGAAAATTAATTGGGGAAGTTTATGCACCAAGAAAAAGAAAAAGCAATTTATTTATGGGAAAACTCTATAGCTTTTAACGTTATTCTCAGGTAATTGGTAAGAACATAACGTTTTTGATCACGTTGCAAAATTCACTTTTGCTCAGTTTTAGCAGGTCATTAATTTTGTCAATGGTTTCGAAAAAGACTGTTGATGTTGAGTTTTACGGTTTTTCAAAAATGCGGTATGAAATTAACATCGAGTCTCCATTTTACTTTCAATAGGGGCCTAAGCTTTCACAAATGAGCTGATTATCACAATGAAATGCAAGTTTCCGGTGTAAGAAAAATAATGGAATGCGGAAAGCAACTTCTGTAACTCCCACAAGTCACGTCCTTAATCGCGCAGTTTTCCTATAATTAAGTTTTTCAATCGTCTTATCCTAAAAAATAACACAGTTGAAAAATATTTTGAATTTATTTCCCTGCTGATGAGGCGTTTTCGCTGGTTAAAGAGCCGGACAGTACTTAACAAAAGCCGGGGAAAACACAGTTTATTATACCCTTAGTTTATTTTTCAATCAAAGTCAAAGAGAATGGTCTTTGCGCTGCAAATGTACAGCAATATATTTAAACGCTTTCAATCATTTCTTGAAAGTTTTCGCTTCTTGCTATTCAATTTTCGGCTCCCAAGCAACAAGGCTGTTCCAACAGAATGTTTAGTATAAAGAGGGCATAAGGCTTAATGACAGTTTCCCGGGGGAAAACAAGTACGCCAAAAATTTCCTTAGAAGGGCCCGCGTTTACAATCGGTTCGTTATGCTTCTTTGCGTCTTGATGTTTTTCGATGTAAGTCACTGATTAACTATTGTGTGTCGCTAAGCAAAGCGCAAGTCGTGGCAATAATTACAACATAGAAAACAAAAGAAAATCAACACAATTAACGACAAAGCATACAACATGTAACCTAACTATAGGCAAAGCTGTCCTACAATGGACTTTCTTACAATTGGAATAATCCCTCAAAAACAGCACGTACTAGGTAAACAAAATCAAACTTGAAAGAGACAGATAGGTTATCTAAACAAATATTACCTCGTAGATCCTGGCCAACTCCGACATACTCATCCTTTGTTGTAAAGTATCCAAAAAGCAAGAAGTTTAAGTCTTGTTGGGTAAATTCCCAAGTGGTTTTGGTTACGTTGTTTTTTCTAACTTCCCTCCGCTTCTGTCCTGATTCAAAAACTTTCAGCATTTTGACTTGGAGTCTATCCTAAGTAAAGAAAACCTATAAATAAATAGGTACCTATGTTATGTAAATATTTCAATTCGTGTTACCCAGCGCTCTGAGCTCGTCGTATAACACTTTCGCCTTTGTCATTGACTTGAGGCCTGAATCAAAGCGGGTAATTTGCATCCTCACTGAGTTTATCATATTAACTTTCGATAAACAAGTAAAATTAGAGACCTTCGGGATTCGAACGACCGTAAGAGCAGAAATTTATAAAAACTCTGCAAAGTATACTGAGTGTAATGATAGGCTGCTAGCTCATGGGAGCTCAACTTTTTTGCTGAATATTGACACCGCATTTCTATCCATCGAGTCTTTATAATAGCGCGTATTCGTGGTCACATAGTTATTTTACAAACTAAACTCAAGAAAAAGCTTCATTTGAAGTTTAAAATGAACTAGCAATGTATTATCGAAAGATGTTGTCAAATTCAAGTCTAGTCCGAACAAGAACTGTTTGTTCAGCTATAATATCGTGAACAATACTTGCCAGCATGGTACAGTCTAATTCTAACGTGAGCATTTTATCCAGTTTGAAAAAATTGCATTACGTAGTTCACTTACACTTTACCGGAATACAACTTGAAAATAAAAACTAGTAGAAACGCAAGTTAACATGTAAAGTTCGCTTTAGTTTGATAGAGTTCTTACCTGTGAAGGGTTCCTGGCTGCTTTCGTATGTCTGGTATCGTGTTCTATCTCACGACAAGTCTCTAACTTCGATATGCGCACTCACGCTCCTGCTCCCCTGCATCTGCCTGGTCGCCGGCCACGCGCCCCAAATTTATACTCTCTCTGCGCATGTGCATTAATGGACGGCGCAGAATTCATTCTTTATTAATGACCAACGCGCTCACTTTTAATCATGACGACAATACATGTTTTGTATACTAAAGCAGCGGAACATAATTTTTCAAAGGGAAATTTCAAGTTATAAAGCGTCATTCTAAAATTGCTTTTCTCTAAGCGCAACTTTTTAGGAAATCTAAACATCTGTGGAGACAATGCTTTCCCTGATTAAAGGAACTTCAAGAGAATGCTGTAATATAACTTTATAATTACATTACGCAAATGTAACAACTAAATATCAACAAAGCTGGCAGGATAGCTACGTGTACCACACTCGATGGCTAAAAAGGGTTTAAGTCGCTTTACCGAATAAAACCATACATCATCTTCTCTTTTTTTTGAGTGGACTTTGTATTTGCCTCCCCTGTATCTCTGCTCACGCTGTCATTATCTTGTCTTAAGGTAAAAAGAAGTCTAAACAGCTTTTTCATCCAGGGAGACCTTGAAACTCTCTCCAGTACCATATATTTTTATATAAAACATCCTGTTCCACGCGAGATGAACTATTGTTCATCCGCACGGGGAGATTTAATTTACGTTGGGTTTCTTTATTGAAGTCCCTAAACGGATTTTGAAACTTAAAAATGCTTACTAGTGAACTCACTCGAGTTATTTAGGATTGACAATTCGTGTGTTCCTTTGAGCACGGTTTCGAAGTAAGTAGATCTGACCACTATAAAAAGGGTCCGCTTGTTCCCTCGATTCGCCCGCGGTTCGTGCAGGGAGTCCTCCAATATTAGAGAGATTAAGATTCACGTCTACGGCATACGGCAAACGGCAAACGTCAGTTGAAAATTTCTCAGAATAGAAAATAAGCAGATAAAAACAGTCTAGAACGATTCTTGTGGACAAAACTGGCATAAAACTACTTATTTTTGTGTAGAAGCAATAAACAGTAAACGAAAAATAAGGGAAAAACTTGGTCACGTGGTACAAATTCACGTTTGCCGTTTGGCGTAAACGTGAATCTTAATCTCTCTATTAATTGCTAACACGCTAAAGAATCTATTTCAGTTCGGATTTTTCGTGTCTTACGTTGTAGCAAAATTTAGAGAAGCCGACATCAATGATCTAATCTTGGATTCTCCCAAGGGAACGGTGCTCGTCTATAAGGTCAAGTGCTAGTTGTAATCGAAATTTATATACATCAAGAAAATGGATAACAATAAAGAAATAAATTACAAGTTTCAAGTTATCTTTTTAAAGCATTTTGGCAGTCTTAATTTGCTTTGCTGTTTCGTTTAACTCCCCGAATCGAATAAGTCTGGCGGGCTTGGAGTTAGTTTGCTAACTGAAAGGCAAAAATAGGAATAATACAGGTCTATAATTGCTAGTGAGCCGAACTTGCCGTTGAATACTCAGAAGGGGTACACCTATATAATTAAATGGCATGATTATTAAACGTCATTTCTAACAAAGGAATAGGAAAACTGTGTCTCCTAAACTGGCTAACTGGCTGAATCACATATCCTATCAAACGTAATTAAGAGTGAATAGAGGCTGTAAAATACTTTGAAATATTAAAAGACAAATTTTAAAAGTCCGGATTTTCAAGGTTGCTTACTACAGGTTGTATCTCTTTTTTTGTTTAAAGTTAAATGCAAGTCTAACTTTTGTCTATCAGAGATATTTTTTAGGAAACTTGTTTTTGTTGATTGAATTGGATAAATCAGTATGAATTTTCGTACTTGAACGGCTTTTTAATCCCTAGTTGTCCTGCCTGAATACAAAATTTCTTGATGTTTTTAAAGGCAGTCAGAGACTTCGTTGTCGACTGTCAGCTAATTCAAGCTGCTAAACGCAACTTAACATCTCACGACAACCGAAGGGCTTTCTTTTACTGCAGCTTCCCCCGGAAATTTAGTACAAGCCAAATTCTACTTGAACCTTGCCAGCGATAATGTTTTTTTTTCCTTTACTTCGCTTATAATGTTCTATCCTCCTTTATGATCCTCCTTCAGTAACTGAGTGTTATTAAAAGCACTTCGTGCTGGGAGAGCGCATTCCACAAGAGATCTATGTGGTTGCTAAACTCCCAGACATTAAGAGCGAATGAATAGAACAATACTAATCCCTTAGAGAAATTAATATTTTGTAACAAGAACAACGCCATATTTCAAAGCATTTGTTCCTTTGTTGTGAATTTAAAAGTTTTTTTTTCCCAGAGATTATGCAAAGGGAAAGTACAAGATATTGCATAAACTATTGTAAACTGCAGTGAAGCTGAAAACAACGACTTCAAAAACTAAACCATTTTACTAATTACCGTATCATATTTAGTGACGCTAAATTACAAAAACAATATTCAAAGAAAAACCAGTACCTTTCGTAGTTGAATAGTTGAATTTATGAGAAACCAGCCCTCTTTCGTTTCTGGCTGTTCCACGAGAGGCTGAATAATGCGAGGTTTGCCTGAACTTGTTCCAAGTATAGCTAGCGTGTCCTCCAGAATTGAATTATCATTCATAGATTATTGTCTCCATTTTTTCTATTTGCGAGCTCCTTTGGAATATTCATCTGCGGTCTGGAAAGGTTACAAGCTATAACCAACTTGCTAGCTGATTGAATAGTTCCGTCACTTGTTCCAAAATCCGCCCAAATCGTTATTGATTAAAGACGCAGGTTGTGACAGAGAACTAGTGCACATGTACACAAAAAGCAAATAGAGCTTACTAGTTCCTATAACAAAAAACATATCTTAGCAACTCATAATATACTGGCTAGTATTTACCAAGCAGAAGGTCTTTATATATGGGGTCATAATTTTATGCTGATGCGACAGTCGTTGTAAAGCGATCGAATGAATTTAAGTTCAATCTGCTTGTGGCTCTTAAAATAACTTTGAGAGCTTAGCTTGTTTTTTCTAAAACAAAAAGTGTACGGGGTCGCCTTTACGCTTAACCAATCTTTTTCGCTTTATAAAGCCCATATAAGTATCATCTTTTGTAGTATTTACTTAGGTTTTAGCTTGTTAAATAAATGTCTCTACTTCCCACCATGTCGATAAAATGCAAAATGTACCACTTCCTATGTCGACAAAACGCACTGCTTTAATTAATTTTCACGCGCGGTCTTTTGGCGCGATTCTGAATCTTTAATTGTCGCGCGTGACTAGAGGTTAAAAACCTCAATTAAAAATTAAAATTGGGAAGGTTTCTGTTTGTTACTTTAGTTTTATTTATTGCCGAGTTAGATAGATACAAATAAAGACCGGGCGCCGACGAAGTGATGGTTTAGCTTTATATAGTCTATGATGATTTTGTGAGTCAGCGGTAACACCTTTAAAGTGAACAAACCTGATCAGCGGTTTCTTCCTCAGAAGATTTTCCAGCCATTTATAATTAAGGAAACACGCGCCAAAAGCAAAATCCGGAGTTAGGCTCGATTCAGCAATAGCGTTTGTTCAAGCACATCATCCGGCCGATTTGTTTTATTAATAGGTATCGCAGAACTTTTAAATATTCAAAAGACAGATGGCAAATGTTTCCTTTATGACTCTTCGTATTCAGGCAGGCAGTTTCTCTCGCCACACGCAATTTGGCGTGTATTGGAGGGCGAATTTCCAAGGAGTTGATAACGTGCAGACGCTATATTGTAATTTATATTCGCTGGCATTCGTAATGACGAAGATTATTAATGACAGTGAAATAATTGTTTGGAAAGCTGAAGCAGCACCATCTTGTTCTTGATATCATGGAGGCGTCTCGCAAATCTAACTTTTTTTGGCTTTACATCAGTATTCTTTCCAAAAGAATGAAATGGAGGTCGTGGTGTACCAAGTCAATCCTGTAGCTGCATGTGGGAGTCGAACTCCTCTAAAGTCAACGCTTCCTTTTGTTCCAATACATTTGCATAGATGCCTGCTACGTGCGCTCAATAGGCCACTTGCACTTAGAGGTCACGTGACCAATGCTTCCTTTAAACAATGAGTTGGAATCTTGCTGATGCCAAAAATCGACAGAGCAAATAAGAACAAGACGCTATGGAGCGTACACTTCGGCGTCGTGGTTGTGGAACTGATTAAGTGTAAATGCGGAGGAATAGTAAAAAATGAAATATGGTATATGAAATATGGTGTTAATTTGTGTAATTTTGTGATTTGTCAGGATATTCTGAAAAGAGCCATATCCAAGAGGCCTACTAGCCAAAAACTAGCATTTCGGGACAAATTGTCTTTGCGATATTAGCCCAGTTATGCTCTGATGACTCCATACAAATTCTTCTAACTTTGACTTGGGTCAAAACGTTTAGACCTAAGTCAAATATGAGGTTATTGGAGGTGAATAACAAGTCTAACAAAACAAACAGTGAAAAAAGAATTCTCTATTTTTCTTAGTCACATCAGGCTTCAAAAACGGCATAGCAGTCTCATGTACTGATTAAAGATATGTAAGGCATGGGTAAGCAGTCAGCTACGCTGAGCATGGAATTGGCTAAAACTCAATGTTACGAGTTCGAATGTTTTGAGGATAATTATTCACTGACTATCAGCCTGCAGGGATGTCGGATTAACACAAGGAAGTTTAATACCGGAGGAACATTAGCCCGCAGACGTCCTGTGGGGTTTGCTTTTGTTCGCCACGCATTCATTTCTCCCTACGGACGTCTGCTAAACACAGCCGACATTTACGTTCTTGTTTGCTTGAATAAGCCAATAATGAGCTGTGATACAACTGAAACGGCACCCAAGAATTTTTTCTCGCTTTTTCAGAGGAATATTTATTCCATGCCCACGCAAGGATGAGACTCCAAAGAAAGTTGTAAGAAGCGAATTTTTTTGTTTTCTTTGCAGCTGTAATTTAGGAAAGGACCAAGTTCGCGTGTTTAAAAAAAGCGCAGTTGACATCACAAGGCTCAACAAACGTGCTCTGGACGTTGATGTGTCCTTGTATTCTTCAAGTGAATTATTTATTTGCACTGCTATCTTCTACCTGAGACGACTCAAACGTTTTGAAAAAATCACAGAAATGATGCAATAAGGCGGTAGTCAGCTGTATAGTTTTTTTCGGAAGTTTTTAAGTGTAAAATAATCTGCTTTTCTTTGAAAGACTTCAGACAACAGTCTCCCACACGAGCGCGGAGCGGTATACGTATTCAGCACGGTCGAAAACAATTACTATTATCTCTGTATATATTCGAAGTATTAAGAAAAGAGAACTTGTAAACGCTTATAGGGAAGATTTTCAAAGCATTCTTCCAAAACAACTTGAAGGCGGTCTCCTTTTTTTGCGAAATGTAATTCCACCAAGGTCATGGGTCGCGGACCAAACACCAATACGCGAAATTTGGATATATTTTTTCAAGAGACGGTAAAACAAAAAATTCGAAGTCTACAGCAATGTGCTTCCAACGGGAGAAAAAGGTTTACCTGAAAACTTGTTCTGCAAAAAGGCACGTCTTCCCGTTGCGTTTTATTTATTCACAAGCTAAGTGCCGCCGAAGTCTAAACTTCAAGCTAGGACGACAAATTAACCTGCCTGTCTACAAACTTTAATTTCGTTCCTTCAAAGAAAGAAAGAACGCTTATAATCAATGAATCATTGGACCTTTCATTTTTCACCGTATTTTATTTCTCGACGAAATATTTAATCATGCTGCAGCTCGGAAAAGTCGCGGACCAAGGACAGCATGCTAACTGTACAAGTCACTCCATTTCCTCCACCGATCGATCTTCAACCAAGCTTCTGGGCTTTCGTAAACAACAGAGAAAGCCCCTCTCTCGACAACCTTGATATTCTCTTCGCTAATATCACTGAGCGTTACAGCAGGAATACCAATATTTGCCAGCTTTGTAGCTTGATCTTTCATAAGATTTACCAGGGGCGAAACAACAACAACAATATGTCCAGTAGTTCCACGCACTCTGTCGCAAATAAGCGGCAAAGCTTGATATGTAAGGGATTTGCCAAATCCCCTCGGCAAATTTATGAACTAATCGATCTTCTCTATAAAATTTGCAGGATAGCTTCTCTCTGATACTTGTTTAACTCTGTATTTAATACTACAAACTTCGATCTCGCACACCTGATCAACAGCCTCACTGATCGTGCGAATCTGAACAAGCGGCTCGGGTTACGTTTTACAAAAATCCTTAAACGGTCTGTGATTGGTGAACGGAAATGTTGGCTGTGTTTAGCAGACGTCCGTGGGGAGAAATGAATGCGTGACGAACTAAAACAAACCCCACAGGACGTCTGCGGGGAGGCTAGAGGAACATAGGCTTTACAGAGCTTTAAAACACAGCATCCGCCAACACAAGCTTTATTTGAACTTAAGTAAAAATAAACAGACTCTGCCAATAATAACAAAATCTCACTTGAACTTCAGATATCTTACGGCTTCCGCCAACTTGCAAACATAGAACTTAGACATCGACCTTCGTCACACTTGACTAGACACAGCAGTCAAGCTCGTGGGAAAAAACTTAATTCGTCAAAAGAACTCGCTTGGAAATTGTATACCGTTTGATATAAGGTTCTAGGAAATACTAAACAGGCGAATAGTACTAGCTTTTCGACATATTTTATGATTTCAGTAACTGATACAAATCTGCTGACTCATGCTGAAATGTAAACATGCCCTAATTAATTATTCATGAATAATCCAAAAACGTAGAGAACGTTTGAGAAAGTCACGCAACGCATGAAAGTAATTTTACTACTTATAAACACTCAACGAAGACAAAATGTCTTTGTGCAGGATCTTGTAACTTTGAACTCATCATAAAACTGTTCCAAAGGAGGGCTCACTCGTGAAATGTTTTTTAACACTCGAAGAGAAATTTCGTGTCTCTGTGCGGCCACGTAATATGCTCTATTTATTCCTCGAGTAACTTAAAGACTAGACTCAACATGATCTCAAGATATTACGAAATAGAACGGTCTCATTTCGTGAAATAGCCGAAACAAGCCGAAAAGTCACAAACTTGCACGCCCAATCTTGTCCCGAAACTAGTGCATCATTTCATAACAAATTTTCGTATGCCCAACCTTGGGTCGCAGTAGCGCAATCGGCTAATCCCTCACCTTAGAGTGTCCTCTGATCTGATGGGTCACACAGGTGAGTCGGTTCAAGCCGGGGAAGGCAAAATAATAATTCTTTCTTCCTCCAAAAAGTTAAGGAATAAATCAAAGAAATCGAAGTGATCTCGAGATATCTCGAACAAATTCGGCTCTCACTTCGTCAAATAGCCGAATAAATCCGAAAACCTTTAGACTTTGCATGCATGCCCAATCTTGGCGAAAAATGGTAACTTTGATACGTTCCTGAGCGTCGCGAAACCTTTACTTCGCGCTCCGCCGAAGTAATTATCTTACACTCGAAATTTGAGAGGAAACGCATTTAAGGGAGTTATTTTATGGCTCTTTGATTTTTTTAGCAAAGAAGTATGATTTGTATTGGCCGTCATGTTGGAGGGCATACTCTTGCCCTCCAACATGGCGGCCAAAACTACTTTTTGCTTATATCTTGTTAAACGTTTGATAGTTACCCTCAGAAGTGCTGTAAACGTTACCACATCATATTTTCAACATTTTTCTTGAAGTTTAAGAGCAAAATTTGCGTTCAGAAAGAGGTAATTCATAATTTTAAAAATCACATTTTGGTCACGTGACCAGTTACAAACTTACTCATTTTAAGAGAATGGTGCGGGTTTGAAAAACCAAATCACTATTACTATTTTGTTTAAGATATGACCCACTAACTGATTTTCGAAGGTAAAATCATATAACCTTCATTTTCATAAAAACGATGTCACATTACCTCTTAGTGCAAATGGCCTATCTCTTGATAGAAACCCTCAGCACCTTTGATGATGTGTTACTGAAACGACCCAGTTGACCCTCGAAGACCCTTTATTTTCTCTTAAGGAACCTTCGAGTTCGCATACAGAATGAAAAACCGCGGGGGGGGGGGGTTTATTGACCGCGAGCGCATACGGGTGGGGCGGGGGTGGGGAAAGAAAAGATTGTTCTTTCTTTTTCTTTCTCGTGTTCAGCGCTAGCCAATTGTCGAAAAGGAAAAAAAAAACTTCTGTGTACAGACCACCTAACATGGTGCATAATTCATACAAAAATTATAGTCTCCGATCCCGGTTTACACAAGTGCCCCATTAAATTGTTGCCTAAGATTTGTGACAACTCATTTATTTTGTTTATTTGAAGACCATCGAAAAATGGGAAAACATTTAAAGAGTTTCCTGAAGTATTGCAAAAATTACATTCCTTTTTCCAGTTTGAGTGCGAAAAGAAAGAGAGACAGCCTGATCGCACGCTATTTCCAGATGTTCTTGCTGGTTTCCAAATTTTGAGAAGCCTGGTTCGTGGTATACGTGGTAGTTCCAACACGCCATTTTGCCCTTTGAATAAATATTACCTAACGAAACAGGTAAAATATGGAACAGCTGTTTGACGAGTTATTTGTTTTAATCTGTCTAATATCTACACCAATGTTGAGCCTTGTACAGACGGAAAATATTGATTTCTAAGACAGCATTTCAAGCGCACTACACTCCACTCTTGCGTGCTATTGTGAGGGAAAGATAATCCTATACTTTAGGAAGCCGTTTCAGTGCGTTTATACAGTACAGAAAAATGACCACGTTGGACATCCTTTACATTGCTGTCAAAAGTGCAAGATTCACTTATTGCGAGACGATTGAGAGGCAAGCGGTACAGTCTAGAAAGCATCTGCATCATCTGGTGCGTCCAAGTCTTTGTACTGAATAATCTGTCTTGGGTCACGATGAAAACCTCTGCAAGAAAAAAGAAAAGAAAAGGTTGCTTTACTGCTTTTCAAAACGTTGTTTTACAGAGTGCAGAATCTTTTTGTCCCACGAAATTTTATTTGGTGGCATTTGGTCACAAAATATTGAATTTGGCAAGCTCTCATAATTTTGGCAGTCATCTGGCCCTTTTATGTTCCCACACTTGGCAAAAGTATTTCTGCGTGATAGGATCATTACTCCACCTACAGCGCAATTCAAATATAATGATATATTCGAAAATGATGTGTTGGACTGGAAGCAGATATATAGCTTACCGCATCGAGTTGCCCTAGACACAAAACTGCACGAATTTCAATATAAACTTCTAAACAGATGTCTCGCAACGAATGCTTTTCTTTGCAAAATCGGCATTTTGTCATCTCCAGCTTGTTCTTTATGTGGAGAAGCGGACGAATCCCTCGAACACTTGTTTGTAACTTGCCATTATTCTGTAAATTTTTGGGGGGAGGTTATTAAATGGATTAGCAGTCTTGACATCCAAATAGTCTCTCTTTGTTGTAAAGATATAATATTTGGCATAACAGACTCGAAAGAAGAATTGTTTGTAAATTACATTTTATTAATCGCGAAAAAATATATCTATTCTTGCAAATGTAATAAGGTTAAACCTTCCTTTTTGGTGTTCCTTGCTAAAGTCAAGACTATTTACAAACTAGAAATGATGGTAGCTAAATGTGGCAACAAGTGGCCAACCCATTTAAAAAAGTGGGGCAAGTTTATAAAAGTGTATCAAAATTGTTAGTTATTCTCGCACAGCGTTTTTTATACTTGCAACTCAACACTTGCTATTCAATATACTTGTAATTCAATTATCTTCAAAGCGCTTGTAAACTTGTAACTCCCAGGTGGTACAGTGTGTTTGTTTGTGTAAGTGTTTCAAATTTGTGTGTTTGAATTGTTACATAAATATGTATGTTATCTATTGTGTGTTGTAAAAAAACCTTTCAGTATGAAATAAATATCATTAAAATACAAAAAAAAGTATTTCTGCTAGTCTTTTCGACCATTTCACTCCAAGAAGTGGCCAATGTCAATCACACACAAAAAATTCCAAATTTCAGTGAATTTCATCTAGCATCAAATCTTGGAAATTTTATGTTACTGATCAACAGTACAAAGAGTCTGATGGAAATATCGGAGTTATTATCATAGCTGTTATCAACGCTTTTCTCACAAAAGATTATCTCACAACGAACGCCTAGAAAATCTATTTCCGAATTTACTTGCATCAGTGTCGCGTACGTACAGTGGAATGACGTAAGCAAAAAAGAAACCATTTGGGATAAAATTGGCCAATAGCTGACTGACACTTCCTGAATAACAATCCCAGAGTCTTGGCGAGAGTTACCTCGGCCCAGTTTCCCTCTCGGCCATGTTTTTGCCGCGGCATCTTGTGCGAACGACGCGACGGCAACGAGAACGTCGATTAAGAAGTGAACTTGCGTTCCTTCAGTCTTTATAGCGATTATTCCCACCGACTTACGTTGTCAAATGTAGGCGAACCCTCCTGAAGCCGAATTTCAGGGGACCATATTCAAGCTCAGAAAGAGAAATAAAAGTTCGTCGTTGCTTGTTTACGTCCTCCGTAAAATGCGAAATTAGGCATTTCACGTCGTAGTCGCGCAAAAACGGGAAAGAAATGTACAAAAAAGTGTGATGCAAGTGCAAAGTTGTTGTTTTGCTTAATTAAACCTACTGTTTTTTTAGACGTTCTCGTTGCCGTCGCGTCCTTGAATCTTCAAGTCCCTAAGGTTTTTACTGTGTCGTACTTACAGCGCAAACTAATCGGCCCCGGCTAACAAATTGAAGTGACCCAGATCCCATAAAAACCATGTGGTTTCTTAGGTCTCCTTGCCTGAAGCAAAGCTATAGACTTCATGTAAATATATATTTCACACAGGTAAAAGTGAATCACACAACGGAAAAATCTTCAGGGCGAGATTGCACAATAATAATAGTAGGTTATTCAAATATATATTATTGCGGTTTAAGGCTGTGTTATTTTCCGTGGGAGTTCTCGTTCCCTTCAGAGACTGAAGAGCGACCTGAAACAGCTTTATCCAACTAACCTGTCCCCTCCTTTATTTCTTCCTCCTCCACCGTACCCGAATCTACAATAAAACCACGTTTAACGAAGTTAACAATTAATGAATGAGGCTGAGTATCTTATGAAGAATTACGGAGATCGAGGACGGTGTTACACCCTCCGAGATCTCCATAATTCTTCATAAGATACGAGAGCCGAATTCAAAAATTGTTTTTTTATTATTCATTCAAAATAATTCCTAGTTTAAAAACATGGCTAAAACATGATAACCTCCATCGATCCATCGATGTTAAGTTAATCTTCGATAGTGCACGTTTAAGGTTGTTCAGCTCTGCAAATATTCTCCAAATAGCATGTCACCCTTCCAGTTGTCTCCTTGCTGTTCTTGCCATGTTTTAGCTATTTTTTCGCCTAGTTCTTACTCTTGAAACGAGTGAAATGTCCGCCATTTTTCAAGTTCACAACCAAAACAACTCAACTTTGTCCCCTGGTCTTTTGGGTTAACGGTGCATTAACTTGCACGAACGCTGCATTTTTGACGTCCTTTCCTCGCTAAACACAAAATTCTTCCAAATTTGGTCATCAGTAACTGGTTATGGTGAATTAAACGTGTGTTTTTAGCCAATCAGAATCGGGGAAATATTTTGAATGAATAATAACAGTTTTTATTTGAAGACCGCACGGATTCAAGCGAATCGTCCTGGCCGTCACTGGGTATTACATATCTCTCTCTCGACGTCTGACTCTCTTGTGTTTTAGACGTTCTTTACAACTGGCTAATTAACTCATAAAGGAATCCTGCTGTGTTATCCTGGAACTTAACTAACAACACCCACCTTAAAACAACCACAGAGGGCCCCAGAGGGAAGGGAGGAGGGGAAAATATCGACGCGAGAACGCAAAGTGCACCATTGGCGTCCTCGTGCGTTTCATTTTACCTTTCACCCTCTTCTCTCGAGCGCCATGCATGGAGGTGAAAGTAAAGTTGCCCGACGTTTCTCTCAGAAAATCATACCCTGAGTGTAAAAAGAGCACGTTTCGCGGAACGTGAGCATTAACTGCTGCTTATGGAAGGGACACGGAGTGCTTTCCTTGAGAGAAAGATGGGCTCAAAAGTAGCCTTTCTTCTTGTTACCTTCGTGGTTTTGGCGGAAATGTGTGTCCTCTACCGTACATCTCATGTCCGTATCCCCCGTAGCTTGGAGGAGTATAAGGACCACGGGGACCTGTTGACAGATAAGAGAAACTGAATCAGTACTCGGTTTCTTCTTCTTGGCCTGCCAACAGCCGTTTGCTTTTCCCTGTTTAGTTTGAACTTATTTTGTTGAGAAATTCGAGCGACCCTCTTC
This sequence comes from Porites divaricata, assembly GCA_038088405.1. NCBI lineage: Eukaryota > Metazoa > Cnidaria > Anthozoa > Scleractinia > Poritidae > Porites > Porites divaricata. The sequence continues at coordinate 68,230,142 of JBBMOI010000001.1, read as the reverse complement.
ACGGTTAAACCAGAAACAAAGTTGTACGGTCTAACATTCGAAAACAAAATCAATAGTTTTTTTTTTCCCGCGTTACGCTTCAGTGAGTTACACACAACGAAAAAAAGTTCAAGATTGGAGTGGAAAATTTCATACAAACCAATGTAGTATATTACCCAAAGCCTCACTTGAGATCACTGGGATGCGGGACACGGCTCCCTAACTTGGCACGTTTTCCCGTCCTTAACACCAGACCAAAGCTTTCTCATGCATGCATCAACTGTCTCGCAAGCTAGACTCACTGGCGGCACTACTTCTTTGTATCACACTCTCAGTATAACTCGATTGGAAGGCGTCAAAAAGGCGTGAGAGAGAAAGGGAGAAGGAGGGAGATAGTCCTTTTCCCCGGCGTTCCACGCATGCTCGGTTCAGGCAAGCGAGTAACCTTCCTATCACTTACCGTACATCATCATTTGGGGTCTAGGTCCCCATCCCATCATGCCTTGTGCGTGTTGATGTTGTCCATACATTTGACCCATCTGGTTTCCAGGCGGCCTCTGTGCTGCTGGAGCCTCAGGCAATTGTGGCCGTTTGGGATCTGACAAGTATCTGTTGAAGAATTCCGCCTGCGAAAGAGTCAAACAAGGGCTTATTATTAAAATGAGAAGAGGAACAACAAAAGAAACAAAGCTGCAACTTACGTTTGACAGCCAAGTCTACGTTTTCTTTACCAAGCAGTATTGATAGGCCAAGGACACTTTAATGGTTGCAAATTGTCCGTACACTTTTGTAACACAGTCAGCATTACAAGTGATGTTTTGACCATGTGTTGCAAAGTAAGATTCAATATAGCACAGGATCTACATTAAACCAAATCTATGGAACAAAGATATCCATGTTTGGTGCCAACTGTGCGACAAAAAAAAAGAAAGAAACTGAAACAAACTTTAGGAGGCCTTAGCAGTAATTTTTCTAGGGAAATCATTTTAACTTCCTGTTAAGTTTCACACAAAATCACAGACAATATCAATGATGATAATAATTATCTGGGATTCAACTACAAGCCAGCGCAAAGTAGTGAGTCCTAAAACGTAACTGCAAATTAGCGAGAAAACTAAAACAAACTGGTCTGATATGAAACAAGAAAGTTTTCGGGCTTAAAACGCAATGCAGGCATTTGACAGAGACTCGTATTTAACAATGAAATGTTGTATATCTCCATTCACGAGATTCTGTCTAGAATAACCCCACGTAAACTGAGCCATTTTCTGGAAAGGCAAGCCCCGAGTAGCCAGAAAACATGATAAGCGATACTGATCTTTCAAAGGGGGAAGCATAACTTACTTCCATTCTAACAGTTTCCACTTTGTCCATGTGTTTGTTGAAGATATGCTTTCTAACAAAGTCGGGCCCGCGGAATTTCTTTCCGCTGAGAGGACAAAGCCACTTATCTTTTGCCAATTCCTGAGTGTTAGCTTCAACAAACCTCTCTGTTTCAGTAAACTATGTTAAGGCCATAAAACTCAGGGGACACTTTAATTAGGTGTTGATATAAATAGCACGAGGTACTAATCCAAGACACGGTGTTTACTTCCCTTGCTATGGATGGGACGCACTCTCCAACGTAGTAATCCGGGCCACGCAGAGGCTTTAAAAGCCGTTTGCAGGATTTACTTAAATGGGGATACTGGAAGGGACAATTTTAAGCATCACTTTGAAAAGTTGGACAGCGATTCCCTTTTACGAGAAAGACTAAAAAAAATTCAGTAAATGGGGATACTGGAAGGGACAATTTTAAGCATCACTTTGAAAAGTTGGACAGCGATTCCCTTTTACGAGAAAGACTAAAAAAAATTCAGTAAATGGGGATACTGGAAGGGACAATTTTAAGCATCACTTTGAAAAGTTGGACAGCGATTCCCTTTTACGAGAAAGACTAAAAAAAATTCAGTAAATGGGGATACTGGAAGGGACAATTTTAAGCATCACTTTGAAAAGTTGGACAGCGATTCCCTTTTACGAGAAAGACTAAAAAAATTCAGTAAATGGGGATACTGGAAGGGACAATTTTAAGCATCACTTTGAAAAGTTGGACAGCGATTCCCTTTCACGAGAAAGACTAAAAAAATTCAGTAGCAAAAATAACCTAAAGAAGAGCATCCTAAATGCCACGTTAGACTGACAAGGTTATAAGAAACTGTGTTTGTCCAACTGCTGATTAACCCTTTAAACCCTAAGATCAAAATTTGAATTCTCATTTGTTGCCCCTATTCATTTCCTACAGAAGTAGTGGGGAGAAGTTGATAAAATATCAAGCAAATTCATCTTGTGTGATCATTTTCATAATTCTCGTTACCACTCTGTTTTACAAAGCATTGATATTACCAGGAGAAATTTGATGCTGATCACTCTTAGGGTTAACATTACACTGTTTTCCTCAAAGGATATGCTTCAGGATCTTTTTTCCCCAGCTTAACAACTTCTTCGTCCTTCAACGACTCTTTTTCTTGCCAAAATGGTTCAAGCCTCTGGTTCAAACCCTTCTGCCATTCTTGAACTGATAAGAAATAAGACCAAGATTGTTTAGTAAAAATTAGTGGTGTTCACACGTAGTAAACATCAGCGTACAACTAACACCACCGGACACAGATTCATGATGAGGACGACTACGAACACAATATTTGACTTGCGTTTTTCGCATATTCTCAAAAAGCAGACGTCCCGGAAAGCCTCATTTGATTTTTTCTTTTTACCATGAAAGTTAACACTGTTATTTTTATTGAAGAAGGTTAAGCCCTCTCCAGACCGCAAAATGGTAAAACTTGTAACATTTGATAACTTGTTTCCGCCACTACGACATTCTCGACGACGGCTACCAAGTTTTCCCGCCAAAATGACGCTGGTTCACGCAAGCGCATTACTTACTATTGAGAAAATCTTATACTCGTAGTCCTCATCTTAGGATCTAAAGAAAATCCTTAAATAACAACGACCGAGACCAGGTTTTATGAGCCCGCGAGACTGAGCACCCCGCCACCCAAACCTTTGTTTTCACTAAAACCGCTGGACGCCACAACCTGGTTGAGGTCGTTGTTATCTACGCGGGTATACTAATGCATACAGTGTACTGTACATGGCATACTTGTGCTAGACCAGTGTAGCTAAGAATTCGCATCGTCAAACGCGTCCTAGAAAATTTAGAATGAAGGGTCGAGTCCGGTAACAAGTTAATTTATTGCAATAGTTTGACGTCATACCTTCAGCCAGGGTGCACTTTTCAGGTGTGGCTCCACGCACGTGAATTATCCCACACCTGTTGGGCATTTCGTCTTCATATGGGTAATCCAAGCCATTGTAGTAATCCAGCGAATGCACTACTCTCAAGTACAAAACTAAACGATCCAACACTCGCAGCAATCCACTGTCACGTGACAGGTCCACCTCAGGCTTGTCACCAGGCTCCCCTTGAGTTGGCGAGGCCGTTCCCATGAGCTCCATCTCCTCGCCTCCTTCCTCCTCGGTTGCGTCTTCTGAAAGCGAAGCAAGGATGGGGTTTTCGTTGGGAAGGTCTGGTATGTCTGAGTCGTCAGGTGGCTTGGCTTCGCACTCTTCGCCCTCTTCTGTTTTCTAAAAAATATTCAACAACGCAGTTCCTCACTTTTAAGCAACAGTCCAACAATTTCATCCAGAGGTGAGAATCTAAAAGTAGATTCACGGCCAATGACCATACAATCTTGTAACGCTGTCAGCATTAAATACAAGGGGTGTTTTTTGCTGAGCGCTGCAAAGTAAAATTTCATAAAGCACAGGATTTAAAGTAAAATCAAGTTAAGGCTTATCTGGCACCATAATAGGCTGTCTGGACTGCCTATCATCGACCTCAATAACACCTATCCCTTTTCACTAGAAAGTTCAATCCAACTCATTTCAATATTATTACAGCGATTTTTAATCGAGAGTCGAAGTTATTTTTTACTTTGATTTTTCATTGCTGCCCATTACGGTTAGGCTAAAATATAACACGCCACTTTCTAGACCAATGAGAAAGCCAAAACCACACGCCTCGCTCACACGCGTTTCCCGCGCTTGGCACCGGCTGCACGTCGCTGCTTCAGGATCTTATTGGTTCATTCAAACACGTGCAGCGTTTTGTAATTGGTCAGAGTAGTTAGCCTACCTCAGCAGCTTCTTTCTCTGCTTTCTCTCTCGCCTCAGTCTCCTCTTTACTCTCTTTCTCGTAGATGCCGGCTCTTTTGTCCAGTTCCCGGATGAGCTTTGCAGCAAGTTTAATGTCATCTCTGATAACTTGCTTTGCTGTAGCGGCACCGGAAACTCCGCGAACTCGTCGAGAGAGGTCTCTATTTACAACAGGACTCAATTCTGTATCTTTCACCTTCATTAGGAGAAAAAACAAAATGTTTTCGTTTCGTGGTATTTCATTAAATTTACACATATTAAAAAAAGAAAAAAAAAACCTCACTCTTATGTTATTTAGCTCCCAACAGATTTCCTTTATGTTAACGCTCCTGTCAAAAGTGATCCACCCCCGTCTGAAGAACCTACAGAGACAATTAGGCAATGTGATTTACATTTTCCATTGCCAACAATAGCAACAGAATTGTGAGCCACGTATAAGGGCTGAATCACACACTTAATACCCTAATGCTCTAATCAACCCCACCCAGCACGATTAGGAGGGATGGGGGGGGGGGGGGGGCTTATTTAATTAAGCGAAGACGATGGTATCAATTTTCAATGAATTAGGATGCAAAGTGGAAACGCTTGGAGCTCATGAAGCCGAAGATCAAAAAACAAATTTGAACTTCCAGCACGTAAATGAACCATACCAGATCAGTCCACATGAAGTGTCACAGTTATTCTTAATTAATTCATACCCTATTTAATTTATTAATTGTATTGTGAAGAATAATAAGGGGGAGGGGACTGGAGGTGGGGGGGGGGGGCTATTCAACCTTTGCACTATTCAAATGGGAGGTTCCAACCCTCTCTTTCACCCCCCTGATACTATGGACCCACTACTATAGGAGGACTCAAAGAGTTGGCAAAAAAGCAAAACTTGACGCCAATTAAGACTGCATGATTGATTAAAGAGACTGAGAGACACCTACTTTCTGTCAGGACTCGGGTCTGAGAGAGCAACACGAAGAAATCCAGCAAATCTCTTGCACATCTGAAACAGAGAAGGGCAACATTCAAGACTGTAGTACAGAGTACTGCTTGTCACACCATACACTTTCATCCAGAATCAAGAGTAAGGGTCAACTTCAACAGTCAAATACACTGTTTCAGAAGAGATAAGCTTTCAGTAGCTTTCATTTGAATGGTCACACTTAAGAATTTTATCCACAGCCTTAAAAGTTCCAGCCACCTTGTACAGAATAAAAACCAGTACAAGAGTAACATAGGACCAGGCCCCAGGCCCCAGGCCCCGTACTGTGGTTCCTGAGGACTGGGGAGGGGGAAGGGGAAAGGGCGGCCCTTTCCCCTCCCCAGACACACCCTTTATCCTACTGTGGAGCCTGATCCCAGGTTAGTACCACAGGAAAGTACAGGTCAACAGTTTTCCCTTCGACAGATGTTAGAACCACCTAGAACAGCACGATAAACAGTACCACAGGAAAGTACTACTCGGCAGTTTTTATCTGAATGGTCATACTTTAAGTTCTTTTCGCCAACGTCCTCTCCGCTAACTTCTGAAGTCGTTTCGAGAACATGTTGGGTCAGTTCCCAAACTGCATTCGCCTGATCAGTGGTTGAAAGAGCGAGGTATACACGTATCGCCTTTTTTTTTTTTGTATCATGGCTGAGAGAACGAAGTATATACATACGCAGCGCTCATTTAGCTTCTTAGCGGAACGACAAACAGACACTGTAAGACGTTAGCGAACAGGGCCGGGTTGTTCAAAGCGGGGTTAAGATAACCCAAGGGTTAGTACGAAATTTGAATTCAGATATGAAAGCTTAAAAAGCAAATTCAGCTTAATTCTTCTTGTCTACAATTTGACAATTAGCTACTCTAAAAGGAATAGAGAAAATTCTCAGAGAAAATGCTTTTGATGAAAAGAAAAAGAGACCCGGGTTAAAATTTAACCCTGGGTTAGCGCTAACCGGCCTTCCAACAACTCCGCCCAGGACGTTAGTGAAACAACTCGCAGGCGAAATGACCAGTCACTAAAGTGGACACTATCCTTCCAGTTTTTTTAACTGCTTAGGTTGTTTATTCAAAGCAAGGATCATATCCACTTTCATATAACTGATTATGTGAGTAAAAAATATATCTCCTTACTGCAGCAATGTCAGCTTTTGATATTCCTGGAGGTACACTCCTCATGAACAAAGAGAATGTTTTGTGAAGAGCGCGAGGCTCTCCCAAAGTTGACAACTGTTTTGATTCATCAGTCTCCATTGGCTCCTCAGCGGCTGTGTCTTTCTCTTTCTCTTCAGTTGTGGTTTCCTTGTTGTCTTTTACTACTTCTTTAACAGGAGTTGTCTCCTCCACAACTTCCTTCTTTTCAGATAACTTGTTGGTATCCTCCTTTGCCTCTTCAACTTTGTTTGAATCAACTTGCTGTGGTTTCTAGATTTAAATACAGAACCAGGGCTGTCACTAAGATTCCAAGATGTTGGACTTTTGTCCCTTTTACAATTCGTTTGTAATAAAGCGCGAACTGTTTACTACAAAATTTGCTCAAACGAAAAGAAATAACTTCAGCTTTACAACATCTGCAATTTAATTATGCTTCATGCAACGTTAAGGTTGATAGCCTAACATCTACTTACTTGCAATAAAAGTATCAAACTGCCGACATATATTTTTACTCATAGTCTATCATATTATTCCACTTAATAAAACAACATCTAACACTGTTTTATCAACTAGCTTCTTCCAATTTTATTCCCTAACGCTACTGTTTCTAAAGTTACGCATCTTTCTAAATAAATTACGCTTCAATAGCTATAATGACTCTTAAGCAGCAAACATGTTCACTTTATTCATGTTTCTTTCGTTTGCCAAAAAGAAACAGGTCTGTTGAACTTTGTAAGCGAGAGAATAAAGCTTGTTTACGGGGTTAAAGGAGCTGTGTCACGAAATTCAGCCAAAGGAAGTTACAAAATGCCCTTTAAATTAAGAGAAACATAAAAATAACCGCTTAAAACTTTAAAAGAGGATTAAAATAACATAACAGAAACAACAGATGTCACGGATGGGCAAAACTGAACAAGATTGAAATGGATTGAAATTAGGGTTTTTGAAAACTGTTCAGCCTAACAGTTTTTCAAAGTTGGCCCCTGCTGCTTGCAACTTCAAAAATAATGTTCAAGAGACATAATTATTTGTTTGTCTCGGATCTCTAATTTTGTCATTTACATACAATTTGTTTGCTTATTTTAAGTTCCATAGCGAGTAATTGGAAAAATGAAACAAAATAAACTGGACTGCCGTTTCACAGCCCCTTTAACTTACTCAGTACAGCTTTCAAAAATAATAAGCTGCCTTTCAAACTTCTAAAAACCAAAATTTATATATAGGCTGCATACTTCCGAATTAAAGTCGATAAAAAGTAATTAATATCAATTATTGTTTCATTGGAAGAACTTTGAAAAATATATGATCTTTTATACTCTACCTTGAAGCAGGAGAAACAGAACTCATAAATTATGAAAGACGTGAGTTGTACCGTTCGCGATAGCCCAATTAGGTGAAATGTCTTGAAGAAGCACCCACACTAAAATATGAACCCTTAAACAGCTGCATCACTATACTCTGCATTTGAATCATGAAGATATTTTAATGTTATGCTTCTAAACACCTTTAGCCATAACAAAAGACGAAAAAATTGTGAAGAATCAAGACGGCGGTTTCTAAGTGCCCTTCTTTGACCTTTAGCAATGTCATGTATACATGAAGATGCCAAAATCTCATTGGTTCCTAAGCATCAACTCATAGTACCTTCAACTTTATTGGCCCCTGCAACGGACATCCGAACACACAAAGCCACAAAGTTACATACACTCAACCACTGACATATGCTCTATTTTTTTCAAAATAGCTTAACAATAGAGCTACATGTACTTTATTCTTTTAGTTACAACCCTCAAGGTATACCTCTTCAGAAGACAGTGCCTGGGTAGATGCTTCAACAGCAGATGATGCAAGACTTGATGGTTCTGCCTCCATTGAAGACACTACTGGCGTAGCTGGTTTCTCCTGCGCCTCGCTGCTGGATTCAGGGATCATTTCAGCTTCCTGTTGCTTTGCGGTCACAGTATTGTTACCATTGACAGTACTACCAACCAAATCAGAGTCCTTCTCAGGTGGGGCGACAGAAGAGCTGCTTGACTCGGCCTGTTCAATACTGCTGGTCTCAGCAGGGAATGTTTGTTTGGTTTCTTTGGTGTTTGGGTCTTGGGTGGAGTCTGCAGCTGTGTCATCTGTTGAAAAAAAAAATTCAATCATGTTTTCATTACCAAGCTTAGATCTGATCCATGCATGATACAATAAGTTACAACAAACAGAACACGAAAAAAGAACCTTCAAAGGTACAGTGTATGCCCTTGAAAAGCCAGAATGGATCTTGGCCAAGAGTGACGAAGATTATAAAAGGAGAAAACAGAATTCCTAAATTTCTGTTAAGGTTACTAAATAAAAATGCTAAGACTTGCAACGTTGTTTCATAAAAGGTGTACCCAATATACCTACATGTAAACCAAACATCAAAATAACAACAATCTGAACATAATGGTTTTAAAAGACTATCTTCACATCTTTTCTGCACTACAGACATGGGTGAGCTTAACCACAAGACTAGTTTCATTGAAAAGTATGAGTACCTGAAGTTTGTGGATTTACAGCAGTTTCCACATCAGCAGGTTTTCCTCCTTGCGTTACTCCATTACTGCCACTGATGGATTCAGGCTGGCTGGATCCTACAGCAGGCTCACCAGAATCTAAATGTGTAATACAAGAATTAATATCAGAGACTTGGCTATGAAACCTTGGTGTCAAGTGACCCACTTTTTTGTAGGTAATAAAGTCAAGACTCAAGACTTAATTCTGGTTTTATTCTTGAGAACAATAGCACATAACTTTTAATCGAAAGGACATACAGGTTGTTGTATACTGGCACATGTCCAACTGAGACATCAGTTTAGTACAACAACTCATATGGTAGGACTCTATCAAGGACACATTACAATATTAGGTGTGGAACTTGCAAGTACAATGATGACTGCCATATATTCAGAACAATGTTATTTTGTTGGTTGAGACAATTTACATGGACTCTTCAGAGATTTTGTCCATCTGCAGATTTACAGTCTGGAATAAACTTCATCTAGACTTCAAGTCCCACTGCAGTTAAGATTTCATCGGCAATGGACCATTCTTTGGCAGACATTATCTGATGACAATTTGTTAAATTGTACTTGCAGTTCTGCTTGTCTCTGTTTGTTTTCCAGTTTGTTAAGGTTAAAGGTTTGTCTATACTGGAAAGTACACTTAGCTTATCCAGCGAGTTTACAGGCACTCTTCTCAAATAATTTATTAGAAACAATAATCCAAACTGAATATAACAAGATTATGAACCCCAACTGGCAGGAGGCAGCCAGTTGGCTATTTACAAGTGTGGCTGAGGATCTGAACCTGGAACGATGGAGCACAAATTCTTCAAGGTCCCAGAGCAGAACTCAAACCCTGTGGTCACCAGATTACAAGTCCAATGCACTGGCCACCCTGCCCCCCTACAAAATAAGTGTTTGAGTTTGGAGTCCTCTGGAGTAGCCTGAAATTCATCCGATTGCTTCGAGTCGTTTTCTCCTCTCAACAACGTCTGAATCGACCGGCCGTTAATGCCGTCCAGTGACATCACTCACTACCCGAAAACCAGGTAGTGATTTTGATTGGTTGATTGTCTAAACATTCGCATAATTATGTGTAATCATGAAAAATTGTAGCGGGATTGTCGCTTGAGTATTCAACGGATCGCATCCCGGATGGCATTCTTTCGTGTAGTTCAAACATTTCGATAAGCTTAATCTTTATCTTAAACAGCAAAATTGCCCTTGTCTTCGAAACTGAAATGCTAAATTGAACTGCAAATGAAGAATCATTGCGGAGAGTCGGTAGGTTTTTCATTTAGAGCCACTTTGTGGTTTTGGCGGGCGGTGATTTTGTTTACGCGAAGTTTTGTGAGATCTGAATGTTATAATTCGACCTTCTTGCTATTTTTACCGTCAAGTGTAATGATTCTGTTAGCTTTTCTTTCTTGTTTCCTTGTTTTTTTTTTTCGTCGTTAAGGACCAAATAGCTTCTTTTCAATTAAAGCAAATCAATGTGTTTTTGAACTAAGTGTTCCGTGTGTGTGTTTATTTCATTGCGTGATTGCGACCGAGTTTGATTATAGAATTCAGTACAACCGGTTCAGAGTTGTGTAGTTGATAGTTTGAAAGTTGAACATGAATACCGATCGAAAAAGATAAAGCAATTCTGTACCATGCAGACATTTCCAAACGATATTTCTCGGCTTGCCACTTGAAAACCGTGTTTTACTTTTTGCATGAATTAAAGCAAAGGTCAAAGAGTAGTGACGTCACTGGACGGCATTAACGGCCGGTTGATTCAGACGTTACTGAGGGAGTAATAATGACTCGAAGTAATCGGATGAAATTCAGGCTACCTCTGGAGTAGATACAGAAAAGTTTTGTATCTGCACCTGGCTTACTTTCATCTGTTGGGGCAGTGGGCTGCTTTTCAGAATTTGAAGAACTTGTTGGAAGTTGCTCACTTGTTTCAACTTCACTGGGTTTAGGTGTATCTACTCCTACATCAAATAACGTTAAAAAAGAAAAAAAAGACACTGCATTAGGGCCTGTCCAAGACTTTCATAGAAACATCCACAGTTCTCAGGTGGATGGACTAGGGAACAGTCATTATTATTAATTTATTATACCACAATGCAAAAATAATACCCTTCAGCTATCTTTTTCACCCTAACTGACATTTTATGGGCAGATTTGGTTGTTTTATGCTCACAGCATTTAAGTGGCTCTATTCAGTTCAGAGAAAAGAAATTTGCCAAAACCCCAAGGATCATAAAATCATTATTTATACATAATAGCACAGGTGGGTAGTGGAAAAGATTTTCAATGGAATTTTCTGGTCAAAGTTACATAAGTGTTTCACTTTTCTCAAGTCTTCTGACTGATTTACACCCATTTAAGTACGCTTTAAAAGATCTCATCCCTTCAAAAATTAGGCATCAAGGTTGTCTGGAGATGAATCACAAGAGTACAGTGTTACAGGGTACAAAGTTTTTACAGTGGCAATAAAGGGCACTCAAGGTGTGAATGAGCTTATAAATGTCTACTGTCAAGTGAAGCCAATAAACTGATTTCTGTCAATACTCACCTGGTGGTAGCAAGCTTTCATCAATGCTTGGTGCCTCAGCCTCAACCCCTGGGGGCAACAGTTCTTTGTCCTTTCCAGTTTCCACTGGCGACATTTCCTCCCCAGGGGGAGCAGGCTCGGGTTCTGAGTCAGATTCAGACTCACTCTCGCTCTCGTCATCCATAGCATCATAATAATATGGTTCACGGTGGCGACGTTTGCGCTTCTTCTTGGGTTCATCCTCCTATACTCAAAACAAATTTATTTCAGTCTGAGTTCTCTCACCTTCTAGTGGCACTTTCAAGAGTGCATTAGATTACAGCCTCAAAAGTTCACTTAAAAACTGTTAGAAGGTGTGGGCTGTCATGAAAATTATTGCCTAACATACATTCAATTAGGTGAGTGTTGTAGACATCAACTTCTACACGTGTAGTAACTTCAGCAAATCTGAATACTAGTATCTTAGAGAAATTACATAACACTGACATGGCCAATACATATACAACAGAGCTAAGAACCAGTTAAAGTACTGTTTGGAGATATAGGCAATAGGGATGGTAGTTGCCAGAGAAAATGATTGTTACATGTACATGCCTAGTGGTTCTATACACAAGGGTCAGATTATTAGGGAGTTTAAGATGCCACTACAGCAATGGCAATAAGAACGTCAAAAAGCAATTGGTTAAGATTAGCAAAACAACAACTCTGCATGTGCATCACACTTTTTTGTACATCTCTCTGCCATCACTGCACAACTACAACATGAATTGCCTAATTTCACGTTTTATCGACAATGTGAACATATGACGACGAATCTCTCTTACTCTTTGCAAGCCTGGATATTTTTCTTAAGAATTCAACTGTGACCAGGCAGGGGATTTCGTACATTGACGCTTTACCGTTTAACGGAACAATCCGTTTACTATCCGTTTACCATCCGTTTAAAACGGATCATCAAAGCGTTTAAATGCTTTCCTCATCCGTTTAACGTTTTCGACAAAACGTTTAAACGGTTAACCTATCCGTTTAAAAAAATTTGCATCCGCTTAACGATTTGGCCTAACCGTTTAAATGGTTAGCCGGTTAGCCTATCCGTTTAACGATAACTAACTTGCATCAGATTCTGTTTAACGTTTTTGACAAGCAAGTGTATGAAGAAAACAGTCCTGAGAAGCATCCGTTGAATACTATCGATCCCACTGCGGTTGAGTGACTCTGTTGCTCTTCGATTCAACTTACCGTTTTTAACTCTCTGGACTATTAGGTCTTCGATTAGAAGAATTCTCAATCGAAAACCCACATCAGTAATAGCCCTATAATAATTGTTATTGATTCTATTATCAAAAGCTGCATATCTTTTTACAGCAACAGGATTAAGGAGTATAAATTATAGATATTGCTCGTGGTTTATGGATACAATCGAACTCTAAAACGTGAACTAATATACCCAGCGAATTCGGCATGTTTGCGAACTCGAATGTCACGCCGGAATTCGAACTTGACAAGTAGCGCCGAAAACCGGCGTAAACCTACGGCGAAATCTACAAAATCTTCTTTGGGTTTTTCATCGTTTATTCCCATCGGTTAAAAGAATACGAAAATCGCTTTTGCAAACTATCACACATTACCTTACGAAAACAAATGCAAGATGAAACGAGCAAGACAAAATTTCGGCTTTATGTTTACACGCTTATGCAAATTTATTTCGATTACGATAGTGAAATTTTTTCACTTGATAGTTTGCCTATGATTGACAAGTTGCTTCCCGTACTTTTATAGCCTGATTATCAAGCGTTTCCGTTTGGTTTCGGAGCAAAGAAAGACCAAGGAACGGACAGAAACGCTTGATATGCAGGCTACCTGTTCCTATGCAAATAATTTTCAAATCTGCAACAAGAAACGCATTGAGCTTCAAAGCGCAAGACTCTCGGCTTGCTTCACTTGCAGGATTCTATTGGTGTCAGTCGAAAAGTGTTAGTATGATCAACGGTGTTCTGCAAGAACAATTCCTATAATTCTTTTCAGAGGTTTCTGATCATTGTGTGGCTTCCCGTGGTTATGACCGAACTCCCTTCCGGCATTTTTTTTAGCCCGACTTCCGATCCGTTTAAAGGTCTGTCCTTCCCTATAACGTTTTGAGCTATCCGTTTATAGATTCTGTTCAGTCATTTAACGTTTTAAGCCATCCGTTTATTTTTTTTCTCAGCCGTTTAACGGTTTACGGAATACGTTTTTGGACTTTCCTCTACCGTTTAATGTTTTGGACTAACCGTTTAAACGCTCTAAAAACCCGTTTACTATCCGTTTACAAACCGTTTGTTTTTACCCATTTAACGGAAAAGCGTTAGTGTACGAAATCCTGTGCCCGGTCACAACTGCAGGAGAGCTCACCTACATAAAACATATTGACCGAGTTGGGATAATCGCACTAAAGTTTCATACATGTAGATCAAGAAGTGACTTTTTAAGCAACGTTTTTGCTGCCGTCATGGTCGTGGTATCTTAAACTCCCTATTGAAGGTGCTGAGGACCTAAGGGGTTTTCCCCCCTTTCCTATTTCATTCTTACTTTGATATAATTTATTTTATTATTATATAATTATACCAGCTGACTGACTTACTGACTGACTTTACAAGTTAATGATGTTAATGCTGCTATAGATGCTAGTACCCTAACAAACTGAATTCTGTACAAGTTTTTTACTCAGTGAAATTTATAACCTACCTTTTTGGTAGCTTTTTGAGCAGGCTGATCCTTTTGTGACTGGGATGTCTGTGGTTCCTGTTGTGGTTCCTGTTGCTGTTCCTGTGTCACCTGCTTAGGGTATTGTTGTGGATCATAGTTTCCATAGCCATACTGCAAAATCAAACATAACAAGAACAAAGGATGGATGGTATGTTCTTGACATTATAAAGCATAAAGGAGTTACAATATTGTACATCACAATTTCAGCATCATAACAATAATTGTTATGATGCTGAAATTGTGATGTGCAATTTTGCTATTTTTTTTAAATTCATGTTAATCTCCTCTATTTTACACTATTTTTTGTATCATTAGGTTGGGTTCAAACATTGCCTTTCATATGTGCTGACTCTACAAGGTAATGTAAATGAGTTAAAGTACAGAAGACCTCAGAGCCTGAGGCCTTATTTTTGCCTAAATCTGTAGTTTTTGTTCATCACATTCCGCAGAAACTACCTTACATACGTGTAGCTCACTATGAGAATTTTGCTGCACACTAAAAGAATGAACGGCAATAGAATCATTGACCAGGAAGCATTTGCCATAAATAAACTACTGATACAATGCATAGTATCCCTCAAGGTGGGGAAGACAACATGCAGATCGATTGAAGGGAAGGAGTCAAGGAAGCCACACCCTAATTTACCTGCTGCTGATAATACAGCTGTTGTTGGTGATAGTACTGCTGGGCCTGCTGCTGCAGTTGTTGTTGTTCAGGTGTTGGATCAGCTACAGACATCATTTTCACATCTCCGTTCTCTTCCTTCTGTACAGTGGCTTTTGCTGAGGCAGGTGGAGGGGCTGAGGGTAGGGGTACAGATGATGGCGATACAGGACCAGTTTCTAGTATTGAATCTGAAAAAAAAAAACATTATGAATAAAAGGCTTTGTATACAGTAGTATACACTGTCTAATGGGCCCTTTGCATGACGATTTTACTACTACTACCAGAATCCTTCAGGGTTTTACTTTTTTGTGCAAATTAGCCTGCCTAGCAGGCACTTGGAACTA